>CM035127.1:4800000-5400000 GCA_020205605.1 Panax ginseng
TGCAACAGTAGTTTAAAGGTGCCATTGGGCATCAGAAAGAACCCTATGAGTGGAATTATATTTTCAAATCTGTCTTCAGAGAAAGTTATTGAGTTACAGTCTAAGTTTTCTTTCAGAAGGTAATCATCCTTTTGCTTCTATAATGCTTTCAACAAGAAATTATCTCTCATCATCACTACCATGATTAATTTGATCATGACAATTGATGCTTCTTTTGTCTAAAACCTTTTCAATTATTTTGCTATTGAAAGCTTTATGGATCCTTCCATTCATCAGCCTCAACAACCTCAAGCCCAAACAATTATACATTTGGCTATAATATTTCCTGTGATCTTGTTTTATACTACAGGAGTGATAGTTTATACCTTGAACTTAACATTTTCCCTTAGCTTAAATGGTTTGTCACAAATTTCATACTATCTTGGGTGGTGAAAAACAAATGATGGTCTCTAAGCCTGGACCCAGTTAACACAACAAATGAAATATTTAATGGTCACACCATTTTCATCATATCTAACCCTGGTCATATCTAGTCAAGCTGCTGAGAAAGTAAATTAAAGTCGCACATTAAATCAAGGATGGGGAAAAGAAATTATAGTCTCTAACCCTTTGATCCTATTAACGCATCAAATTAATAAAATCTATGATGGTCACACCATGTTGCACCGTGTCTAAGCCTGGATCCTACCAAATCAAGTTATCGAAAAGGTAAATCAAAATCTAAAGCATGGTCTCCTTGTTGCATGTCTGCCTTTTATCAGTCTCAAGTTCTGGCTAAGTCAAAGCATTAATCCTATGGTTTGCATTAATAAAACTCAAAATTATTTAACTTCAAGGAATCAGCTTGGCGGTAGTGAGCCTAGCGACAAGTGCTTGAAAAGGAATAGGCCATTGGTTCATTAAGGCGATAATCTCCTATGTGGTCACCCAAATATAATTTATTATGGGCTTACCCGGTGTGGTTGGCCCAGCGCACACCCGAAGGGTGGGGTGGTGGCTACAAGTTCCACCGTCATGAAAAAAAAAAATACTCAAAAATTAATTGAATTATGTTAAGAATTATAGTATGCATAGTCCCCACAATTATAAATTATCAAATAGCTGAAGAAAAACTGAAAGGGAAAAAAAACACTGCCTTAGTCTTTCTTCCATCAGTAATTCCACAAATTTCCCAATGCTTGGTAACCTAATTGTTTTGTAGCTCGTCATGAACTTAGTCGTGATCACCATTTACACACAATGAAAATTATGCAAAAAGTGAGCCATTGCCATAGGATTTGGTAACAAATAATTCTTCATATTATCCCCTTCCATAAAAATGATAATGACTAAAACATATTGAATAAATGAACCCAATAGACTATAGACATTGCTGTATATTTCTCTAGATACAGAGTTTTTCCATAATCAAGTCCAAGGTAATGTCTCACTACTTCTAGGACAGCAAAGGTTTATGTAGAAGCTTCACATTATTTAGCTATAATTACATATTTATCATCTATTCTACACCATTTTAAAAATAATAAATGATAAGTACCTTGTCTTTTACATCTCCGAGAACAATTCTATATGGAGCAATTCCAGGTCGCTGAGACACGCTTGGTTCCATAAGCTTTTGGAAGCTGGTCCTTCCTATCTGAGATTCAGCAAACAATTTTCTCTGAGCAAGTAGTTGAGTTGAAGCAGAACGGGGTGTATAAGGTGGTTGGGCATTCACGGAATTAGCCACATTTCCATTTCCAATTGTTTTGTCAATATTTTTTCTTGAATCCTGGCATGAAGAAACCTGACTATCCTGAAAAATGGTAATTAATTTTTACACAAGGGAAAAAGAAAATCAAGGGGGTCTGTACATTCTAGATAAAAGTAGCAACTAAGAACCATTAAATAAAATTTGCAATATACATATTAGCTTTCCAAACGTTATCTTCACCTGAAGGTTCAAAGGCATGTAATCAGTCCCAGGAAGATCAAGACTAGGATAATGGGGATTCACGTCCTTGCATTCTACAAAGAACATATTTTCAACATTTATTGATCAGTCCGTCCATAATTGGTATAGCACAGAGTGCTAGATCAAACATATATCCAGCCACTGAACAGGAATCTGAAGGTATTGTTTGCTTAAATTGAACACAGTTCGAGCCAAAATTATTTATATGTATACAGTAAAAAGAAATAAATTTAACAATATCGGTGCAGATGAAGAAATCACCACATGTAGGAACACAATGATATCAATTCCAATGATGAACTTTGATCCAACTGGTGATACAAATTACAATTTTCATTTCAAAACCATCTTGGCAAAGAATTACTAGATAGGTGAGGGAGAAGGTCTTGTTTCGATGACAACATATGCCACTATGTCACTCAACCAGGATGTTCCACAGGACCACAGATGAGAATAAATGTGAGAGAAAACAAACAAATGTGTGAAGAGACTATCAACTTGTAAAAAGACAACTTTACAAGACCAGGAATTTAACCTGTGCAAGATGGTATATGAGCTCCAGCTGGAAGTTGTGTAGGAAGGGCTGGAACATGTTGACCATGATGCTTTGTTTGACTCCAGTTCACTGGTTGGTTCCAACTTTCAAGTCCATTCTCTGAAGAAGTTTCAGAATAATTTTGAGCCAGTATCAAATCATAGAAGTAGCTCACGTATTTCAAGGAGCTTTATTAGATTCAAAAGAGATAGTACTGTGAACAGACATACTCTAAAATTGAAAAGCTCATCTACAGAACATGCCCTTAAACTACACTCACTTAGTTCCTCATCAAGAATAAGTAGAATATTTACTGAACTCAGTTATATCAAAATGATATTCTCTCCATCCTATAAAAGAGGCTTAAGTACATTCTAATGTTATACAAAGACTAGTTGTCTCAAAAAGTACTTAAGTGGAGTCCACTAATTTAAAGAAAGAAATAGATTCCTGAGTGTACTACATCCAGAATAGAGAAAAATGGAACGTATTTGATACTCTCTCCTCTACTTTAAGATTCTTAATTTGCATGAAAAATGTACCGAAGTCAATCTTTTTTGGGACGGTGGGAATATTTTGCATGGAAGATGGTTAAATTACGTATATTTCTCAAACAATAAATAGTATACGATCAATTAATTGATTTAACTGAAACTAGTGTTGGAGTCAAATTTTGGGATCAATTTGGTATATAATTGACACGATATAACAGACCCGAGTGAGCAATATTCTGTTGCCAAAACAAATTTCAGGGCATATAAATCCTAAAGAACATAGTTACTTTAAAATCAGAGATTTAAAATAATATTCTCTATATGATTAATCATGCTGTTATAGATCTTGTCTCACAAGTTAAAACAGTTTTTGTTTTAAATGTAATATCAGTTACCAATAGCAACTTCAAGCACTGGAATCTTATTTTATACCAAAATTTTATGTTCCCTTAAAAAGTTTGTAGACAGACATGAGAACTATATACTTTACGGGTAGATTTCATCACAAGTACATCACATATTGAATATTGACCACCAGCTGACCAAATAAGCCAATTAAGACCCATCAGTTACATGACTGCTAAAGAGAAGGAACCCAGAACAGTAAAAAACAAAGAAAATAGAAGAAATGTGCATGCTAAACCTTTTGCTAGAATTTCGTGTGCCAGCTTAGACAGTCTATCGCTGCATTGGTTCACAGAAAGTTCAAATCTGAGGTGATCAACTTCACGTATGTAGAGATCAGTAGCCATCCACCTGGATAAAAGGGATACATCTTTTGTGACCTGAAATAGTAGAGCAGACGTTTACATAAGATGACAAACTTAATAGACATAATAAAATAAATCAGCTCAAGTCAAATGCTAATTGAAGGTCATAGGCACAATAATTCCATATGAAAATTAATTAAAAGGCTTTTATAATATGAGCACTTAATAGTTCTGAAGAGGATAGAAGTCAGTGTGAATGCCAAAAGCAATGGAGTAATATACAGGGGAACATATACAATTATTTTTTGCCTGAGCTGTTCTACTTTTTTGTTACGGGTGGGGTGGTGGATGTAATGGTATTAAAACCTCCCTGCCACCCCATTCAGTCTGTTTTTTGTTGCATTTGTTGGCATGCAAAGTACAACAGACACTTTCTATTCAAGTGTAAAAATTTCTATAGAAAATGTACAGGAATAGAGAAGCTGGTTTAGATCCACCATTACTTTTGGTCCTTGTTGTTTTGTGTTTTGTCCCTTGTTTAGAGTCAAAGGCACACAGATCCACACTAGATCGCTAAAATGACGGGATTATAGAAAAACACAACTCATCTCATCTACATGACATGCACCATTCATCATTCAAAGTATGAAAACCACCTTTCATTGAACACTTGTTCCTGCATCATCATTTTGATGTCCTATCACAACAGCATCAATGATGTTCTTCACCAAGACTGTAAGCTTTAACAAATTATATTCTCCCCTAATTACAGGGGAGTGTTCAAATCATACAAGCAAGAGCAGACAACATAAACACAAGTACTGTTGAACCCCTCACCTTTGCTGTCACATTTGGATTTCCGTCTCTATCTCCCCCCATCCAAGATCCAAATGTTATTGGTGTGCATGTAAGTGGAAGTGGCTTACCAGTATGCTGAGAGGAAAAATAAATGTAAGAAACATCCTAGGTGAGAAAAGAGAAGCTACATAATAAAGTATATGCATATGAAAGGATCTGCAAAAAGGTTAAACCAAACCTTTTTTAGAGCATTGCTGACACGGCGTAAATAGTGAGGCACAGCTTTCCAAAGGGACTGCTCCACAATGTGTAAGCCTGAAAATTAAGTCACAAAGTTTTCATATGGAAACATGAAATTTATAATAATTTTAAGAACTAAAATTTACCAGCTCTAGCTTCATCTACAGGTGTAGGCTTGTGACGTCTGAGCTCATCTGTCTGCCATATTGAAGTTATCTCCCTCACCTATAAATCCATAGACATTAGAATCATTAAAAAACTTAAAAAAATATTTATCCTTTTTATAAGATTGTTACACACTATAAGAAATAAGCACCAGATCTTCTATCAACATTTCTCGATCTTCACGTCCAAGATCAGGCCGGTTATTATACTCTAATAGATGCTGCAAAGAAGATAGGAAGGCAAAAGGCCACAGTTATATATGTAACAATAACTTGATAGTTGATAATGCAGAATCCTACATATTAAGTGGAGATTGCTAAACATACCGCAATTCTAATGTGTTTGTATTGTAAAGTTCGCCTGTTTATTTGAGTGGGATGTGCAGTGAGAACAATCTCAACCTCCTACAGAGATAGGAACCAATATTACCAACACAATGTTAAAAATGAATCTGCTCAACACGACTATTTTGCAAATTAGAAACCACCTGATTGCAAACAGTGTTATAAAGCTCATCCGGGGAAACTCCACCCTGCACCAGCTGATTGAAAGTGTCATCACAAGATTTTGATAAACTTTCCACATTTTGTGACTTGCGCAACCTGCATAAGGGGATGTTAGTGCAAGATGATTCTAGGAAATAAGTTCTGCATGTATATATATATATATATATATATATATATATATATATATATATATATATATGTGTGTGCATGCTTTTCTATATCCTCTCTCACCATCCATGCTGTTGGTACACATAAAAAGACTTTCATCGAGAGACTAAGACAGTAGTCCAATTTAGTATAAAATTTTAGTTTTCGAAAATGACTTGGCAGCAAATAAATAAGATTTTACTGATTGCCAAGGACAACCAACGTCACATAAATGAAATTATTATAAATAGAATCCTACTCTTTGACTTATCAATGACAAAAGTTATGAAGGTTTATTTGGATGTTAATACATTCCTCTAAAGCCACTACCAACTGAGGAATAAGTTGTAGTAATAAAAGGTAAGTGAATCAAAAAGCTACCTGTGATGAGTTTCAGCTATGCCCATGAAACTGAGATAGTGACTGAAAGCTCTGGCAAGTGTCAATGCTTCCTCTAATGTCATTTTCGATAGATCAGATGCTAGTTGCTTTTCTAGGGACTCTGCAGTGTCCTCAATCCCTGCTGCCCTCATGTTACAAGCACTCTAAATCCACAATTTCCGTCAATAACAAAACATGTATACCCATAGATGACAGAAATGTTTACCTATATAATTCCCTATCTATATTTACATTTGCATGTATTAATAATAGGAGTTACATAACAGCATTTATTCCATAATCTTGATAAGAAATCAAAATTGGCAGGGACAGACAAATTTCCCACAACAATACACAAAGTTATAATAAAAATATACTCCCCCCACTCCATGAGAAGATGGGAGACCCATTTAACTTCTTTAACCGACCCACTTAAACATGATACTAATTTTTCTAAACATTAAAAATTCCATGTCAAAGTATGTCCTATGGGGATCTCAAATTGGGTAGGGGAGTATCTTTGCCTATGACATACATACACATATATAACAATACTATTAGCATACACATAATCTCTTTCTCTCTCTCTCCCTCCCTCCGTCTCTCCATCTGTTTGTGCTTTTGCATGTAAGGTCTGAACAATATTTGTACAACTGATAGAACCAGAAAGGTAAGGGAGAAAACAGCGGAGAATGTGGGTAAGAAGATGATGGATAAAAATAATAGTGAAGAAAAATGTTGAGAGTAATGAAAGAAATGAAAGGGGGTAATAGTTATTAGAGTACCTGAGCGAGGATTCGAGTTCTCTCAAGTTTTTCCATGAACTGGGCTCCAACTTTACGCTGAAGAACGTCCTGAAGGAGGCTACCAAGCAGTTTACAGTCATCTTCAAAGCTCTGGAACGATATTTCCTCTGCTATATCGTCTGTAATGTCCGTCATTGCGATATGATCACCCCGCTTAATTTCCAAACAAATAATACAGTTGTTTGTTTGATGTGTATAAGTAGAGAGAGGTAGAGGAGGTGGGGGAGCGTTAATGGAGATATTTGGAAGAAATAGAGAGATGGAGAGAAATGAAAATGGTTACGGCGAGTGAGTGATGAGTGAAGAAAGGGAAGGACATACATAGCATATGCATATGGGGCTGATATTTACCGTGGGGAAACAACAAAGGAAACGGTGACATGTGTCATTTACACCGGAATCTATGCGACAAGTTTTTGTTTTTTGTTACGACTCAGACTCCACACTTTGTTGTAACCCACCCGACATAACAATTCTTTATTTTCCGGTCTCCCCCCTACATATTTTTCCTTTTTTATGACTTGTGCTGTGTTAACTTCTCCTAATGGTCTGGGAAGTATGTTTATTGTTTTACTACTTTTTAAAGGTTCAAACTTTATGATCAATCTTTCGAATATAGTATACTTTTGATTCATAATATATATTTATTATGAATTTGTATACCACATATATCATTTATATCATTCAAAATAAAAAATAATCAGAATTATAAATTGAAAATCGATATCAATTAAGGGCGTAAATAAAACAAGTCGAGTTGAACCGAGTATTGAGTTGTTCAGATTTGGTTCACAAAATATATTGAGTATAAAATAAGTTTTGATTGAGGCTCATTTAGCTACCGAGTGGAACACGATTCCGAATTGAGCCCGAACATTTTAAACTTTCTGAACGTATCAATAGAAAATAATAATTTGAGAATGTTCGAGTAATTTATCGAACTCTAAAATGTGCTCATATTTGACTCATTTATATTTTGAGTTGAGCTCGAATCGAACTTTTAGTCGAGCAAGTACGAATAAACTTTTAGTCGAGCGAGTACGAATCGAGCCTGAACTCTTTGCTCATTTTACAACCTTAATGTCAACTACTAATAGTAGCGGACGATAAAAAAAAGCACTTAGTATCCACTACTATTAGTAAAGCGAACGCTAATCAGAAATCCTGTTAATAAATAGTTAGGGTTTATTAATTAGGGTCTAGTATTTATAATCGTAAACCTTAAACTGATTAATTAACCATAAATCTTGTTAATAAATTTTAAACCCTAGAATAATTTTATTTATTTATTTATTTTGTTAATTTGAACACACGTGGACTCTGCACAACTTGAACCCCCAACCTCATGATTAACATGAGTTGGTGCATACCATAAAAATAAAAATACTTATAGTTGATATAATACAATTCAAGTGGGTATTAAAATAACGCAATACAAGTCTGTTCAAAAATTGAGGGAGGCTGGTGGAAGGAGGCAGAAGTTAATGAATTTTACCTGTTAACGCCAAGATCTTTCTCCACGTCCCAATCACGAAAGATATCCTGATCCTGCACAGTAAACACGACAAACACCACAAGCTTGACGTACTTTGGCCCATGGGGATAGCTCGGCGTAAAGTAAAATATGTCTTTCACAAAGTTAACTCGAAGAGGATAATAGAATTTAGTGTATTGAGAGTGATAATTTATGAGTTGTGTGAATGTGTATATATGAATAAAACATACCTCCTTGTGAAGACTTACTCACTAAGAAATAATATCCTTGCTTGGATTATCGTGCACCACTATCACCGACATATCCCACGACACGATGGATTCGGATTGAATCGCATGGAGTTAGATCCACTTCTTTCTTGGCCATTGTTTGCCATGCCGTAAATACATTATAATCTCATCCACATTAATGCATGGCAAATATCTTGTCAACTGTCGTATTATATCATCATTACAAGTCAAAGTAATAAATATTAAATGACCCGATGGGTTAATCCAACGAACAAACCGGTCGATAGGATTAAATAAAGTTGACACAATAGATGGGCTCAAAGAGTCCCATGGCTTAATTATAAAAGCCCAACAAATTAAAGCGATAAATGGGCCCAATATACACGCCCAAAATAGGAGAAATATCATAACTTGACATTACCCCTAGTTTTTAGTTAAACAAGATGTTTAATGGAAAACTATATATGATTCATGATATTTAGAATTTAATAAAGGCCCAAGGATAGGAAATAAGTGAATTATACCCACTTTTAACATACGAAGTGGAATAAGGGAGGGCTGGATAGTGGATACCCAGAGCAATAAGCCCAATCTGATAAAGGATTTGAATTTGAACAGGATGGACCAATAAAATAGAGATCCAACAATCAGGCCCAATCTGATAAGATATTCAAAGGTCATCCAAACGCATTCCACTTTAATTCTCATCATTACTGACATTAAATGTGCCGGCCTCGCTCCACGTAAATCACAAGATATAAAAGATAAATTTCACCAAATTTGACGGTTTTACCTACTGATTTGAAATTGAACCTTTGAGCTTTCTTCCTTATCTCAGAAAACCTCTCTTTAGCTTTCTAAAACTCAACAATGGTGAATCCAAGCCAAGCCCCTTCAAGTTCTTCTCGTTCAAACCCTAATCAAGAGGGTTCAAGTGCCAATCCACCATCTCCAACTGATTTCTTCAAAGATGGGGAACAATTTCCTCATGCTTAACATCACCTCCACCGCCTCTGCGAATCAAACTACGAGCTCTCCTGGATTCGATATCATGTTCCGGATAACTTTGTCATGAGGGCTCCAACCGAGAGCGAATGTACCACCATGACTGTGACAATTTGGTCGCTTATGCCGACTACTCACCGAGAAGGGATTCGCTTACCCCTCCACGCCTTCATAGTTACCCTCCTAGGGTTTATTGGAGTAGGCTTCGCACAACTGGTGCCCAACTCCTATATCCATATACTGGCGTTCATCGCCTTCTGCCATGAATTAGGGGTTACCCCCTCTGTTGATCTCTTCTTCACCTCTTCCATTTGGCGAGATCCAAAAACGAGGGTTCAAAATGCTGAGCAAACAGTCCCCACGCCCAAACTCAAAATTCGAGAAGAGGCCCCTGATGAGCACCCCCTCGAGCAACAAAGGATGGCACGAGAAATGGTTCTTCGTCACTGGTCCTGGGATCTCCTCCCTTCCTGATTGGACCATTTCGGAGCGTATCTCTGCTGACTTCGGTGACATTCCCGAGGAGCGTGTGAGGGAAATGGGTGATTTCCTGAATAGGATTCCTCCTCAAGAGTGGAGCTTCACTCTACTGACCAAGCAAGCATGGTTGTATGACCATAAACGTGAGTCTCGGACCATTCTGTGATATAATTTTTGAAATATTTATGTGGTACGGATTTTAACTTGTGATTATTTGCAGTGTCTTTGATCAAACCAACTTCCTCGGAAGTAAAAGACTTGGAAGATTTCTTGGCGGGGAGGATTACTGATGCAAATGAAGAACTCCCTAATGAGGAGCCTTCCGAACCGAGACCCCCGCCTTTGAACCAACAACAACCCCTCTTGGGATGATGACCTCGGTGACAATCCCATCATCCTCAAGAGGTCCTCCGACCTCGCCGAAGGAAGAAGGCTGCCAAAAAGGCCAGGACTCTTCGCGAGATAAATCCTGAAAGCGACGAGGAGGTACTTCCTGAGGTAAACCCACAACCAATTCCTTCAACTGAACCCCCAACAACCTCTGAACCAACCCCACCAACTTCTGAACCAACCCCAAAAAGAGGAGTCTCCTTGACATTCCTCCACACGATCGAAGAAAGTCCTTCGTGCTAAAAAATTAAGAAGCAAAATAATTCCTCTTATCGCCGACGAACTCCGCGTCCCCCCTCCTTCAACATCCAATCCTTTAAATAAAACCCCAACACCTAACTTATTGGCCGGTCAAGCCGACCCTTCTCTCGTTCAAAAGAAAACGACCTTCGACGGTCGGCCGGTTCGACTCCTGAACCTTTTTCAACTCCCGAGCCAATGCCAGCTCGATCACCTTCTCCAGAGGCAATGCATGCGGATCCTTCACCGGTTCGTAATCAGCCTATGCCTCCTCCTCAAGGACCGAAGACATCCGAATTCCAGCATGATGCCATGGGTTCACCGACCATGTGGCCTCGGTTCAATGCCAATTTCCCCTTTCAACTGTTCGAGGCCTTCGTTTGCGAGACTGATGACCATCGGTTCGGGAACAGTTCGAATGAGGATTTGCTCAGCGAAGGCATGAGCTACTTGGCTAAGGTAAATGACTCTTTCCTTCCTTTGCTTACTTATTTTCATACTCACACATCTGAAGCTGATTGAATAACATTGAACATGTACAGGCAAATGCTGTATTCGGACGTTTGCGTCCCAGATCTATCCAAGCTGAATCCGAAGAGGAGGCGCTGAGGAAGGAAAATTCCTCCTTAAAATCTGCCCTGGCTCGGGAAAGGACTCACCGTGAAGGCCTTCTTCATACTAACGAAGGTCTTCAGAAAGAGTTGGCCCAAGCTAAGGAAGAAGTGAAGACCTCCAAGGAAGAACTAAAGTCGACTAACGCTTCAAAGATCTTTGAAATTGTCAACATGAATGTCGACTTAGTTCGGAGGAGTGAATCGAGGATGAATAAGATCAAGGAGTTGAAGTCCAACGCCAAAATCTTGACCAAGACGATCCAAGTAAGATGGAGCATGATGAAAAGCTTCAATGAATATATGGCCGCAGCTCGAGCAAGAGATCCGAGAACTCAAGGCTCTTCGGGACCTTGGGCCTCCTTTGACTGATGCTCTTCACAAAGAAATTTGTGAAGAGTATAGGAACTCGGACGAAATAAACGGAGAAATCATGAGGATTCACAAAGAAAGCTATGAGCTCTGCCGAAGTCTTGGCAAGGAAAAACTGATCAAGGTTAACTTGGATCCGTACCTGCTGGACTCTTCGGATGATGATGGTGCTGCATGAAGCACCAAACATGGATTGTCTTGGTCTTATTATGAATATTTGTAAAAATTTTATGTTATTTCCTTATTTGTAAATGAACTTAAATATTTATGAGAAATGATTTCCTTCTTTATGACTTTAGTGCACTTTTTATTTTATGTCAATACTTCAATATAAATTTATATGGAAAAGTGTACAAAAAACCCCTCCGAGGATTTAACTTCAAATGATTAAGCATGTCATATAACAGATGAGATAGGTTTAAAGAACGAGGCATTCTGAACTCAACACTTAGAGAAAACTCAGGTAATAAAGTAAAGAGATACTTATCAAGTTACGGAAGTGCGAGACATCTGCTTTATTGGGAGTTTGTTTACCCCGAAAGGCCTAACAGAACTACAAGATAACATTCGCCTACCACGAAGGGCCTGACGAAGTTTAAAGTGTCGATCATTGCCTACCACGAAGGGCCTGACAATGTCTTAAAGATGACACTTGCCTACCCCGAAGGGCCTAACAAGGTCTAAGTGGCGACAATTGCCTACCCCGAAAGGCCTGACAATGCCAAATAGTGACGACAATTGCCTACCCCGAAGGGCCTGACAATGCCAAATAGTGACCTCCTGCCAAAAAGGCTACCATCGAATGGTCAGCAAGTCCTCCCGAACCTCCTAACACCAAAGTGACGACAATTGCCTACCCCGAAAGGCCTGACAATGCCAAATAGTGACCTCCTGCCAAAAAGGCTACCATCGAATGGTCAGCAAGTCCTCCCGAACCTCCTAACACCAAAGTGACGACAATTGCCTACCCCGAAAGGCCTGACAATGCCAAATAGTGACCTCCTGCCAAAAAGGCTACCATCGAATGGTCAGCAAGTCCTCCCGAACCTCCTAACCCCAATGTACTGAGCAGCAACAAAGACAAAATTTGCTTGAGACAAAAAAGAGGATCTTTTATTGATGATGATGTAAATATATACAGACTTTTTGTAAGACCCCAACTTATTATAAATAAAATTGAATTTTTCTTTATTCATTATTCTAAATTAATAAGGGTTAATTTGATATAATTCTTTGGTTATGGGTGAAATGTGCAAAGTTTACAAAATAAGCAAAGTGGTTATAAAATATTCATTATTATTTGGGGAATATTCGTTTTGTCGGGAATCTCCGTATTTACGCCTAGCGATCATTAGTGGGCCCCATAACGGAAAAACGGTTGGATGAAGGAAAACGACAAAGATTGAGTTTTATAAATAACGACGTAAATTATTACCGCTTAACAACTTTGTTGGGTTACTCAGTGGTTAAAATACTGATGTCGCGTGGTTACACAAGAAAGACACTTGTATTGCACGATGATGATTGTTGAATTATTGATCCTTACGTAAAAGGCACTTTACTCAATAATTGTTACGATGAATTATCGCTTCATTATTTTATCTTATTGATTCAATAATTGCTTTGCGATTGATATTTATATTATTATTGTTTCAATAATTGTCATTACACAAGATTTTCCATTATCAAATCAATAATTCATATTATTTGAATAATATTATCGAGATAACATTATTGGTAATGTCTAGAAAGTTACATCTAAGGAGAGGTTTGGTCACCTAATTGCGTGCAAGTAGGAGAAATCCTTATTGGAAAGCCCTCTTTCACAGCGGCTACCGGTTATCGATCTTGTGATTACGTAATATTATTTTGAATAATTAATTATTGATTATTATGATAAAGAAAATATTTATTTTATGTGGATATAGATGGAGAAAATTTTTAATGTGACAATTGTTGAAAATTAATATTTTATCTTTTTCGATAAAATAATACATTTAAATATATTATTTTAATAATATATTAATTATGATATTTTTATAATAATTGTGGGATATATGAGTATATGAGGAGGTAGAGTATTTTGTGGCATTAAATGTTTAACATATGTTTTGTGTGTCGGTGGACACGATTCTTGACCGAAAATTTATTATAGACTGTAAAATTGCCTGTTTGTGGATTTTGGATTATTTCTATTTGGAATTTGGAAAAATTTTCTTCTGCAAAGTTGTAGAGAATTGAAATTCCTATAAAAAGTCGCGAGATTTGAATTTTCTGATAAAAGGAATATTTATTGTGAATTATTGATGTTTCGGAGTTCCGAAATAATTGATTTTTGGAAATTTTAATTATTATTTTCAAGAAAAACGTTTTTCAAAGGTTGGTGAGCATCTTTAACATGTGGTTGGTGGCTAAAATCAGATTCCTTGGTGGTGGGCTTGAATATTTGGTAAATAATAATAATTTATTAATTTAGTCTCCTTTTGGCGTCTAACATTTTCCTATAAATAGAGGCTAAGTTAGAATTGAAAATCACACCGAAACAAAGTTTTCTTTCTTTCTCTCTCTAAATTATCGAAATGTATTCTTGTGAGTATACTTTGAGTGTTGCTATATCTGGTCTTGGTTTTCACAAAGACTATATCTAAAATTCAATCGTAAGACGATTATTTTGAGGTAAGGGGTATTATTTTCTTCTTAAATGATATTTTTCTTCAATATCATTATGCTTCAAGTATTGGTGAACCTTTTTATCAAATTTGGAACTTGTTGTGTCGGGGTTACTTATTCACGATATCTGAAGCCTTATTCACGTATCGACACTTTATTCACGAATCTGTCAAGACTATTCACCAAAAAATAAAATTTTTCTTTTGTCCAAAATATCTATTCGGATACTAGCTTTGATTGTATCCATGTTTTGATCATTCTTGAATTTTACACCAATATGATTATTTTCAAGTATTTTTGGACATGGGTAAAACAAAGTACGAATCCTTAATCCTTAATCCTTGTCATTTTGTTTCAATTGGATTCGCTTTCTTTAAAAATGTTTTTCATCATCCTCGGTCCTAAATGGTGATATAAATGAATATCTTTGATGCAGTAGTGCAAAGATGAACGATTAATCGATGAATATCTTTGGCAGTAGTGCAAAGATGAGCAGTGTTGAGATGAACATGACCAACTGGTGATATGAATGAATATCTTTGGCTCAGTAGTGCAAAGATGATTAAAGATGTATATTGATTGTTATTACGGGGATAAACTATTGATGATGGACTTTTAAACCTTAGAAGGCAGTAGAATTCTTTCTCTACGTGACTCTTCTAATGGATTCTTGCTTCATTGCATTTGTTGATCTAAAACTTGTTGTCTATTGTATTCGTTAGATTTTTCCTGTTGAAGACTAACGATAATTTGTTGTATATTATCTTAGTCATAATATTCTTTATGGGCTAGTTGAGCTCACCTTTTCCTTTTTGTTCCATTTTTCTTCTCGGGAGGGTGAGAACATAGCGAGGATCGAGTCGGGGTATGGAGTGATGGCTCTAGGAAGATGTTTTATTTATCTCACTATTTACGTAAAATAGTGTATGAATAATTAATGAGGACTTATTTGGGTGTGTATATTGTACTGAAGACAATATTTGTATTCAAACTCACAGTTGTATTGTCGTATTCTACACGACATCTGTATTGTCAAAGTTGTAGTTTGCTTTTTCTATACCATGTATTTTGGCGACTCGAGAATGGGTGTTGTATACCTATTTTGGGGCGCCACAGTTGGTATCGAGCTTAGGGATATGATCTCTGGCGGAGATCGGGAATAGAACTAGGAGGGAGAGACGAGTAAATCCTTCGTTAGTGTGTCCTACCTAAGCTTATTTGTTGGTCTGGTCGTAATATAGGATATTATGTGATATGTTAATTTGTGTAATTAACCCTTGTTTTATGGCGATGATTTAAGAATGGGCTTTGCGAGAGCGTTAACAATGGAGTTTATGAGACCGCGCGACGCCTTGCAGTCTTTCACCAACGAGGAGAAACGTCTAACAGTGGGCAATGTTCCTCCCGTGAAACAACGCCAATTGAGCAAATGATGAACGACGGGATGTTTAGAAGCTTTTTGCGCTTCATGCAAAATCAAACAAGGGAGACTCGTGTAAAAATACGGGTGGAAATGATGGCAATGCACGATCCACGTCACAACGTTGGCGGTTTAAGGAGTTGGGACCACCAGATTTCCATGGAAAGCCGGATCCGATCAAGGCGTAAACGTGGGTCAAGCAAATTACCAAGATATTCGATGTCTTGGGGTGCACGGAGGAAACGAAGGTTCCATTCGCCACCTTTATGTTTCGTGGTGAAGCGATTCATCGTGGGAATCGTGAAGCGTACTCAACCAGATGCACTTAACATGTCTTGGGAAAGATTTCAGAATCGTTTAATGACAAGTACTTTCCGGAAAGTATTCGCGTATGAAGGAGGTAGAGTTTATTAGACTCGAACGAACAACATGACCGTGTCTCGATGACGAGGCAAAGTTCGCGAGTTATCCAGTTTTCGCACCTCATTTGGTGGAGAATGAGGAGCGAATGACGCGTATGTTTCGAGAGGTCTAAAACCGTAGATTCGTCAATACCTTATCTCTCATAAATTTTCTCTCAGATTCGGATGTTGTCAATGAGGCTCGATTATTAGAGCGAGATAGTGAGTATACTCAACCGAGGGACCACAATCGAGTGTAGTCATCGAACGATGATAACCAAATGAGGAGGAAAGAATACGGACAAAGCGGTAACCACTCGGTGGTGGTAATCGTGGACATGATAATAGGAGAGGTGACTCGGTGGAAATTTCGAAAGAGAAGATTCAACAATGACGGGGAAGATATCAACGGCGACACCAAAGACCAACAACAAATGCTAGGGGAGGAGAACGACCGCCGCTTAGATGTTACAAATGCGGGAAGGAGGGACATATCATTAAAACTGTCCCACAACAATCCAAGGTATGTTACAACTTTGTGGAAAGGAAGGCCACATCGCTCGAGATTGTCTTATCGCGAAACCAAGTTCAAAGAAGAAGTGGTGATTCCAAGGGTCATCCCTGATAAGTCAAAATCGGTGGTTCTGGAAGAAGCGTTTGTCGTGATCGGACAAAACGTGAGGAACCCAAAACGAGGTGATCACGGGTAAGCTAATCTTGAATTCTTGCGAAGTTTATACCTTCTAGATCTGGGATTCTACCCATTCTTTTATCTCTCTAGCTTGTGCTCAACGTTTAAACTTGACTCGGAGAAATTAGATTTTGATTTATCTGTTGAAACTCAGTTGGGTGAAACCTTCGTTACATCTACGGTTTATAAATCTTGCATGATCCAAGTTGGCACTATCACATTACACCGTTGATCTTATCTCTTTAAAGATACTTGCTTTTGATGTGATTTTAGGAATTGATTGGTTAACCACTCATCATGCCAAAATTGATTGTTTTACAAATAAGTTGTTAGTTTTCATATTCCTAACCAACTTGTCATACAATTCAAACCACTAAACCACTAAAATCGATCATTTGTCATATCAAGCCACAAAGCTATTCGTTTATTGAAAAAGCGGATGTCAAGCTTTCTTAGCCCATGTTATGGATTTGAATAAAGACAAGTCGATTTGAATAATATTTACGTAGTTAAAGAATTCCTGATGTATTTCTGAAGAGCTTCCTGATTTACCCCCGAACGTGATGTTGAATTCTTTATTGACCTTGAACCGCATAAAGCCCATTTCTAAAACCCCATATCGAATGGCTCTGGCTTGAACTTCGGGAGTTAAAAGTCCAACTACGGGGAGTTATTAGACATCGGTTTCATTCGCCCTAAGACGTCTCCTTGGGGTGCTCTGTTTTTTATTAGAAAGAAGAAAGACGGAGTATGCGACTTTGTATTACTATCGAGAATTGAACCATGTCACCATCAAGAATAGTATCCGCTACCTCGCATTGATGACCTGCTCGACCGATTATGCTGAGCGCAATTCTTTTCAAAGATCGATCTTAGCTTACGGATATCATCAAATGAAGATTAAAACCGAGGATATTCCAAAGACGGCATTCGGGACTCGATCTGGGCATTATGAATTCTTGGTCATGTCTTTTGGATTGACTAATGCTCCTCTTTGCTTTCATGGATATGATGAACCGTGTATTTAAGGAATATTTGGATCGATTCGTTGTTGTCTTTATTGATGACATCCTCATCTATTCCAAAAGCCGTGAAGATCATGAGCACCATTTGAAGTTTGGTACTACAAAGACTTCGTGAACACAAGCTTTATTCCAAGTGAAGAAATCGCGAGTTCGGCTTGAGGAAGTAGCATTCCTTGGGCACGTGGTGTCAAAACAAGGAGTATCTATTGACGGCGAAGATTGAAGCAATACAAAGTTGGAACAACCAAGTCGATCGGTGATCAAGACTGTGACTTTACGGGCTTAAATTGGTTATTATCGGAGATTTGTGGAAGGATTTTCTCGAATCGCTACTCAGCTTAACTCAAATTTGACTTCGGAAGGATGCAAAATTCTTATGGAAGCGAAGAATGCGAGAAGAGCTTCCCAAGAGCTCAAGAGGAGACTCATTTCGGCACCTGTTCTGACAATACCATCTGGTTCAGATGGATTTGTTATCTACAGTGATGCTTCTGGAAAGGGGTTAGGATGTGTTCTCATGCAACATGGGAAAGTCATAGCCTATGCCTCACGACAACTCAAAGAATATGAGAGGAATTATCCTACTCATGATCTAGAATTGGCAGCAGTCGTATTCGCGTTGAAGATATGGAGACACTACTTGTATGGAGAGAAAGTGGAGATTTATACGGACCATAAAAGCCTCAAATATTTCTTCACCCAAAAGAACTCTCAACACGCTTGGCAATGACGTTGGTGAGTCATTAAAAGATTATGATCACACTATTCAATATCATCCTGGAAAAGCGAACGTGGTAATGACGCATTGAGTAGAAAGATCATATGCAAGAAATCTGAGTCTGAATATTGTCAACGCAAAGGCCCATTTTATACGACTTACAAATGATGAAGATAGAATTAAAGACTCTGTGGTCCCATGATGATGATGCGAATATACAAGTAGAACCGACTTTAATCGATAAAGTTAAAGTTTGCTTCAAGCTTCTTGACACAAATTTCATGTATGAAGAAGAAAGTACAAGAAGGAGCTATTCCTAAGCAAGAATTGATGAGGAAGGAATACTTCGAGTCAATTCTAGACTTTATGTTCCTAACGATTCTGACCTGAAGCATAAAATCATGATGGAGGCACACAACACCCCGTTTTCAATCCATCCTGGGAGTACCAAAATGTATCATGATATTCGACATACATTTTGGTGGAACAATATGAAGAGAGAGATTATGGAGTTTATCTCAAGATGTTTAACTTTGTCGGCGTGTAAAGGCGGAGCATCAAGTGCCAAAAGGTCCATTGCAACCACTTGAGATTCCGGAATGGAAATGGGAACACATTACTATGGATTTTGTTACGTGTCTTCCCAAAGTTTCTCAAGGCGTAGATGCAATTTGGGTTATTGTTGATAGATTAACCAAGTCCGCCCATTTCTTACCGATACGCGCGAGACTTATTCCTCGAACGCCTTGCTCAGTATGTACGTGAATGAGATTATGCGATTGCATGGCATGCCAAAGATCCATAGTTTGGATCGTGACCCGAGATTCACTTCAAGATTTTGGGTTAGCTTCATAGAAAGCTATGGGCACGGATTCTGATTCGATTCAAAGATACCATCCTCAAACCAGACGGACAATCGAGAGGATTATTCAAACCCTTGAAGATCTATTAAGACTCAGTGTCCTAGATTTCAAAGGAAGTTGGGATAAGTACCTACCACCCGGTGGAATTCTCCTACAACAACAGCTATCAAGCAAGTATAGGCATGGCTCCATTTGAGGCGTTGTATGGGCGAAAATGTCGTTCTCCAAATCTTTGGGGCCGAAAGTGGGAGAAGCAATATTGTTGGGACCGTAATTGAAATGCATGACTACGTGAAAAGATCCAAATGATTCGACAACGTATTCAAACTTCACAAGATCGACAAAAGAGTTATCTTGATCTTCATAGAAAGGGACGTGGAGTTTAATATCGGAGATCATGTATTGTTACGTATTGCTCCATGGAAGGGAGTTACAAGATTTGGGAAAAGAGGAAAGCTCAATCCAAGGTTTGTTGGTCCATTTGAGATTCTTGACCGAATAGGGAACGTAGCCTATAGACTCGCGTTACCTCAGTATGTCTCGTGTTCACAATGTATTCCACATATCTATGCTTCGTAAATATGTGAAAGACCCGAACCACATTATTGCATTAGAACCGATTTGAGATAGTAGAAGATTTAACCTACGAGGAGATACACATTGAGATTTTGGATAGGAAAGAAGCATGTCTTTACGCATACGAAGGTTATACCACAAGTTAAGGTTTTGTGGAGAAACCATGCAATTGAGGAAATGACATGGGAGTTGGAATCGGAGATGAAAGCAAGGTACCTCACCTTTTCGATATACTGTGCGTATGTATGTCAATTTCGAGGATTTAAATTTCATAAGGAGGGAGGTTGTAAGACCCAAACTTATTATAAATAAAATTGAATTTTCTTTATTCATTATTCTAAATTAATAAGGGTTAATTTGATATAATTCTTTGGTTATGGGTGAAATGTGCAAAGTTTACAAAATAAGCAAAGTGGTTATAAAATATTCATTATTGTTTGGGAATATTCGTTTTGTTTGGGAATCTCCGATGCGACCTGCCGTTAGCGATCATTAGTGGGCCCCATAACGGAAAAAACTAGTTGGATGAAGGAAAACGACAAAGATTGAGTTTTATAAATAACGACGTAAATTATTACCGATTAACACTGCTTTGTTGGGTTACACGGTGGTTAAAATACGATGTCTACGTGGTTACTACAAGATGACACCACCAGATTGCACAAGATTGTTAAATTATTGATCCTTACGTAAAGGCCACTACTCAATAATTGTTACAATAATTACTGCTTCATTATTTTATCTTATTGATTCAATAATTCTTTGCATTGATATTTATATTATTATTGTTTCAATAATTGTCATTACACAATATTTTCCATTATCAAATCAATAATTCATATTATTTGAATAATATTATCGAGATAACATTATTGGTAATGTCTAGAAAGTTCATCTAAGGAGAGGTTTGGTCACCTAATTGCGTGCAAAGGAGAAATCCTTATTGGAAAGCCCTCTTCCTCGAGGACTGGCACACAAAGATCTTGTGATTCTCGTAATATTATTTTGAATAATTAATTATTGATTATTATGATAAAGAAAATATTTATTTTATGTGGATATAGATGGAGAAAATTTTTAATGTGACAATTGTTGAAAATTAATATTTTATCTTTTTTCGATAAAATAATACATTTAAATATATTATTTTAATAATATATTAACGATGATATTTTATAATAATTGTGGGATATATGAGTATATGAGGAGGTAGAGTATTTTGTGGCATTAAATGTTTAACATATGTTTTGTGTGTCTGGGACACGATTCTTGACCGAAAAATTTATTATAGATCGTAAAATTGCCTGTTTGTGGATTTTGGATAATTTCTGCTTGGAATTTGGAAAAATTTTCTTCTGCAAAGTTGTAGAGAATTGAAATTCCTATAAAAAGCCGCAAGATTTGAATTTTTTTGATAAAAGGAATATTTATTGTGAATTATTGATGTTTCGGAGTTCCGAAATAATTGATTTTTCAAAATTTTAATTATTATTTTCAAGAAAAACGTTTTTCAAAGGTTGGTGAGCATCTTTAACATGTGGTTGGTGGCTAAAATCAGATTCCTTGGTGGTGGGCTTGAATATTTGGTAAATAATAATAATTTATTAATTTAGTCTCCTTTCATGCGTTCTAACATTTTCCTATAAATAGAGGGCTAAGTTAGAATTGAAAATCACACGAAAACAAAGTTTTCTTTCTTTCTCTCTCTAAATTATCGAAGCGTATTCTTGTGAGTATACTTTGAGTGTTGCTATACTGGTCTTGGGTTTCACAAGACTATATCTGAAATTCAAATGTAAGACGATTATTTTGAGGTAAGGGTATTATTTTCTTCTTAAATGATATTTTTTCAATATCATTATGCCAAGTATTGGTGAACCTTTTATCAAATTTGGAACTTGTTGTGTTTGGGTTACTTATTCACGATACGGACTATTCACGATATCTGACCTTATTCACGAATATCGCAGACTATTCAATTAAAAATAAAAAATTTTCTTTTTGTCCAAAATATCTATTCGGATACTAGCTTTGATTGTATCCATGTTTTGATCATTCTTGAATTTTACACCAATATGATTATTTTCAAGTATTTTTTGGACATGGGTAAAACAAAGTCTGAATCCTTAATCCTTAATCCTTGTCATTTTGTTTCACTTTGGATTCGCTTTCTTTAAAATGTTTTTCATCATCCTCACCCTAAATGGTGATATAAATGAATATCTTTGGTCCAGAAGCAAAGATGAACGATTAATCGATGAATATCTTTGGCACAGTAGGTCAAAGATGAACAGTGTTGAGATGAACATGACCAATTGGTGATACAAATGAATATCTTTGGCCCAGAATGCAAAGATGATTAAAGATGTATATTGATTGTTATTACGAGGATAAACTATTGATGATGGACTTTTAAACCTTAGAAGACAGAGAATTCTTTCTCTACGTGACTTTTCTAATGGATTCTTCTGTTCCATTGCATTTGTTGATCTAAAACTTGTTGTCTATTGTATTACATTAGATTTTTCCTGTTGAAGACTAATTTGATAATTTGTTGTATATTATCTTAGTCATAATATTCTTTTTCCTTACCCTGTGTTCCGAGGCGTAGATGCTTCACTTCTAAGGACAAAATCTCCCACTTCAAATCATGCTGAAGCTTCACCCCTTTATTATAATGCTTAGCCACTCTTCGCCGATAGGCCGCCAATTGATTAAGGCTATTTCTCCGACTTCTTCCAATAAATCAAGATCGGCCTCACCTCTTCTTCTCATTATAGACTTCTTGGAAATGACTAACTCATGTACTTGAGACCCAATTTCACACGGAACTAAGGCATCGCACTCATAAGCCATCCGAAAGGTGAATCCCAAATTGTAGTCCCTTGAAAGTAGTTCGATAAGCCCATAAAGACACTTAGCAACTCTTCTCGCCATCTCGCTTTTTAGCTTCGGCCCAACCCACGCCGATCTCATTCGTAAGCTGTTCGCATTGTTACTTCAACTCCGTCTGCTTGATTGAGGATGAGCCAAGTCTTTTTCTCAGGTCTTGGACCTCTAATTCGGCCAAAAATGCTTCAAACTTCGATCCCACAAACCGACGCCCATTATCCGATACACCACCTTAGGAATTCCAAAACGAATACCACCGATTCTTTCACAATTTCAAACATTCTCGTTCGTTATCGACCTAAGTGGGCTTTGCTTCTACCCATTTGGTCATATAGTTTATGGCAACTATAACAAAATCGACGACGACCTTTTGCCTTCTAGTGGACCCAAAGATATCAACCCCCCCAGACAAATAAGTGGTATAGAGATAAGATCAATATAGCTTTTCCGGTCATGATGCGCCATTGACCTGTTGTTAAGCCGGCACTTCGCACTCTTCACATACTCGCTGCTTCCTCGAAGATAGTAGGCCAAGAGACTTCTCGACGAAGTATTTTATAGGCTAATGACTTAAGCAGCCTATACGGTCGCCACAAATGCCTTCACGAACTTCTTGAGAGAGCATAATCACTTCGGATGGAGTCAAACATTTTAATAATGGAGACGGTATGCCCTTCGAAAAGAGATCCCCATCAATCAAAACAAAATTGGCACTTTTGTACTTGATTTTCTTGGCGAAAGCATCCGATCCGAAGGCGTAAGACGCCATCACCAAATATTCCAGATAGAGCGCCAACTAAAGAATTGGTCTTCATTAATGCACATTACCATCTCGTGAATAACATTACTCAGATGTCGCAAAATTTCCAGACACCACCCAAAAACATTAACATCTCAGAAGGGTTAATTTACGAAAGTAGCATCTAAGAATAGAATTGTTGTTACGCCGACCCCAAACTCGTAAGATTGGAAATATCTGAAGCCGTGCCTTTACTCGCCAAATACTTAATCATCCCTCGACTCAAGCCAGATTCTCCATAATTGTTTTACAATTAATCGAGAATCAATCAAGATGACTATTCTTTGCACTTCAAGACTCTTTTGCTAACTGTAAACCAAATCAATATCATTCATATTCAAATTTTGCTGTTCGTCGCTTTGAATTGAAATCGATGGCTTGTCCTTCTTGAATCCCTCCCGATCGGTCAAGATAATCCTCGCCCACCGACGCCCAAAGTAGAAGACCCATTCAGCCTCATACAAATCTTCATGAACTCTCCCCTCAATAAAGAATTGTCGGATCCTTCCATCGCCGACATTTATCGCCAGAACTAACACTCCCCATCATCGCTTGCCCTTTCATGGCGTGATTCGGGAAGATATCAATAAAGAATCGATAATTCCATCGTCCACGCAGTAGCCCTCCGACTGGCTTACCCATAATCTTCTTCTTATTGATCCGTGTATACTATTACCACCTACCTGGAAGTATTGCTAAGCTTTTGACTAGCAGTTATTAAAGTTTAAAGCAAACTTTTCAATGTTCGGTACCTTGTTTCAAAGATCACGGCATAAGACATGACTTACATAATACACCGGTGTCATTACTTTCAACTTCACGTGACAAGACCGCCCAATTGCCAATGAACTAGCCGCCAGTACAGATATAAAGGTTCTACAGAATGGGCTTCACCAAAGAAAGGCTACCAAGACAACAGACTTGATGCTTGAAAGGCGTTCACACTCGTAAGTCCATTGGAACGCTTTTGCATTTTTCGCCCTTTTTCAATGTTAAAAATCCAAACACCTTTCAAAGAGATTTCGATACATGAACTCCGCAGTCAGAATCCTTCCAAATGACAACAACATCTTTAAATGATCGAGGAGTCTTCATGCTCGTGATCGCTTGAATCTTCTCTCGATTGGCTTCAATTCCTCTTTGACCGACAAGATACCCCAAGAATTTGCCACAGACCTGCATCGAAAGTGCATTTAGTGGGATTTAGCCTCAAGTTGTGATGTCGAATGGTCCAAAGCACTCTTCTAAGTCATCCAAATGTTTGTGCACCAACATGCTTTTGATAATCATGTCATCCACATGCACCTCAATATTTCTACCAACCGATATCCTCAAGATATGGTTCATCATTCTTCCTGTATGTGGCCCCAGCGATTGATAAGGCCGAAAGTCATTTTCTTAAGATAAGCATACAAGCGATGCGTAAATGAACGCCGCCTTCTCTGGATATCTTCTTTACACATAGAGATCCGATGATATCCGCAGAATGCATCCATAAAACTTAATAAAGCATACCCCAAGTGGCATCAATGAGTCGATCGATGTGGGGCAATGGATAAAATCCTTCTGACAGCCTTGTTCGGATCAAGTAATCAATGCAGACTCGCCATTTACCATTCTACTTCTCCGACCAAAGACCACATTAGCCATCCATCATGGGTAATCTATCTCAAGATAAAATCACCGCCAAAAGTTTTGCAATTTCATCATCTATGATTCACCGACGCCGGGTGCAAAGATCCTCCTCTTCATTAATCGCTTCTTTCGACGGGTCTACATCCAATCGATGCTCAAAGAATATCCTCGCTACTCCTTTAAGATATCCTCGAGGTTCCCATGCAAAGATATCAACATAACACCTCGTGAGCTCTATGAGGTTCGTTCGAGAGGTTCCTAACAAGCTCGAAACTATTTTCACCGCTTGTTTTCCTCGCTCGGGATTACCCGCAGCCGGGATGGCTAATGTGGTGTCGGGTCCGTAAGAGAATGGTAAATGGCGAGTCTGCATTGATTACAATCGATCCGAACAAGGCCCGTCTGGCGGATTTTATCCGCCGCCCCCACATCGATCAACTCATCGATGCCACTTCGGGTACGCTTTATTAAGTTTTATGGATGCATTCTCCGGATATCATCGATCTCTATGTAAAAGAAGATATACCAAGACGGCGTTCATTACGCATCGCTTCGGTGTATGCTTATAAGAAAATGACTTTCTACTTTATCAATGCCGGGCCACATACCGTAGAATGATGAACCATATCTTCGATATCAACAAGGTAAATATTGAGGTGCATGTGGATGACATGATTGTCAAAAGATGTTGGTGCACAAACATTTGATGACTTAGAAGAGTGCTTTCAGACCATTCGACATCACAACTTGAGGCTAAATCCCACTAAATGCACTTTCTATCCGGTGTCGATAAATTCTTGGGGTATCTTGTCGTCACCAAAGAGGAATCAAGCCAATCCAGAGAAGATTCAAGCGATCCTTAGCATGAAGACTCTCACCATTTAAAGATGTTCAAATTCATTCGACCGGAAGGATTACAACTTATGGGAGGTTCATGTCCAAGTCTGAAAGGTGTTTGCCGCTTTTTAACACATCGAAAGTGGCCGAAAAATGCAAAAACGCTCCAATGGACTTCGAGCGTGAAGACGCCTTTCAAAGCATCAAGTCCTATTTGTCTTCTACGCTTTTTTTGGTGAAGCCCATTCCCGCCGAACCTTTATATCTGTATTCTAAGCAATGGGCCTTCATCGGGCAATCGAGCGGTCTTGATACGCGAAGTCAGGGGTAAGCAACACCCGTATTATGTAAGTCATGTCCTTCGTGATGTCAAAACAAGGTACCCGAACATTGAAAAGTTTGCTTTCGCTTTAATAATCGCTAGTCAAAAGCTTAGGCAATACTTCCAAGGTAGATCGGTAATAGATATACGATCACCTCTCAAGAAGATTATGGGTGCCCAGAGGTATCGGGAGGCTAGTCAAGGTGGACGATGGAATTATCCCAATTCTTTATCGAGTATCATCCTCGAACCGCCATCAAAGGGCAAGCTCTTCGCTGATTTTGTGGTCGAGTGTTCGCTTCTTCCTAAACCGATGAAGTCATAACCGTTCCTCAAGGATCCGACAGAAGCGCTTGCCGCTCTTCACAGAAGAGAGAGTTCATGGACGCCGATGCAGATGGGTCTTCTACTTTGGACGCCGAGGGAGCGAGGATTATCTTGACCAAATCGGAGGGATTCAAGGTGCAAAGAAGCCATCGATTTCAATTCAAAGCGACGAAACAACGGTTTCAATACGAGGCAAGATTGGCCTGGTTTACTTGCCAAGAAAGAGTCTTGAAGTGCAAAGAATAGTCATCTTCAAAGGATTCTCGCTTAATTGTAAAATAATTGTCCGGAGAATACGGGCCCGAGGTCCCGAGGATGATTAAGTATTTGATGTAAGTAAAGGAACGGCCAAAGATTTCCAATCTTACGAGTTTCGGGGTCGAAAGCGTATAACAATTCTATTGCCGATGCACTCGCCAAATTAGCCACTACAGATGTTAATGTTTTTGAGGGTTTGGTGTATCCGGAAATTTTGCAAAGATCCTAGTGTTATTCACGAGATGGATAATAATGCATCGATCGAACCAATCACGGTCGACGCCTCTATCCGGAATATTTGGTCGATGGCGCCTTACCTTCTGGATTGATGCTCGCCAAGAAAATCAAGTACAAGAGTGCCAATTTTGTTTTGATTGATGGGGATCTCTTTCAAAGGCCTTCGCTCCATTATTAAAATGTTTGACTCCATCCGATGCTGATTATGCTCTCCGAGAAGTTCATGAAGGCATTTGTGGCGACCATATGGCTGCTAAGTCATTAGCCTATAAAATACTTCGTCAGGGGTACTACTGGCCTACTATCTTCAAGGAAGCAACTGAGTATGTGAAGAGGTGCGAGAAGTGCCACTTAATAAATTATCATCAAGATCGCCCACCGGAAGAGCTATACTCGATCTTATCTCCTATACCTTCACCGTCTGGGGGTTGATATATCGGGTCCACTACCAAAGGCAAAAGGTCGTCGTCATTTTGTTATAGTTGCCATAGACTATATGACCAAATGGGTAGAAGAAAGCCACTTAGGTCAATAACGGACAGAATATTTGAAATTCGTGAAAGAATCAAAGGTATTCCGCTTGGAATTCCTAAGGTGGTAGTATCGGATAATGGACGCCGGTTTGGGGATCAAGTTTGAAGCATTTTGACCGAATTGGGGGTCCAAAGACAGAAAGACTTCAAAGGGCTCATCCTCAATCAAACGGACAGTTTGAAGTAACCAATGTAACGTCAATGAGATCAAGCGTAGGTTGGACGGCTAAAGGCGTATGGCCGTAAGAGTTGCTAAGTGTACTATGGGCTTATCGAACTACTCCGAGGACTACAACCGGGATTCACCTTTCGGTGACCGGCTTATGGTAAATCGATGCCTTAGTTCCAGCTTGAAATTGGGTCTCCAAGTCTATGAGTTAGTCATTTCAAGAGGTCTATAATGAAGAAGGGTCGAGGGCCAATCTTGATTTATCGGAAGAAGTCGAGAAATAGCCTTTAATCAAATTGGCGGCCTATCAACGAAGAGTGGCTAAGCATTATAATAAGGGGTGAAGCTTGCAGATTTGAAGTGGGAGATTTTGTCCTTAGAGAAGTCGAAGCATCACGCCTCGTAACCCGGGTAAGGTGATGCCAAATTGGGAAGGACCTTATGAAATCACCAAGTTCCAAAGCCGTGGACTTATCGTTTGAAAGCATTAGATGGGTCAAGAATTAAAAACACTTAAAGATGTCTAAGGTGCTTAGAAAGTACTTTCAATAGATTCGTAATCAAGACATCAAAAGTCTCAGATATATTTACATCATCATCAATAAAAGATCCTCTTTTTTCTCAAGCAAATTTTGTCTTTGTTCACGCCAAGACATTGGTGTTGGGAGGTTCGGGAGGACTTCTTTGACCATTCGATGGTAGCCTTTTTGGCGGGAGGTCACTATTTGGCATTGTCAGCCCTTCGGGGTAGGCAATTGTCGTCACTTTGGTGTTGGGAGGTTCGGGAGGACTTCACGACTATTCGATGGTAGCCTTTTTGGCGGGGAGGTCACTATTTGGCATTGTCGCCTTTTAGGGGTAGGCAATTGTCGCCACTTTGGTGTTAGGAGGATCGGGAGGACTTGGCCGACCATTCGATGGTAGCCTTTTTTGCGAGGTCACTATTTGGCATTGTCGGGCCTTTCGGGGTAAGCAATTGTCGCCACTTTGGTGTTGGGAGGTTCGGAGGACTTCACGACCATTCGATGGTAGCCTTTTTGGCAGAGGTCACTATTTGGCATTGTCAGGCCCCTTGGGGTTGGCAATTGTCGCCACTTATTTGGCATTGTCAGCCCTTCGGGGTAGGCAATTGTCGCCACTTAGACCTTGTTAGGCCTTTCGGGTAAGTAAGTGTCATCTTTAAGACATTGTCGAAGCCCTTCGTGGTAGTAAGCAATGATCGACACTTTAAACTTCGTCGAATGCCCTTCGTGGTAGGCGAATGTTATCTTATGAGTTCTCATTAGGCCTTTCGGGTAAACAAACTCCCAATAAAGCGTATGTCTCGCATCCGTAACTTGATAAGTATCTCTTTACTTTATTACCCGAGTTTTCTAAGTGTTGAGTTCGAATGCCTCGCTTTTTTAAACTTATCTCATCTGTTATATAACATGCTTAATCATTTGAAGTTAAATCCTCGAAGGGGTTTTTGTACACTTTTCCATATAAATTTATATTGAAGTATTGACATAAAAAAAAAGTGCACTGAAGTCATAAAGAAGGAAATCATTTCTCATTAATATTTAAGTTCATTTACAAATAAGGAAATAACATAAAATTTTTACAAATATTCATAATAAGCATCAAGACAATCCATAAAATTCGGTGCTTCATGCAAAGACCATCATCATCCGAAGAGTCCAAAGAGTACGGATCCAAGTTAACCTTGATCGCTTTTCCTTGCTAAGACTTCGCAGAGCTCATAGCTTTCTTTGTGAATCCTCATGATTTCTCCGCTTATTTCGTCTGAGTTCCTATACTCTTCACAAATTTCTTTCACAAGAAAGATCACCAAAGGAGGCCCAAGGTCCCGAAGAGCCTTGAGTTCTCGGATCTCTTGCTCGAGTCATACTGCCAGATATATTCAATTGAAGCTTTTCATCATGCTCCATCTTACGGATCGCCTTGGTCAAGATTTTGGCGCTGACTTCAACTCCTTGATCTTATTCATCCTCGCTTCACTCCTCCGAACTAAGTCGACATTCATGTTGACAATTTCAAAGACTTGAGCCTTAGTCGACTTTAGTTCTTCCTTGGAGGCCTTCACTTCTTCCTTAGCTTGGGCCAACTCTTTCTGAAGACCTTCGTTAGTATGAAGAAGGCCTTCACGGTGAGTCCTTTCCCGAGCCAGGGCAGATTTTAAGGAGGAATTTTCCTTCCTCAGCGCCTCCTCTTCGGATTCAGCTTGGATAGATCTGGGACGCAGACGTCCGAATACACAGATTTGCTCGTATATGTTCAAGTTATTCAATCTGCTTCGATGTGTGAGTATGAAAATAAGTAAGCAAAGGAAGGAAAGAGTCATTTACCTTAGCTGGTAGTAGCTCATGCCTTCACGAAAGAATCCCCATTCGAATCGCTCTCGAACCGATGGTCATCTGGCCTCGCAAACGTAGGCCTCGAACAAAATTGAAAGGGAAATTGGTATCAAACCGAGGTCACATGATCGGTGGACCCATGGCATCATCTTTGAATTTGATGTCCCTCGGTCCTCGAGGAGGAGGCATAGCCGATTACGAAACCGGTGAAGGATCCGCATGCATTGCCTCTGGAGAAGGTGATCGAGCCGGCATTGGCTCGGAGTTGAAGAAGGTTCGTGAGTCGAACCGGGCCGACCGTCCGGCCAAGGTCGCTTTTCTTTTTTGAGACGAGAGAAGATTTCGGCCGGACCGGCCAAATTAGGGTGTTGGGGTTTCATTTAAAGGATCGATGTCAAGGAGGGGGACGCGAGTTCGCTTACCAGAAGAGGAATTATTTTGTTTAATTTTTTAAAGACGAAGGACTTTCGCCTGATCGTGTGGAGGAATGTCAAGGAGACTCCTCTTTTTGGGGTTGGTTCGTGGTTAGTGGGGTTGGTTCGAGAGGTTGTTGGGGTTCAAATTGAGGAATTGGTTGTGGGTTTACCTCGTAGTACCTCCTCGTCGCTTTCAGATTTATCTCACAAGAGTCCTCGCCTTTTTGGCGCCTTCTTCCTTCCTTCGAAGGTCGGAGGACCTCTTCTGGGGATGATGGGATTGTCGCCTTCGTGGTCATCATCCCAAGAGGGGTTGTTGTTGGTTCAAAAGGGGGGGGCTTGGTTCGGAAGGCTCCTCATTAGGGAGTTCTTCATTTGCATCAGTAATCCTCCCCGCCAAGAAATCTTCCAAGTCTTTTACTTCTGAGGAAGTTGGTTTGATCAAAGACACTGCAAATAATCACAAGTTAAAATCCGTACCACATAAATATTTCAAAAATTATATCACAGAATGGTCCGAGACTCACGTTTATGGTCATACAACCATGCTTGCTTGGTCAGTAGAGTGAAGCTCCACTCTTGAGGAGGAATCCTCTTCAGGAAATCACCTATTTCCTTCACACGCTCCTCGGGAATGTCACCGAAGTCGCCAGAGATACGCCCCAAATGGTCCAATCAGAAGGGAGGAAATCCCAGACCAAAGGACGAAGAACCATTTCTCGTGCCATCCTTTGTTGCTCGAGGGGGTGCTCATCGTGGCCTCTTCTCGAATTTTGAGTTTGGGCGTGGGACCGCTTTGCTCAAGATTTTGAACCCTCGCTTCTCGGATCGCCAAATGGTAGAAGAGGTGAAGAAGAGATCAACAGAGGGGTAACCCCTAATTCATGGCGTAAAGCGATGAACGCCAATTATATATGATATAGGAGTTGGGCACCAACATATGCGAAGCCTACTCCAATAAACCCTGGGAGGGTAACTATGAAGGCGTGGAGGGTAAAGTAATCCCTTCTCCAAAGAGAGTAGTTTAAGATAATGACCAAAATTGTCGTGGTCATTTGGTACATTCGCTTCCTCAATACTGGAGCCCTCATGGCAAAGTTATCCTAACATGATATCGAATCCTAGAGCTCGTAGTTCGATTCGCAGACGGTGGAGGTGATGTTAAGATGAGGAAATTGTTCCCCATCTTTGAAGAAATCAATTGGAGATGGTGGATTGGCACTGAACCCTCTTGATTAGGGTTTGAACGAGAAAGAACTTGAAGGGGCTTGGCTTGGATTCACCATTGTTGAGTTTTAGAAAGCTAAAGAGAGGTTTTCTGAGAGAAGGAAGAAAGCTCAAAGGTTCAATTTCAAATCGAGAGGTAAAACCGTCAAATTTGGTGAAGTTTATCTTTTATAATCGACGGCCATTACGTGGAGCGGTAGCCAAGCGCATTTAATGTCGTATAATGATGAGAATTAAAGTGGAATGCGTTTGGATGACCTTTGAATATCTTATCAGATTGGGCCTGACTGTTGGATCTCTATTTTATTGGTCCATCCTGTTCAAATTCAAATCCTTTATCAGATTGGGCTTATTTCTCTGGGTATCCACTATCCAGCCCTCCCTTATTCCACTTCGTATGTTAAAAGTGGGTATAATTCACTTATTTCCTATCCTTGGGCCTTTATTAAATTCTAAATATCATGAATCATATATAGTTTTCCATTAAACATCTTGTTTAACTAAAAAACTAGGGGGTAATGTTGGGTTATGATATTTCTCCTATTTTGGGCCGGGTATATTGGGCCCATTTATCAGTTTAATCTGTTGGGCTTTTATAATTAAGCCATGGGACTCTTTGAGCCCATCTATTGTGTCAACTTTATTTAATCCTATTGGACCGGGTTTGCTTCGTTGGATTAACCCATCGGGTCATTTAATATCTATTACTTTGACTTGTAATGATGATATAGTATGACAAATGACCAAGATATTTGCCATGCATTAATGTGGATGAGATTATAGTTGACCAATGGCAAACAATGGCCAAGAAGCGATTGATTAACTCCATGCGATCGATCCGAATCCATCGTGTCGTGGGGATATGTCAGTGATGATAGTGGGCGCACGATAATCCAAGCAAGGATATTATTTCTTAGTGAGTAAGTCTTCACAAGGAGGTACGTTTTATTCATATATACACATTCACACAACTCATAAATTATCACTCAATACACTAAATTCTATTATCCTCTTGAGTTAACTTTGTGAATGACATACTTACTTACTTTACGCTGAAGCTATCCTCGACGGTCCCAAAATTGGTCGTTTTGTGGTGTTTGTCGTGTTTACTGTGCAGGATCAGGATATCTTTCGTGATTGGGACGTGGAGAAAGATCTTGGCGTTAACAGGTAAAATTCATTAACTTCTGCCTCCTTCCGTCAGCCTCCCTCAATTTTTGAACTGACTTGTATTGCGTTATTTTAATACCCACTTGAATTGTATTATATCAACTATAAGTATTTTTATTTTTATGGTATGCACCAACTTCGTATAATCATGAGGTTGGGGGTTCAAGTCAGTCAGAGTCCACGTGTGTTCAAATTAACAAAATAAATAAATAAATAAAATTATTCTAGGGTTTAAAATTTATTAACAAGATTTATGGTTAATTAATCGGTTTAAGGTTTACGATTATAAATACTAGACCCTAATTAATAAACCCTAACTATTTATTAACAGATTTACGATTAGCGTTAAACTTTCTTATAATAGTAGTGGATACTAAGTGCTTTTTTTTTATCGTCCGCTACTATTAAGAATGACATTAAGGTTGTAAAATGAAAGCAAAGAGTTCGAGCTCGATTCGTATCATTTCCGACTAAAAGTTTATTCGCATTTTAACTCGATTAAAAGTTCGATTCGAGCTCAACTCAAAATATAAATGAGTCAAATATGAGCACATTTTAGAGTTCGATAAATTACTCGAACATTCTCAAATTATTATTTTCTATTGATACGTTCAGAAAGTTTAAAATGTTCGGGCTCAAATCGGAATCGTGTTCGACTCGGTAGCTAAATGAGCCTCAATCAAAACTTATTTTATACTCAATATATTTTGTGAACCAAATCTGAACAACTCAATACTCGGCTCAACTCAACTTGTTTTATTTACACCCTTAATTGATATCGATTTTCAGTTTATAATTCTGATTATTTTTTATTTTGAATGATATAAATGATATATGTGGTATACAAATTCATAATAAATATATATTATGAATCAAAAGTATACTATATTCGAAAGATTGATCATAAAGTTTGAACCTTTAAAAAGTAGTAAAACAATAAACATACTTCCCAGACCATTAGGAGAAGTTAACACAGCACAAGTCATAAAAAGGAAAAATATGCAGGATCAGGACGTCTTTCGTGATTGGGACGTGGAGAAAGATCCTGCACAGTAAACACGACAAACACCACAAGCTTGACGGTACGGGCCATCGGGGATAAACTCGAGCGTAAGAAGTAAGTATGTCTGCTCACAAAGTTAACTCCGAAGAGGATAATAGAATTTAGTGTATTGAGAGTGATAATTTATGAGTTGTGTGAATGTGTATATATGAATAAAATGTACCTCCTCAAAGACTTACTCACTAAGAAATAATATCCTTGCTTGGATTATCGTGTCACCCACTCATCACCGACATATCCCACGACCGATGGATTCAACCGATCGCATGGAGTTCGTCCAATCGCTTCTTGCCATTGTTTTTTCGCCTACATTTAATTATAATCTCATCCACATTAATGCATGGCAAATATCTTGGTCAATCATCATACTATATCATCATTACAAGTCAAAGTAATAGATATTAAATGGAATGGGTTAATCCAACGATCCGAATCTTATCTAATAGGATTAAATAAAGTTGACACAATAGATGGGCTCAAAGAGTCCCATGGCTTAATTATAAAAGCCCAACAGATTAAACTGATAAATGGGCCCAATATACCCAGCCCAAAATAGGAGAAATATCATGACCCAACATTATCCATTAAGCCATAGATAAGTTTGGGTTGATCTTCAAGTTCAATAGATGGACCAAATGATTATATTTCGGATTTAACCCAAAAAACCTATTAGCAATAATAGGTTAGTTATCAAGTCGAACGAAAGAAACTAAAAGTTACTAAATAAATGTCACAGAGTACTTGTTTTTAATATAATTTCTAAAACTTAAGCCAACCTTCTTCTTCTTTTTTCCCAAAATTAAAAAATGGTAAGAATTTTACAATGATAAAAAGAACTACTTATAAAGGTGTAGTGAATGAAGTTTTAGGATTTATTCTTGTGAAAGGCATAATTCGTTAAAATTTAATTTGAATATAGCAAAAAAAGAATTTCAAACACGGCGGCACCGGCACGGGAAAAAGTGTAGCAAGTAAGCCCATTACGGCTGGATTCCTGAGAGAAAACTGAAAAGTATAGGCAGGAAGTAGTAAATGGAGAGCAGATCGTTTATGCCGAAGCCATCGCCGGCACCGGTTCCGGTAGTGGGAGTCGCGGTGTTCCTGTTGAAGGGGAAGATGGTGCTCTTAGGGCGGCGCCTTTCCTCCGTTGGTCACAACACCTTTGCCCTTCCCGGCGGCCATCTCGAGTTCGGTTGGTCCTTAACCTCTCTCTTTCTCTCTCTCTCTCTCTATGTCCATCACACAACAGAGTTACATATATATTTGTATCAGATGCATTAGGAATAAAGGCTGACATGAATTTTAAAGAAAATGAACTTTTTGAAGTTAAAGTTTGATATAAAGCTTGAACTAAATTTTGTAAAACTAATATATTAACTCCACTATCTCATGAGAATTGATCCAATATCAGATTATTAAGTAGCTTATGTATAATCCGGGAAGATGTTATATTTGCATGGCAGGCTCTTACATGTTGGTGAAAAATAAATATCTTAGACCTAGTTCAGATCTCCTATCTTCAATTTTTAGGAGTGGGATCATAGAGATGGTAGTGTCAGAATATGCAGATGTAAGATGATGTTTGCTCAACTATCTGGAAGGCTAAAATGAGAGGGTATTGTAAACAAATGCACATTGACATTGCTTTGTAAAAATAACTAGTATGATTTTTCTTACTTGTATATTTCTTTGTGTATTGCCATTGCTTCTATCGGCGACTTGGGCTTGGAAATGGTTTAAACTAATAGGAATTTACACTCTGTTTCTGAGTTTTGAACAGAAAAGAAAATAATAGAAAACTTTAATCAAAAAAGAAAAGAAAAGAATAGAAAAGTTGAAATTTTTCTTTGTGTTGTTTCTAAGTTTTTAATAAAATTGACTAGAAAATTTAAAATTGAGGACATGAGTTGTAATTTAAAATTTATTATATTAAAAGTTGAGGATAATATGGGAATTATAAAATCAATACTTATTCCAAAAAAATTCGGTTCAAATCAGGCCAATTTTAGACTGAAAAACTTTGACAGGAAAAGTGACCAAGTTTTTTATTCATTTTTTTTCTTTTCCGTTTATTAAAAAACTCAGAACATAATAATTGGAAAGAAAACTTAAATTTTTCATCCATTTCTTTTCTTTTTTGTCCATTTTAAAACTCAGAAACAAAGCGTTATGCTCAATTCGTTTGGTGGTCTTCTGGGGAAGAAACTAATTAAAACCAAACAAAAAAAACAAAACTAAATGTGTTGGGAAAAATCACCTTCCTAAAATTGTTGTCTTAAATAAATTAAATGGCAAAAATATTAGTACGTGTCAAACAGATTAAATTTGCAGTTCCAACAAAAATAATAACCACTACAGAAAATAATAAGATAAAAACAACCAAGCACAAGACACTAATATTTTTGCGTGAAAAACCGTCTAAAACGGGAAAAATCACTACAAGAAAAACGTCTATTTTCAACCGAATAATCCGTCATAATTAGACATATTCATTGGGAGAATATTCGGAAATAGGTGCCTCGAGAATAAATCCGTCTAGAATTTCATCAAGGATAGACTATGCTCGACGGACTTATGTACGATGGAAATTCCGTCAGACTTAAGCTATGGTCGACGTAATTGTGCCCGACAGAGTATTCTATCGGAAATAAGTCTGACACGTGTAATTTGGAGAAATAAATTAAATAACCTATTTCCAACGAATTTCTGTCTAAAATAAGTTATTCCGTCAAGCTTTAGTAATTTTTTTAAAAATATTTTTCTGTTTTTCCGTTATTAGGTTTTTAAACCACAATTTGTACCTGTTCTTGTTTTCAGCTAATTTTGCCCAACAATATATATCACAACAAACAATATATATGCTAAAATATGAACTCCTCTCAACAATACATACATATAACAACATACACGTTCCCCGGATAACAAATATAAACTAAATTACGTTAGATAACATTAATATACATAAGGTTAACAAAAAATGGGACTCAACAATGATTTACAACGTAAAATAAGGTAAACTATAATTTACAATAACGTAAGACTACAATTTGCATCATAAACTAATTAAAAGTAAAACTATTTATAAACGACGGTTGGTACTACCATCGGTATGAGTAGGATCATTGGGCAGGGGCTCCAGAGTTTGAAAATCATCCTCGTCATGCTCGACATCATCCCCCGCTCGACATCGCCACCCTGTTGATACAATAAAAAATATAACCTATTAGTAAGAATTAAGAAACAACTAACAAATAATTAAGTAACAGGCAGAATATAAAACTTAAAATGAATAAAATACCTAAGGAGTGGTCCGGGGCTGACTCAACAACAGCCCAAAAGCCTCCAACAGTAAAACCACCATCCGTATAATCTGGTCGTGTATCACGTCAAACTGCTCCGATGAGATATCCGTACTCTCGACGATGACCTTTGTTGCAATGTCCTATGCAAGTTGATGAAGGCGAGCACAAGTAAGCAAGTCTTTCTAACGGAATATCGGATTCGTACCTAATACACCTGCGTCATAATCCTCTGAAATATCTCGTCGGACAAATCAACGCCCGTATGAGATTGTCCAATTGGTGCTCTCGGACCAGTCGATACCTACTCGTAGTGTTGTTGGGGGATCTTGAGACGTGACCTAAAGAGTCATCTCCTCATCATGAGATAAAGTAATCTCGGGCAGATGGATGGTGAAATCTAACATTTCGAAATCTCCCCTAGCAACCCGCATCTCAGCTACACGCTGGTCTCGAGGCTTCTGAAATCGGTTCTATAATTTATTGTCTACATGTTAGTTATTTAAAGAATTTAATTAACTACCTATTATTTAAAATAATTTTATAATGTAATGTCTAGTCGATTACCCATATAGCTAATGTTGCGGGAGATATAGTGGGTGTGTTCTTCGGCGTATGGGCTCTATCCCAAAGCTCGATGATCTTGGGACTAGTCCATAACGATCAAAGTCGAATCGTTAGCCTATTAGTGAAGCAAATTCAATGAAGCAACAACTAGTACCATAGAGAAGTGGCCATAGGAGGTCGGCCCAAAGCCCTCCGCATAACCTAATAAATACTTTCATATATCATTTAATTTGTAACTAATAATAACATTAAAACTAAGAACTAAACACACAAACATACCTCTTTACACTTCTCGAATGACTGGGAGCCAGTGGTATGTATCATTCTAAGCTTACTGCGATTCTTCTTCATATGTTTAGATTTCTTTTTGAAATCATCATCCTCCCAGTAGAAACACATAACCGCCCATGCAACATCAAATATATGGAGTGGATAATGATCGCAGAGGCTACTCTCGGGGTGGTCCTTAACATCCCGGGCAACCCTCTACCTTAATTCGTACAACCACCGCGAGTAGTGCTTCGCGACATGAGCGGTAATGACAACATCACTGTCGGAAAGTGAAACGCCTTCCTCATAGCTATAGTAAGTCTATACAAAAACAATGATGCATTAAAAATGTTATTCCGTTAAACTAATACGCCCGTATACGGTTTAACTTATGTAAATTTGACTTGCGTGAAACTCGCGCGGCACATTCTCCATAAAGGAGGCATTGTACTGTGCATACTGCGTAAAACGTATGCATCCGGTGGGAAGGAGAGAGAAGCATATAGCGTGGAGAGTGGCTTTAGCCACATGCTCTAATATACTACAATATAAATTAAGTTAGTAAATAATACACTGCCATTAAGTTAAATTAGTAAATAAAACGTGTTATTAATGGTACATAGTGATGAGAGCCGACGGAAACCGGGCATGCATGTGAAACTATCGACGGACGACCAAATAAACCGAGGTTAATCCCCCGGCGACGTCGACGAACACCAAGTAATTCTCCTTTTTCTTTTTTCTCAAGTTCCTACGCCACATCATACTTTTATATATATATATATATATATATCAAGAACGTGTTATTTTTCTCCTTCCATGCTCTGCCGCCAAAGATAACAAAGGACAAATGTCCTTTTTGTTTCTTTTCCCAAAAACTTGTTGCGAGTCACCAAGTCATTTCCTTCTCCCAAGGCAGCTTGCTCACTTTTTTGCCACCTCATTATGGGTGAGGGCCCACAAGAAACCCAACAAAATGCCTGCAAGTTTTAAACGATCTCCAACCCCATGTCACTAATAAAGCAATAGCAATACAAAACAAAATAAGAATACAGTATAAAAGTAAGAAAAAACATACTAGTTATTATTACTCTAAGCCTATGTTTGTTTGCAAAAAATATATATGATTATTAATTCCAAGTGTCTTGTTTGTTTTTAAATTTAGACTTGGGACTATTAGTCTAGAGATTATAAAATGACTTAATAGTCTTTAGATTATAATTATAATCCCGGGATTATAATCTTAGGATTAATAGTCTTGGGATTATAATCCTTGCAAACAAACATGGCCTAAGTTTTCTACAACTTCCATCTACCTTCAAAAATCGAAGTGGATTAATCTTCAACGAAAATCACTTGAGCTCATGCTAGCAGTAGGGGGCTTCTGCTGTTTAGTGCTAAACAATTTTATTACGAGTCTGATGACTAACAGATATTAATATTTATTCCATTGAATTTAAGTTTCTGTGTAATTATTGAGTAAATGTTTTAAAATCAATTATTATGGTAGCATTCTACATGCATTATCGTGCATTAATCTCCAGTTTTTCCTGGTGTGTTTTCAGGGGAGAGCTTTGAGGAATGTGCTGCCAGAGAGGTGAAAGAGGAAACTGGATTAGATATTGAGAGGATAGAGTTCTTAACTGTCACAAACAATGTTGTACTGAACGAACCAAAACCAGAACATATTGTTGCCATATTCATGCGTGCAGCTTTGGCAGATGCCAATCAATTGGCCCAAAATCTTGAACCTGAAAAGTGTGGTGGTTGGGAATGGTATGAATGGGATAACCTTCCGAAACCACTCTTTCAGGGGTTGGAGACTTTAGTGCAGAGTGGATTTAATCCCTTCTACACTGACTAAACGATGAGATATATGACTGATTGGCGTTGTTATATACTTTGAGCACCATTCCAATTTCCAGCCCTCCAGATTTTGTAGGACTTGTTTATCCTTTTGCTAACTTCAGGTAAAGTGCTGCGTTATGGTTATGGTTATGCCTAGTATATAATCTGTCTTAAGATTGTAAATCTGTCGATGACTATGATTGCTTAAATATAATGAATTGCTACCGATGGCAGATGTTGGGAGCTTTGGCACTTGGGCTTTGTTACTTTACATTTAAATGCAATAAATTTGAGCATCTGCAGACACAACACCATATTATGTGAAGCTCTTCTTTATTAAGATGTATAGGGGAAACATAGGGTACTCAAATTGGGAAGCAATTATTTAGAAGGTGACATTTGTCTCAAAATATGCAGCCACATAAAATTGATCACAAAACAAAATTCTGACCTGCTCGAGGAAGAAAAACTTGCTAGTATGATTGATGAGAAAATGAATAGCAACACTTGTTGTATTCATACAGAAAATGATTGTGCAGATTGCCAATAGGAAAGTAGCAGCAACAATGGGTTAGATGGCAGCTGTATTTTGTTTGCCCATGAAATTTGTTAAGATTGTGGGAATCAGGAATTCCTTGGACTGTTTTACTTTAATTTTCTTTTAATCTCTCCTTGAAGTGGGGTTGATTGTATGTTCTATTACGTTATTCATCTTAATTGCTTGGGTTTCAACAATGAAATCAAATTTCCATGAGGATCATTTTTAAGTTACTACTCCACCTTGTAGGCTTTTACCAGTTCATTAGGTTGTCTGTAACTTCCTCGGTGGTTTTTTAGTTGTTTTGGGGGTAGTTCGAAGCTGCTTTAGTTATTGTCTAATTGATTGTAGAGCCTAATAAGTAGTTGATCCGTGAACTTGGTAGTTAGGTCCTAATGTCATAGTAGTACAGTACTAGTACTACTAATTAGAAAAAGTGACTCCTAGTATTATTGAACTAATTCCAGATTTGGTGCATTCTCAAAATTCAACTACTAGGATCTAACTCATGCATATTAGTAACAAACAAGGTTGGTGACACAAAAATCCTCCTACATTCAAAACGGAAGTGGTTAGCACAAAAATTCTATATGTGTTAGCATTCTATTGGTCAAATGACCAACTTACTCAAAAATAAACTTCATACTAATCGGATCCATTCAAAACACACTTGACAGCTTCTTTCTATGTAGTGCTACACTGCTACTAGTATCGCATTTTATGGTGGACGGCCAAGAGTTTATTGGCTCAATGATCATGATGACTATAACACCTTTCGACACTGTTGTTCTCATTGGTGTGATTATCACCTTTATTTTGCTGCATTTTACACGAACCCAGTTAGTAAATTTAAAATTGAAGATGGCAAATTGGAAATCTATAGACCAGTGGGATGAGATTAAATGGATTCACTCCCATGTAGCCCGATGTAGGCAGGCAAGAGACCCTTTCTGATAATGTTTTATTGAGAAAAATAAATAAATAAATAAATCATTTTTTTTATGAGTAGTGCGTGCTCCTGCTCCCCAAATAAATGCAGTGATAGGCCCAGAGGCGTATAAACATTAAAGACAGCTGAGCACCTAAAACCAGGAATTTGTGAATGTAGGTACTAGTCGGCTGTGGTTAGTGAGCACTAGCTGCTGCTAGAACCATCATACTAATGATTTCACTCAAAAGTCTATTAGTAAAAAAAGAAGGGAAAATGATGCAAAGCACAATGGGGGCTAATGGAGGCTGGGCTCCCTTTCATCTGTCATAGATTCGTGTGCAGTAGTGGACTGGTGTTGTGGGGGATGAGATGGTCCATTGGTTGGTACGATTTGGTGTGGCTTTACCTGCCCCCATAACTGTTTCCAATGCATGTCAGAATAATAGACAGGCACAGTCAATCCGTTCTCCATACACACACACACAGATACTCTTTCTCTCTCCTAGTTCCTTGTTCTCAGCTCAGCCCCCACCAGAAAAAAAGATACTACTATATCACAGGACCTTGTCTCCTCAGATTCCACGATTCTTTTTTCCTAACTCCTCTGTTTTTGTCTCTCTCCAGTCTCCATCTCTCTCTCTCTCTGTGCGTGTTGTTGTCTCTCGCTCTTTTGTGGTCCATTTTTTCTTTCACAGTTTGGTGGGGCTGCTCACCTTACTTTTGCCAGGATTCTATTTACAAGAACCACCCTTCAAAAAAGTCCACAAGCAAATTACAACCATAATACTAGTATAGTAGTAGTAGGAGTAGAAAACAGAATCCAACTATATATCCATCTTTTAACTTTTCCTTTCATACCCATCTTTGTGGAACTGCATCTGTTGATCTTTCCTTTGGTTTTTTGTTGCTTCCCCAGATGAGGACAATCACGGCAAAAACCCCTCACGACTCCTCTTTCTCATTCTCTAGGAGATACTTCCACTGGAAAAAGAAAGTTGAAGATGAGGATGATATGGAAGAATATCTAGCCTACAACTCCTCACTCCCAAATGGTTGCGAGGAGCAGTTGAAAGCAGAGGAGCTCGACCTGTCGGTGCATTCACTACCTACTCTAGTGAAAGCACCGAGAAAAATATTGTCAATTGTGACAATTTCTAAGCTACGATCGGCTTTTGCTTTTAGTTTTGGTAAGAGCCGATCAGCCGTACCCTCGGGTCTAGGCACCCGAGTGGTTTGTACCCTTTTCGGTTACAGACGAGGGCATGTTCATGTTGCATTCCAAGAAGATGCAAAATTGTGCCCGGCGTTCCTTGTTGAACTTGCAACACCAACAAGTGTTCTTGTCCGAGAAATGGCTTCCGGGCTGGTTCGAATCGCATTGGAGTGTGAAAAAAAGGCGGTGAAGAAAGGTGTGAAGCTGGTAGATGAGCCTGTTTGGAGGACATACTGCAATGGTAAGAAATGCGGATACGCAATGAGGCGAGAATGCGGGGCGGATGAGTGGAAGGTGTTGAACGCGGTGGGTCCGATCACGATGGGGGCGGGTGTGTTACCGGGCAGTGGGAGTGGGTCCGAAGGGGAGCTCATGTACATGAGAGCCAAGTTTGAGAGAGTTGTGGGGTCTAAAGACTCTGAAGCTTTCTATATGATGAGTCCATCACCTGATGGTAATGGATGCCCTGAACTCAGCATTTATCTGCTCAGAGTTTAAGTGAGTTGGTCCAAGCTCTTGAAAGTTGTAGTAATGTTTAATTACTACTAGTAATTTAGTTGTTTGTTTGTTGAGGTATTTTGGGAGTCGGGAGATTTGTATTTTGGTTTATTTATGTAATTTTAAGCAATGCGGAGAATGGGTGGGATGTAGATGTAACAATCAATCAATCAATTCTGATAAGTTTTTATAGGAAACGGACCATAATGCCCAGAATCCATCGTAGTATTAATTAAAGCCAACTGCAGTAACCAAGGGGATGAGTCCATTTATTAAACCTAATGCATATTGGTTATCTAAAAATAAGATGTTTAGCTGAGTAGTCAAAAGTAGTACTCCATACGATACGAGGAGGGACTGGACTGGACTGGACTGGACTGGGAGGCTCTCAGGTTTGTTGTTCAAATTAGTAATCAATCGAGTTGACTGACAAGGTATGAAGGAAGGGAGCAGCAAGGCAACATTAAAATAAACATCTTTTAGCACCTCATCTGTTTTAACAACTGCAGCAATGCCTTTAGTTAGGATCTTTTACCGACTTACTTAACTCTTGTCTATAAAATAATACTACTCCACTCAAAGTTCATCGCTAATAAATGAATATATACTACTACTACTACTACTACTATAATCCTGAATTTTGTCAAGGTAGATAGATAGATAGATATCCTTGAAGAGATAATGACTCGTTACTTGATGAATGTTGGATATGGGGCATGACAACACATGACATCTGTCCCTCCATGTTTCTTACTTTTTTATTTATTTATTATAAAATAATGTTAGAAATTTTAAATTTTTTATCTCAAAGGGATCTTAATTGACATGATATTAGATATTTTAATAATAATTTATAAAAATCAATTAAATTAGATCTACTCAACTGTAGTAATATTATGCTGACATTTCTTTAAAAATAAAAAAAATTGAGGTTCCTAACATTATATTTTTGAAAATTACCGTTCTAGAATTCAAAATAGATACTCCCTCTTTCCTATTATATAAATCGTTTAAGAAATATCTTTAATTCTAATGTTAGTTTGAAATTTTATTATTACTCATGCACTAATTAATTATTTTTTTTCTTTCCTCTCAATTACTTTATTTTTTAAAGGATAAAATAGAATTTTTTTTTTTTTTTGACATATATAAAACGTCTTATATTATGGAGAAAGAAATGACTTGTATAATACTAAAAAAGAAGGGGTTAATAATTAAAAACTCAATATGTGTATGTGAACGTGGAGCTAATCCATTTGTGAACACAATCGTGCATGTCTGCCTAGATTTCTTAAAATCGAAGCTTAATGTAAGCAGGAGTATGAGTACTACTTCTACTATGATGAAAAATGATTGTTGTACCACACTGCTGCTGCTGCTGCTGCTGCTGCTCTCTCTCTCTCTCATCTTTAATTGGAAAGTTGGTGGGATTTGTGCACGCTCACTTGAAATGGTGGTTTCACTTTCACATGTGCGGTAGCCGGTAGGTTAGAGCAAATCCAATAGTAATGTCAAAATGGCTATAGCTATTGCTATATTTTGGCACCAAAAAATGCTTTTTAATGTTAAAATAGAACCCAGTCTCCGATGATTGGTTCTATTTTAACACTATATTGTTTCAAATTTAACTAACTTTCCTTCCATCTCATGGTTAATTACTATTATAGTTATAATAATAATAATAATTACTATTATAATTATTATTACTATTATAATAATAATTATTATAATTATTATTTCTGTTATTAATATTAATATTATTATAATTACTATTATTGTATTATTATTATTATTAAAATTATTACTATTATTATTATTATTATAATTATTGTAATAAATTATTATTATTAAAATTATTACTATTATTATTATTATTATTATAGTCGTGTTTTAGTGGTTGACCTATAGTTTAGGGCCACAGTCCTGGGAAAGGAATAAGGGTAGAATTCAATTTGAGATGGTCCAACTCAGCCCAACAACTGATAATTTATAACATGGACTTTTACTTCGACTGCTTTCCTTGTTGGTTTCTCCCCATTGGTAGGAGAGTAACAATTAAATATCAATTTTGACTTCAAGTCCATTTTTAAAATCTTAAAATTCAAAATTAATATAAATTTATTTTGAACAAGTATCAACTTTTCGAACGAGTATCATTTATATATATGTCATTCACATGCGTATTTTGATGGCACGTGAAACTTTCTTCTGCATACGTAGTATCGATATAATATAGATGCGAAATGATTTTATGTGATAATAGATTTACTATTTTCAAAAAAACTAAAAAGCTTCAAAAAGATACTAACAGCACAGCCAGCAGACAAACGGGTGGATTGAGCTGATCATCTGCGGACAGCATTATTATGGGCCGGACTTTTTGGGTTAGGTTAAAAATACTTATATTTTTTTTAATAGGTATTTTTATAGATCCTGACCCATACATTAATAAGTTAGATGACCCGTGGGTTTATTATTTTTTATTTTTATATAAATTTTTGAAGTGTTCTTAAAGAATAAAACAATTAAATGTAAATTAATATTTCAAGTTCTTTTGAGCAATAAAACATAAATTGTTTGCAGTATTCTAAGCAATAAAACTTAACTTGTTTCAAAACAATTAAAAATTCATGAAAACGTAAAATTATTTACAAAATAAAATATTATCATCTCTATTGTTTATTAGGGTTCTACCCATTTTGAACATTAAACTGATAAATTGGATTTTCAGTCAAACCCATTTGGATAGAATAGCTAGTTTGTAGACAAACTAAGTGAAAACAAAAAAATCGTGGAAGTTACCATCAAAATTGCGCGCGGATCTGGGTTACCGGCGATGGTGAAGGCGTCGGCGGTGGTGAAGTCGTCGGCGGTAGTCTTCCTCCCTCTTCTCTTCTCCCCCTCCTCCCTCTTTTTTTCTCCCTCTTTTTTTCTTCTGTTCTGAATCGACAGTGACAAACTGATACTGGTTTATTGAAATACATCCGCGCTGCGGTCGCTGATTTTAAATGATGTGGAACTATCCGCGTAGAATCGCGTCATTTGATATATAGTGGTCGCAAAAAGCAAGCGGTAGCGCCAACATTTCTAACCAATTTTTTGGAGGTAAAATGAGCTCATGATAGAATAATAGCGGCCGGGGTTGATCATTAATAAAAACTAGCGACCAAATTCAAGTGCGGTCGCTAATGTTGGTCGCTAAAAATCCTATCTGCGACCAAACAATGCGGTCGCTGATAAGTTTGGTCGCTGTTAGAGTATTTTCTTGCAGTGTTCTATGTCTGGAAAATAAATGGTACTAGATTTATTGGTAGTGACCAAAGGATTACGGAACTATTTATAAATAGAAGATGAAATAATTAATTAATATTAACTTATTAATAATAGAAAATTCAAATAAAAGTAATAATAAATATTGACTAATAGACCAAATGATTGACTTGTTAGGTTTAAATTTAAATGGACTAGTTCAAAAAAAATTCATTTATTCATACCTAAACTCTTAAATTTAGTGGGTGAATTAAATGTCTGGTAAATTTGGATGATAAACTGCCGGGTCAAGATATCATTTATCTTAGTCTGTAAACCATTGTCAGCATTTCAAAATGGGTCCGGTGGGCGTTCTATCAAATTATTAAATTCAACTTTAACAGATTAACAATAGCAATATACTAGTTGATTTGAGATTGTGCTCGACTCGATAACTAAACGAGTCTTAATCAAATCTTGTTTTATATTCCGTAAATTTTATAAATTAAATTTGAACAACTTAATACTCGACTTGACTCGATTCATTTATCTAATATGTTACTATTTGAAATAGCTAGTGAACCTAATCTTTAGAGTGATACAGACATAAAGTTTCAGTATATAAACGCTTTACGCTAAATACTTTAATATAAAGGAAAAATGTGGCAGTACTTATCCCTATATAAGGTAGAGAAAATTTCAATGGATGTCTGTGTAATATATGTCGGTGTTCCCGATATATAGAATGTCTATTTCAGCTTGAATACGCATTTTTGGGAATCGCATAATTTCATTACAACTTAATTATATGAAACCAAATACACATCCATATTCTTATAGTAGTCCAGTATAATGTATCATCATAAATTTAGGTAAACACCATGAGTGATTTCAGCAAGACAAAGTCAAGTATATATTAAAGCTGCTTAATTTGTCAAGAATTGAGATTCACCTATATATATATATTGGGGTAGTTGATGAAGCTTTTTTGCAATTAATCAGATAAAAAAAACCTCTTAATGGATTGTGTAACCAGTTTTGTGCAATAAATTTCGCTTCTATATCATGTGGAAAATCCAAAATGCAACCCTTGCGTAAGAATGCATGCAATAGAAACAGTACTAGCTAGCTAGCTAGCTAACTACCATAATTTTATTTCTTTTAACAACAGCATCAGCATGCATGTGGTAACATGCATGCCTAAAACAAGTATGTTTTGCATCATTCATAGGAGGCACTAGTCTTTGTGGTTAATTTATATTCTTGATGTATTCAATTTTATTAATTGATAATTCCTTTAGTAGTTCACGTGATTACTCATTATGAAATTTGAGAATAATCTTTTTTTATTGAATGTTGTTGCAGTATTGCTAGTTCTTCATAATCAAGTGGATATTGTTGAAACTTCAAAAGAATTTAACTCTTTTATTCATTATTTATTGTACGCTTTAAACTTGCTGAGCAAATTAGTTGATCACCCTTACTTAAAATAAAACTCTTCAGCTAAAACCGAGGTAGCTGAAAGTTCTAAGAAAGACAAAGATAAAGAGAAGGCGACCGTCATTTATAAATTTCAAAAAAAGCTGTATATATCGACATCACAGATTTCTTTATGTATATATATATATATATATATATATATATATATATATATATATATATATATATATATATATATATATATATATATACTGTAATTTTAGGGCATGATTTTGTGTGAATAGTCAGTGTTAAATATTAATTGGTGCGCGCAATAGGAACATTTAAATAAATGTTCCGTGGTTAAGGAGACATATTTACCACCAATAAGATTGGCCAGATTGCCTCCTAATATCGAAAGATAAGTGATATGGCGCATGGAACATTATTTGTTGAATTTAGGCTTTTTTTTCCTTTTCGGAAGCAATAAATAATATGATTAATGGATGGTTATCATAATTAATTATATTCAAAATTTTGGTTGGCGAAAGCACATGGTTGGACTTAATTTCACTTCCTTTAATTAACTACCCTTTTTCTTAGTTTCAACTAATTAATCTCTTTTTATTCATTGATTTTTACTTTTTCGGCTGTAAATTTGGACCAAATTTAGGTTTGCATTGAAGTGATGTGCATGGGGATGAAGAATATTAAACTTGCAAGAAATGAAAACTATCTTGACTTGACACTCAAAAGTTTTGAAGGGGTACTGGATGTGGTTCAATTGTCAAACCTAACCTATTAACGGCATATGAATTACTCATTCAACTCCTTTATTGCAAAAGTCCATTTAAATATTGTTAATTAACCTTGTCTAGCTAGCTCAATATTTTCTGGAATACGAATACGAGTACGCGATACACTATATAGTTAAAATGTGATACGCTAAGATATCTTTATATAAGTTTTTATAGTTAAGAATTCTTATTAGAATCTAAATAAAATTAAACTAAGTTCTATAAAAAAAATTAATTGAATCAATAAATTGGTTGTTTTATAAACAGTTTAGAACAAATGTAATATTTGAGCATCTAATATAAGTTAAAATATTGATATTTGTGCACTTAAAAGTAAAATAACAAAGAAATTTTTGGATACAATAAATTTAGAATATTGCCATGGAAAATTACCGTTTTTGAATATGTAAGTAATTAATAATACGCGATTCGCTAGATATGTGGTAACTCTGGTCTAGCTATATACGTACATCAAAATCACATAATTATTGCTTTCCGAAAGCAAATCTCGTAGTCATCCATACACACTGTGATCCGCTAGTGCATGCAAAAGAGATCGAAAAGATATCACGAAAAAAAATAAAAATCTTCATATAGAGTACAAAACTATTATTAAAGAATGGTAGTAAATTTGAACTAAGAAATCCGTCTTTCTATACAGTATAGAACTATATAATTTGCGCAAAGCCAAAACAACTTTGTTCTCAATTAAGTTGCAACTTCCTGAGAAATTCTATACACACGCCGGAGCCTTTAATTAATTTGATGATCCTAGAATATTTGGTCGGGAAAATTTAGAAAAGGGAAGAACAGAAAAATATAAATAGGCAAATAATATAAACATATATATGGATGATGATCACTATAGATTCAATATTTTGAATCAGTTATGAGTAGAGGTCACCACTGAGTTGTGCCTCTTGGATGGACCCGAAGGAGGAATTGGTACCCCTTTGGGAAATAGATTGAAAACCAAGCCTCGGTGATCGTTTCGGCTTGGATAATAATGCTTCATATTGATCTCTTGTGTCATGTCAGTTGATGAAATTTCCTCCACCATCATGTTTCTCCCCGGTCTAGTAGCCGCGCAAGGACTAATTAGAAGGCAGATAATAATTAGGAGAAAGAAAATACAGAAGAGGTGCCGTGGAAAGTGTCTGGGTCTGGGTTTGGAAGAAGCCATTTAATTTGCCGCTAGCTAGAGATTTTTATTGTAGTTAGCTAGGGTTTTAATTAGTGGGTATATCTATATATATAGGGGATGTGTGTTAATTTGTGTTTGTGCATGGAAAACTAGGGAGTATAGGAAACTTGGGGGATATGATGTAAAGGTTTACTCTATTAATTTAGGAAAGAGAGTAAGAGATGAAGAAGTGAAGAGTGAATGTCACGCCAACTGACTAAATAATTTTCAACGTCAACGGTTGAGTTAGAAACATATACTATATATATATCACTAGTACGCTTGATCGTTGCCGCCTTGCCGGCTAGCTGGCTAACTAGTACGTAGTGGTTTTTTCTTTGTATTAAAATTTAATAGGAGGTCAACTATACATGAAGAAGATTTTTATTTTTTTATTTTAAATTTCCATGAAATTCAATTCGTTGTACAATATTCCTACAATCATGTATTGAAATATAAGATTGGATTTCTAAACATGGTGTGTATATATGTTACTTACACTATGCCTTGTTATGGAGTAAATTAGAGTTCTAAAGTACTACGATTGAGAAAAATATGTAAAATTTAAATTATACATCATAGTTATCTATATATATTCAAATTTAAATGGGATGATTAATTAAGGATGCAGTCGATCTCTCATGAACTTTTCCTCAATTTCTCTTTCATTAATTGCATCAATATATTGTACATGCATTCACAACTTAGTGAATATATATAAGATTAATTAATCCCTTTTACCTTAATTAATTAACATATTCTTAGTAGTTTAATAAATAAAGAGGTATTGTCAATATATAGTCAATACTAAATACTCATATATTCAACTCTCTCTCTTTTTTTTTTGGGCTTAATTCTATTAATTTTCTTGTTTTTGGCTGGCTTAGTTGGCTGATTTAGGTTTTAATCACTTGGATATGGGGGCGATCTTTTGCTTGTGAAGAAACTAAAGCTTTATGGGGTCCACTAATTACTTGGATATCATTCTATGTATGTCCTAGCTAACTAATTGACAGGGATATCTATATATATGACTATATATGTATAAACAGAGACCTGGATTAATTTGGTACATAATCAATCCTAGTGTCAATATATAGCAGCTTAATTCGGCTTGTGTTATTATTTTTATATTGATTTTTCCTTCCTATTTTAATGAATCGTGTTTGTCATTACTTAATTAGTCGGTTATATATAGTACTACTACTGTACTATAAAATTACTCCCCATAAGTTTGTTCTTATTATTATCTATATATAAACTCAATAGACAGGTGGATGGAAAACATTCAAAAGAGTTTATATATATATGACATGAAAAACATATAATTATAAAGTTACTCCCATCCCATGTCGCAACTTGGCCGTGTTCAACAAGTGGCAAAAAAGCAGGGATCGATCGCCAAAGTCAAAAGTCAACTGATTACATAAGATCTCGGCCGTTTATTAACGACAGAGAGAATGGGAAGACACGCAACTGATAAAGACCTTGGACATTCTTGCAGCTAGGTGGTAATTAAAATGAAACCGGTGCCTCCGATGGAGTTGTTGGAAATTTGGCGCCACATGGATATGGAGGATCGAGGAACCTAACATAAATATTAACTACTGCTAAGTGAAGGCTAGGGCGAAGGCCTCTGGGCACCCAGCCGAAGCGCCAGCCATCTCTTATTCCGCTTCCTCACACACGGTTATATATAAAGGAAACGGTTAACTTTGGTTAATTAACTAATACAATGTGTCAACACTGTATTGATCAATTGACCAACTTATTATGAAATTAGCTTCATGATAACCGGATTCATATATAAATAAAAAGGCCGTTTTTAACACCTGATAGATAGCATACGCATTGCGTGTGTAAATTATATATGTGGAGTAAAATAAAATTTGAAAGACTAAATAAAAAGATAAAACAAAAACAAAATAAGAATTATCTTTAAAATTGAGGAGCATTAAAAAAATCAAAAAATTGTTTGCACCAAAAAAGAGCCTCCAGTCCAGTTTTATGCATTAGATAGATAGATATAGTGGAGAGTGGTTAGCATAAAATTTATTTTTGAATAAGTTGGTCAATTGATCAATAGAGAACTGACACGCAGGCGAGATTCTATGCATATCAGTATTTTACTGGCTAATTGATCAACTTACCAAAAAATAAACTTCATGCTAACCGGATCCGATATAGTGGTATGTGTTATGTGATTGATGGATATGGATGTTGCTAGTCTTGAAAGTTTTTAACCAAGTACATCCATATGAATATAATGCTGAAAAATAAATTTATAGAACGTGAAGCACGGAAGTAGATTTGTCATGTAGTGTATACAGACGGAATAAGTATTTTCACCACTTCAATTCAATTCTCACTATTGGTCTGTCTTATCATATACGTATATTTTTATTTATCACTCGTTAAAATTTAATTTTATCTATTAATAAAAATTACGTGACAAGTAATATATAGGTGTAAGTTAACACTACTAGAAATTAGAATGGAACGGTAAATTTGGATTCCTTTTGAAATACTCCAATAATTAACTGTGTCTAGCTTAGCTAGCTAATTAAAGTTGAGCGTTAATGGTTACCCATGCATCCAACAGATTAGCTGGCTGATGGTAAAATTCTTAGAAAGTCAAGAACTTAATTATTACCAATGTCCATCACACACACACACACACACACAAATACACTTGCCTAAGATTAATCCCGAAACAGATTTAACGTTGGATACTATATATATATATATATATATATATATATATATTAGTGAGAAAATTACAGATTAATCTCGAACTATCATTATCTTAAAGGGTTTATCCATTAACGTTCATACTTATAGTAGTATAGTCTCTATACATACATCTGAACTTTCTCTTTCTTTTTTGCTAATTTATACTTCTTCACTTTCAACAGTCTGCTAGTTATAATATTAAAGTCTCGACTGACATGTCTGTGTATGTGTATGCCTTGAACCAAGTTAAAACTGTAGCTTATAAACCCAGATACCAAAATTTCTCCTTTCTCCTTTCTCCTTTCTCCTTTCTCCTTACAAAGATTCCATAATCAGTTCAGTTAGTTTCCACTTATTAGAATAATATTAGAATAATATGTGAATAATAATATGTGAATATTAGAATAATATTCACAATAATAATAATATGTGAATATTAGAATAATAATAATACAATATTTACGCAGGAAAATGCCATTTTCCTATACTTATAATAGCATAAAAAGAGTAAAAAGACGCTTTTACATCTTAAAGGGTTAATCTTACGCTTTCTAGATCCTCAAAAGTAGTATGCCTTGCATGGAAAAGTTAAAAGAACACAACCATCAATATCACTATTTTTACCAGATAAACACACCAAACCTCATCCATTACCTTGCAGTTGCTCGAGTATCCCAAAGAGGCCACGAGTTGGGAATCCTGATTACCTTTCCCTTTTCCCACCTTAGAATTTGTATCTACTACTGTCCCATTAAGATTAACCTCTTGTTGACATGGCTTTACCCCAAAAGGACATTGGCTTGATGAAACCAAACCAATTGGGTAACAGAGATTGGGGTTATTCCAAGCCCCAAAACGCCTCCCCATTTTCCCATAAAACAATTCAGAGAATTTAAGTTCTCCGGTCAGATTATTGCCATTTATGTAGATTGAACTAACACTAGGAAGGGCTGCTAGTTTTGGTGAGATATCACCTGTGAGATTGTTGTCATTAAGGCCCAAAAATCTCAGCCTCTTGAGCTCTGCAATGGACTCTGGAATACCACCTGTCAACCCCATATTGGAAAGATCTAAGATGGCTAGGTCACAAAGATTATGCCACTCAAGGCCCATAAGGTCTCCACCTAAAGGGTTCCCCGATAAGACCAACTCTTCCAAGGAGCTCATTTCTTGAAATGACTTGGTCAATCCACCTGAGAATTTGTTGTTGCTAAGGTCCAACAGAGTAAGATTTTTCAGATTTGCAATTTCTCTGGGGATATTTCCCACTAATTGGTTATTGCTTAGATCTAGCTTCAACAGTGATCCCAACCCACCAAAAGTAGAAGGCAAAGTCCCTGATAGTGAATTTCTACTCAAGTCCAAGATTAATAGTTCACTCAACCCACCAAAATTTCTTGGGACTTGACCCGTAAATTGATTTCCAGAAAGGACTAGTCGCTTCAAGTTGGTTAGGTTGCCAACATTTGTTGGTATTTCACCGCTTAATCCATTTTCTAGTAGCACCAGAGATTTAAGTTTTCTAAGGCCACCAAAAGTGGAGGGAAGTGGTCCGTTGAGGCCGGGGTTTGATCTCAACTCTAGTGACTCTAAGCTGCCAGCAAGTTCCCCCCACTTGTGTGTAGGAATTGTGATCGGATAGCGTTCGTGCACCATGCAGTTGAAGAATACGAGAGATTTGAGGTGCTTAAGTGCAAATAAATGGGGATTGAATCCCACATTTGAGGCACAGCCAAGAGAATTGTCATGAATGGGGCCAATGTTTAAGGTTGTGACATACCAATAGCCATCAAATATATCACAAGAAACACCCTGCAGAAAAGAAAACAGAATTTGGAGGGCATCAATGATCTGAATTAATTTAACACTATGATGATGGAAAATACGATTGTGCCATATAAAGATTACATGTTCAGATTCTTGTGCAGTAGAATTGGTTCTGAAACTTGTTGATATATATGAAGGTAAATTCTCAATAACTATTACTAAAAAACTAGCACTCTAAGTTCCTTCATTGATCATAACTAGAATGAGGGTAGTCTAAAAAGTACAAATTAGGATGATTCTACGTAGTTGCAGTCAAAACCGGCAAAAAGCTATGAAATAAATATCTTCACTTAGGGGTGTTTGATAAAACTGAATCAAATAGTTCTAAATGTTTAAGTAATCCGAATGAAACAGAGTTATGAATGATAATTGACATGTCTGGAACATTTAAAAAACAATTTTTTATTATTTTACCCCTCTAAAAAATTCAAAATTGTTGTAAATTTATTTAATATTACCTAATATAATAGTTAATATTATAAAAAAAATTGGTCATTCAGTCCAAAAATCTGACCGATTCAGCCAAACGATTTTATTCAAAACAAACACTCTGAATAACTGATTGATTCAGCCATTCAAAACTCTAAACAAACACCCCCTTAAAGTCCTATCTTCACGTAATAGTTCACATAATATATAGTTACAGTTTTATATCTTTTCTGTCTTTTTGTTTCTCCCTTTCTTCACAATTCATTGATTAAATTTATACATGGTACTAGTGTGCAGCTAAAACCAAATTGAACTATTTCTAAATTATTTTAAGTGGTTGGAATCGATGCATATAACGGCGTTCTAGATGGTAAAAACAATATCATATAAAATCTAAAAATGCAAAACAGAGAACAGAATTCCAACAAAAGATAATGTGATCTGCTCTGCCAGTTTACATTATACTAATATTGCCAATCAAATTAGACATTTTAAGTAACTGGATCATCACATCTACTACAATTTCTATAATGGTTAGTGTTCGACATTACTAATAAAATTTTGCTACTCCCAGCTATTTTCCCGCATAAAAATCTTGTTCCATTTTTTCTTTTCCCTAAGTCAGAAACGCTCAAAAATATTGAAATAACAGCCTGATCCCAAGTACAGTGTGTTAAAAAAAACAGGGAAAAATACCTGAATGGGGGTCCAACCACAAGGATCAGGATAGAGATCAGAGCCATTCCACCACTTACCCACAAACCCTTGAATGGCTGAGTAAAGAGCCTCTTGCTCTCTTTTCTCCATAAGAGCTCCTACTGTTTCACTTTCTTCTCCATTGCACCAGGAGGCACTCAAATAAAGTATGAAGATTATAATACAACTGGCACAACTTATTTTCCTGATATTCTTCATTTGCATTTGCCAACCAAATTTAACAAAGCTCGGGAATAGAAAATATTATGAAAACAGAGTAAAAACAGGGGAATCCAGAGAGAAGAAAATTGGCTTGAAACAAGAGGCTAATTATATCCAAAAGTTCAATGAACAGAGGAAACAAACAGCGCTAGTTATTATATAGATGTGGTGACAATGAGAAAAATCCAAAAGAGTGTTTCTTGAAATCACTCATCTTCTCCAAGAACCCCATATAGTATGAAAAGGAAAGATCCAAAGGGATCGAATAAAACAGGGAAATGGAGGGATCATAGAGTTGAAGTTCCGATCTTTCTTAACAATGTTTATAGCAAAGCTAAGGAGTAGCAGAGATAGGTAGAGAGATATATATAGAGAGCACTAGAGCAGAGTACAGAAGATCCTGGATGTCTAACAGATAAAAGCTGCAACACATTTCTCAATGCACAAAAAGTAACTATAGAAATGTCAATAGTAAGATCAGAAGAGTACTAACTGAAACTGAATCAGAAAAGGAAGCTCAACTCTCTTTCTTTCTGCTTTAAATTAAAGACCTTGTGATTCTCTTCACCAGAGATTGATTGTGATTATTACAATAAATCACAATAAATAAGGAGTATAAATTAGTAATTATTATTACATTCATTAAATAGAACACTAGATAGGGGATGGATAATTGGGTTTGGCAGTTGGGAGATTAAATGTTGAACAGGGTGTCTACAATACAAAAGTTGTGAGGACTGAGGATTTCGTTTTATTTAGGGTTAAGGTTGTGTTTTGAGGTTGAGGTTGAGGTTGAGGTTGAGGTTGGGGGACCAAATTGCATGCAAAAGAAGTAGAAAAGGAGAGGTGCATGTAAATGCATGCAAGACAAAGGTAGGTTTTGTCTCTGGGTGATTTTCTTCTCTTATTTTGGGCTGTTGGGTATTCACTAGCTTTCTGTATGTAACACATGCGAAGAGACAAAGGACTGCGCTAAGATGCTTTGAAAAGTGTGATCTTCTCTTTCCTTTTTCTTTTTTTTTTTCTTGCTAGTGGGGGGGCTCTGTTTTTAAGTACAATTTTTAATACCTAGTATTACAGTCCAATTCACATCAAATCAAATAGGTAAGTCCTATCTTCCAATTCTAACCAGATGTTGTATTTTGGATCTAACTTCACAGTGACATCTCTTGATGTGCTTGTTTGCATTTAACAGTCGAGAGAAATGAAAAATTATTGTCATGAATTAGATCTGTAACTAAATGGAAATGGGCCTTGTTATCATAATTGAACAAGTACAACTCTTTTTACAAGTGCCGAAAAGTGAAAAGCTATACCGATGAAAAAAGTAGCTTTGCAGTATGAGAAGGGTTTTATTGGATCGATTAATATGAAGTTATTTTTTTGATAAATTGGTCAATTGATCAATAGAATACTGACACACATACAACTTCGTCTCGCATACGTGTCAGTATTTTATTGGTCAATTGACAAACTTATCCAAAATAAACTTCATACTAACCACTCCCGTTTTATTGGGATGCAAAGCTTCAGCTTCAGCTTCAGCTCATATTGAGCGAGCATTGGCATTTGGCCATTGGGGGAACCTTCTAACTATGCTACGGTACCATCCAACCTTTGTTTCAGCACCAAACTTGTTCAAACCCTGAAATTTGTTTCCTTTTAACAAAATGGAATTCTATTTATCCTTTCACTAATTATATTTATCCTACCAAAATGAACTAAAGTCCACACATATACTATCATATATGCATGGATGTAACAACCATCCTAAAAGACATAATTAATTTTGATTGATAAAATGATGAAATGACTAAATTATTATTAGTTTAATGATTTCTTCCAATCATATTATTCCCATAAACATATATATATATATATATATATATATATATATATATTTGTTTATGGTTTGTGTATAAGGAAAAAAAGAAGAAGGGGGAAATGCAGGAAGAAAGGACTAGTGAAGGATAAAGTACATAAATGGAGTTTAACGTAAGCTTTAGGTTTTACCAATTTGGACGACTATTATCACAATATTCCGTCGAGAGAGAGAGGACTGAGGAGGGTGTGGTTAAATTCGTAGGTTGACAGGCCTAATAGAGTGACTAGTCATTTTCTATCTTTAATTAATTTTAGCTATACTCTGGACTCACTTTAGGGACCAATGGTTTGATTAGCTCGTAATCCTATCATCATAACCTTTTAACATAAACCATAGCTTCTGTTTCTCATTTTACAACTCAAAAAAACAAAACAAGGCTAAATCAATTGAATTCATTTTTTTGTACAAACCCTAAATATCTGTCTCATGCTTGTCAAAATCCTGATTCTTATCGCATACGATCGCCATTTTATGAAAATAAAATGATTTTGATAGGAATAAGATCGCATAGAATTAGTGTTGAATCCTACGATTCTATTAAAAATATATATTTTTAACGTGTACAAGTGACGACTATATCAAGTAAAAATTAAATTTTTGTTCTAAAACCCAAATAAAACTCTAAACTTTTAATTTTATATTATTAGATTATGGGTGAAGTGTATTTGATATTTTAATATTGGTACTAGGTACTCCTTTTATTAGTTAAATTAATTTGTAATACATATTTGGTGTTTAAGTTGATTGGTTGACACTTGCCACTTAATATATGTTCAGTTAGTAATTAATTTTTACTTATTGACTATAAATGTTGTAAATACAATAAAAATTTATGTTTGAATTCTCCTAAAAATATAATAATTAATATGAGAATTTATACTTTAATAGAAATATAAAACATGATTATGGCTGCTAATCACCTAAACGGTAAAATTTAAAAAGATGAAAGTAAAAGTAGTCGTATCCACCCATCGCATCGCATCCATCTTTCTCAAACTACTAAAGACGGTCATGTTCATCTTTACTTTCTTGTGTACGAAGATAATGACATTTCACTTGCTGGCATTTTCCAACGTCATTCAGTCAGTCAGTCTATACTCTTCCCAGAAGCTACCTATCTACCTACCTATAGCTTGAAAATGGTTAATGGATTCGGATCATAATTTTTACACCATGAAAATGGAATATGTAATTTCATGTTAAGTTGTTCAATATAATATTGAAACGTAAAAAAATTTATATTTTGACTCGCGTATTGATATTGTATTTGATTAATTAGTCAAAGTTAACTTCATGCTAATTACTTGCATAAAAATGTGAAATGATCAAATATCAATCTAAAGAAATTCGGAATTTTCATTTGCCTCCAGATCCTCCTCTAGATTTCCTTTAAAATTCTAATCAATGCACCAAATATTTATTAATAACATTTTTGTTAGTAGTAACTGATTCAGATAAAAGGCAGCCAGCCATCATAAATAAAGTGGAGTACATGAAAATTTCACAAAGTGCTGTTGCTGGGTAGTATGTTGAACTGACCCCAATTTAAGGGTACCGATCGAGAGCAGATCATCTGTCTCTATTTTTTCTGTTCTTTTGTGTTCTTCTACTTAATTTTTGACATCTGACCTTTTATTTAATTTTAGAATTAATTGGCGTTAAGTAAGAGACTATGTGTCAAAATTTAAATGGCAGGACACAATAGGACATGAAAAATAGGGACAGAGGATATGCTCTCGTACCAAAATTAGCGAAACGCAAAATCTGCCTCATTTCAGTATTTCATTAATCTTGTTCCACATACAACAAAATGGCCACCTAAAACTCACCCACGCCATTGCCATTGCCACTGCCACAACCCAACTCTCCATTCTTCAATCATCATCACAACTACTGTGACCCCCCATTTCCTGCCCTCATAATCTGTGGCACAAACTGTTTTCAAAGAAGAAACTGATGAACAAAATCTCACTCCAAACACCAAACATAACATACTACTACTACTACTACTACTTTCCATTGTCCGTTCCATCTGCAGCTTTCATACTTTCTGATGGATAATTTATATATCTAGCCTCCTTCAAAATCACCAAACAGTAACAGCAATTACCAAACTCAAATTCTAACAATCACATAAACAGTTTACTGGAGTGTCGCTCCCTTGCTATTAGAATGAAAATTATCATAATAAACACACAAGACGACTTGGAGACGATACTAGCACAACTACTTTATTTATTGCACATTCGTGCTTGTTACAGGATCTTGTTAGTAGCATCATCACAACAAAGTGCTAAAAAAATCTAAAACCAAAGTCACAATGTAGATTATTATATCTTTTGCATGTTCTCCATCTAACACTAGTACAACCTTAAAAAATGTATGGGATTTTTTGGCAGATTGATACTAGGAAATTGATATTAATTCGATTCTGTCGTATATATACAATCTTTGGCTGTGCAGCAACTAATAGCTTCAGTCCCATAGCCATGAGAAATTTTAAAAAATGCTACAGAAACCAAATTCCAGAACCTAGAGCTCGGCACTTAAAAATAATCGCAGCTAGAGCTGATATTCCTGACTAGCTACTGTCCAATGTTGACAACAAAACACAGATGGGGAGAGACTTCCCGAACAACCTTGTAAAATCCAGCAATCATGTAGTGAAGAAAGTCCATAGCTTCTTTTTTATTGAAACTTCACCAGGATGCTCTGATTCATCATTATCACCATCATCATCATCGAGATCTTCATCCCCATCTCCGTCTCTTTTTAACGTTCTTTCCCTATCATCATCAACACCACATCCAGATGTATCATAACCCTCCGTATTTTCTACTATGTTTGCTGCATCAATGCTTTTATCGAGACTGTTGGGTGTTTTGAACTGCATAACAAAAAATATGACATAACAGGGTTCACCAATTCAGCTTTATATATATATGTATGTATATATATATATATATATATATATATATATAAATAAATAAAATCCACAATTTCCGGCAGAATGAAGAAACTCAGGGTGCTTACCCTGACAACCCTCTCTGATGAAATATCTTGAGTTTCGAGACTTCTGTAAGTTGTAACCTGTACCAATTGTGTTGAATTGCTTTTCTCGATATCAAGTGATGGAGCAGAAGCAACTTCAGGATTTTGCACTACTTCCACAGTACCGCCATCACCATAAACTTCCTTCTCCTTCTTAATATCAACTGAAGCTTGAGCTGACGCAGCCAAGCCCACACTGACCAATCAATAGACAAAAGATCATTAGATAACTATATGCTGATACATACCATAATTGGCTTCCATACTACAACACCAATTCTGATCACATACAAAATATTACAATTTACAACAAGTAAAATATTGTCTACCTTCCCTTTCCTATACAAATATTTCTTAATCTTTCTAGCCAGTCTTCCGCGATTCTAAATTTTTTTCATAAATGCCTTTAATATGGATCTTCCTTATTATTTTTTCCTAAATGGCACTGATATAAGTTTTCCTTATATAGAAAAGTCCCCATCCCCCCTAACCAACCAACAATGATGTAAATTGATAAAAATAAAAGAGATTTCATTACCTCGTACCCAAGTCCAGTGCACAATCCAACATATTCAACTTCTAAATGAAAGTGCTCTTTATTATCAGCACATCATACTTACAGTTCAAGATGCAAACCACCCCACCAAAAAATAATAATGATGACGACTCCATTATAACAAATTCAGTTATAGGCAATTTTTATTATGTTTTCATAATAAGTCTCAGTTTTTTCATGAAGCAACATTTTAAGAAAAAGTAATTTTCAAATTAAGATTTTTTTTTTAATATAAGGGAAAAAAGATCCACTATGTTTATATATAATTTATCATTATTTTTTTCGCAGATATATTATAACCGACAAGCATATCTGGCTTGCATGATTTCCAGGGTAAACCTACAATTAAAGGTTGGTTCAATTTTGTGAACCTACAAACAGGATAATCAGCTGATTTAAAATCATTTTATTTCTTTAAAAAATAGAAAAAATGGTAAGTCAATATATCAACATAAGTATTGATAATGTGACAAATGGTCATCTTATAAGTTCAAGGCGCACCAAAAGGCACAAGCTGGTTCAAGAAAGAACAAGCAACACCATTGTAGATGAAGTATGCCCACATTACAGACAATCCACAAAACAAAACTAATGATGTTTTGAAAAAGTAAAAAAGAAATCAAGTTCATTAAATTTTGATTTGCCATAGGAAAGAATTTATACCATGTACATATATGCTCACAATTGGTATACGCACGATGACATAACAAGTCCTCTAGAATGCAAAACATACAGGCTTCAATCCCTTAGATTTGAAACATGCCCTTAGATTAATAATTTTGAAAACTTAAAACGTGTCCCTAGATATTTCTTTCAATCACTATATATTGTTAATTCAAGTGTCAACCATAACCTCTTGAATTACAAAACTAATGTTCTAATTTTCCTTGCATTTATAGCATAAGATGATCAGCATAGTGGACGCACCAATGTAAATCAACTTAATTGCAAAAAAATAAAAATATAAGAAAATAAAAAAGTAAATGAAAAAATTGACTTACTGAAATGAGAAATCTAATAAAAATATGAATGTGTCAGGTGCACATCAATTGGAGTTAAGGGGCCTTGCCTGTGTGAAATCAGATGCTCAGGCGGTGCCTTGACATATATATATATATATATATATATATATATATATATATATATATATATATATATTTGATCCTGTCCGGATTCCTGACGAGCTTAAAATCTGATCCTTTTTTTTTTTTTTTTTTGCTTTTTTTGCTTTTTATTAAAACAACTAAAAAAATAAAATAAAATTATGGAACTTGAATTTTTACATAATACAGTGTTTTGGGTGTGATTTTGTTATATGTATCCAAACCACACCCAAAACACTGTATTATGTAAAAATTCAAGTTCCATAATTTTATTTTATTTTTTTAGTTGTTTTAATAAAAAAAAGGGGAAAAAAATCCGAATTTTGGTCCGGTCGGGAGTCCGGACCTGATCCGACCTCTCTCTCTATATATATATATATGGTAAAAATGGAGGTACACAGCCGTGTAACTTTTAAAGTTACACGGTCTACGATCGTAGAGTAACCCCCATATAGTAGAGTGAATTCACTCTACAATCGTAAAGTTACACGGCTGTGTACCTCCATATTCTCCTATATATATATATATATATAAGTTAGAACCCATTTTGAATTTGGACGAAAAAACATAAGGACGGTTCATACTCATTTTAATTGATTTGGGCAGGTAAGGGTGGTGGGAGAGGAAGGAGCAGAGAGAGGAAATGAAAGTGGGATTGTTGAAACGGAGAGAGAGAGGAAGAGGATTTCATTACGACGTGCCTGAAGGCACGGGCAATTACTAGTATATATATATATATATATATATATATATATATTACACTACCATCGATCAACAGAGCAGAATATATAAAACTGCAAGCCTAAAATGGCCATAGGTTTTTTAATATCATTTTTGTAAGTATTTCAGGCCAACTTCTCAATTCACAAGACTTTACAAGGGCATAACATATTTTCTTGTTATCAAATCATGACATCAAGGACAGTCAATTGCTAATACCAAAAAAAAATTATACATCAAAAACAAGCCCATTCAGTATGTTGCCAAGTGTATAAGCTGATTCTGACCACCGGCTCAAGCATAGAAGAATTTGATGACATTTATTAACCAAAAAAAGTTTGCTGACATGTTGGCATAGGACAAAGTCGAAAAGTTTTTCTTTTTCAAAAAACAAATGAAGATATCAAAATGGAAATTCTCTCCCATCAATTACTTCCGAGTCATACAACCAGTCACTAATTCAAAAACCATCTGCTGAAAACACCATTACCAGTTCCTAATAACATCATCATTCACACAGAAAAGCTAGGAACTTACGTCTTGTGTCGTCTGAGATTATATCGTTTTTCACCTGGGGTTTGCACAGATGGAAATACTGTTTGTCGCCTTTTCCTACGACCAACTTCAGAGACACTTTCGGAACGTCCTTCACTGTCATCAGCATCCACTTCACTCTCCGTAACCCTAGAGGTTTGTGCACATTGCCGCTTCCTTAGAGTGGTGCCAGCTGCTTTTTCAGCATGGCTGGAATCCCCAAGACTTCCCTCGTTAATGTAAGCAGAATGCTGATCCTTCTCATTCAGTCTTGGTGCTCTCGAATTCTTCCCCAGAATAATTGCAGCATCTTCAATCACGGCCTTCACAGAGCGTGTTCTATGTACTCCAACTCTAGGTTTTCTTCCGGGTCTGCCACGGCCGCTTCTAAGCTTCGACTGCTGGGAATCTTCTGGAGCTTCTTGTGTCTTACTGTTCATGTTGCTAAACTCATTAGTTACAAGATCATGCCCCTGGTCCACCTCTCTAATGATGCTATCAGATGTGAGCTGATGAACATCACAAGACTCATTCACGATACCAAAGGATAGTTCAGGTCTATCTTCAGCAATACTTTGCCCCCTTGCTTCTTCTAACTCAACTAGCAAACTTGGTCCTTCAGCCTTTTCTTCTGCACTCACCAGGATATCTAACGAAGGAGATTCTGAACATTGAGCTGTCTTATTAGGAGACAAGTTAAAAATCTTCGAGGTGCATTTCCGTAGCCAAGACATATGACCCCCAGAATTTAAAGATCTTAAATCAGTTCCGGAAGGAGATCTCCCAGCCATTGCTCCATAAGAAACAGCCGCATCAACCTGAGACTTGACAAAATATTCATCTCCCAGCCTTGAGAGAGGAGAGACCTCCTCATTTTCCGTTGCAAACAACGGGAGATAAGAGAGTACATATTCCCCGGTGATTTCCCCACAATATTTGCAACTCTTAAGCCTGTCAACAAATGCAAGGAACAGACCCCTCTCCTTGATAAATTGTTCCCTTTGATCCTTCAGCTTCTTGCTAAGAACACCTAGCTCATCAATGTCCTTGTGCATTTCGAGTTGGTGCTCTTCCAGTTGTTTCTTGTTCAAGGCAATCTCTTGTTTCTCCCTTTCTATTCTACACCTTTCAGACCTCAAGTCTTCCCTTTCCTTCCATACAACTTCCTTCAAATAACTGATATTTCTATGTTCTTTCTCCCTCTCCTCCTCGAATGCTCTCTCCCTTTCCCGTAGATGTTTCTCCACTTCCTCCTGCCTATTCTGCATCTTAGTCTCAAGATCCTTTCTCCGCAAATCAAAGTCACGAAGCAATTGACTATGTTCACATTGAGCTTGTTCAGATAAAAGGGACTGCTCGTGACTCATTGTGGCAGTAAATGTTTCTTTCTCCGCTCTAAGAGCTTCTAACTCACTCTTAACATAGTCTTCTACTGCAAGTTTTTCCTTTTTCAGTCGTTCTTCTTCAGAGAGTCGCAATTTCTCAAACTTCTCTTTCTCTTCATTAATTTCCCTCAACTCCTTAGCTATAACAGTTCTTCTTTCATCCAGTGCTTCCCACTTTTCCTCAAAGTTCTTCCTCTCCTCCTTCAGATCCTCAACTTCCTTTAGAAGCAACTCCTTCTGAAACCTACACTTCTCAATCTCTTCTTTCAACTCCAACTGCAAACGAAGATGTTTTGCCCTCTCTTCTTCAGAAATTCTGAGTTTCTCATTTTCTTCATGAATCTGAAGTTCCATTTGACTAATGTCAGCCCTTGTCTTTTCAATCTCATATTTGAGAGTCTGAAGACTATCTTTATCAGCAAGCATTTGTTTCTTTTCCAGCTCCAGCCTTTTCTCATCAGACTTAACTGATTTCTCTTTCTCCTTCAAAGCTATCAATTTTACTTCAAGGTCTTTCTCTTTCTCTTTTATTCTCTCTGACTTCTTTTCCAAAGATTGCTCTTGCTTTCCCAGTTTCTCCTCTCTATGGATGATCTCAGCTTCCTTGTAATTTAAGGCGTTTATCTTGCCTCTCATTTCCTCATCAAGAGATTTCCTCTTGCCTTCCATTTCCACCTCAAACTCATGCCTTTTTGCATCAACGCCAACCCGTTGTTCGTCAAGAAGCTTCTGAATCTCAACCTGTAACAAGTACAGAAGTAATAGGGTCAAATTTAATAATAGTGATTTTATACCTTTGAATCACAACTTGTAAGATGTCTATTTAAATGCACGTTCATGTGAATGCTGACATCTACATGCAACACAGACCTCTGATTGCTATTCAAGATGGGTGTTATTCAACTCTCTGTTTCAAGATAAAGATAGAGAGAAAGTAAGGGAAAGGAAATAATGATCACATTCTTTTATCTTTTTAATATGCCCATCCTACCATATCATGCAATATGCAACTATGCATAGAATGGATGTAGTGCAGAAACAAAAAGGTGCATAACGACAATCAACAAACGTATTCCAACTTCATCAATTTAGATTTTATAATTAATAGAGATTACATAAATGAAATTTGCCATCATAAAAGATTACAAGTATCTTGGGGGAGGGGATGTCTATATATATATAGAATGTCACCTTGTTTTGTGAGTTTTAGGCATGGAACATATATAAGACGCGCTGAAAACATATTTATACATTATGTTTTCAATATATGTTATATATTGAGAAGTCCACCAAGAAGTCATGTTGGCTAAAAAGGGACTCCTTGACTTCATATTTATCAGATAAAATAAAAGAAATGTCTAGCCTGACAAGCAATTACTAGTCAACAACAGTAGATCTAATGTTGAAACTCACTCTTTCTCTAGCAGTCAGTTTCTCTGCCAAGGCAAGTAGCTTCTTCTCCTTCGTCTCTAGGTTGTTCATAAGAGACTCAACTTTCTGTAATCAAATCAAACAAAATGTGTCTACATAAAATCCTGTCCATGTTTCAATTACCTATTATAAGAAAAACCAAATCTAAAACTCACTTGCTCTTGTACAGTTAAGTTTGCTAGTCTATTGTTTATATCATCCTCTGTCTTCTTCAAAACTGAATTGGTCAAATCAATCTTCACCTGAGCTTCTTTAAGTTCCTTCTCTTTCTGCTTATAAGCCCTCTCAATTTCATTTGCCTTTTCCTCTCTCTGGTTAATAATTCTCCGACCCTCACATAGCCTTTCTTCCCCTTCCTGTAACTTCCTCTCCCACTCTCGCATGTCTTCCTTGTGTTTAGAAAAAGACATTTCATGTGCTTCCTGCCTGCAAATATTTAGAAAGCCATCTAAAATTATTTTTAACTTCTAAAAAAATGCAAACTATTAGAGGAAAAGATTCAGCGTAGATCATACTCTGCAGTTAAGGATATGCGCTCCCTTTGAAGGACACTTTCACGGGCCTCAACCTCTTGCAATTTTCTCTCCAACTCCAAGTTCCTTCTACTTGCCTCAGCAAGCTTGGCATCAGCAGCATGCAACTTCTTTTCAACATCCAAAGATTTATCCTCAAGTCCAGATAGCAAAGCATTTGCATCTACCAATTTAGTCTCAGATGACTGCTTCATTTGTGCATGCTCTGCACGAATTTCACGTAAAGCCTTCTCAAGCTGCAGTGAGGAAGTTTTCACGGTGATACCAGTATATAAGAATAAAACAATAAAGCAGAAACTCGTGATTACTTGGTAACAAGGCTACTAGCAAATGTACATTTACAAACACCAATAATGAAATTAGAATGAGTCCACCAGCAACACTGCATATCTGGAATGATGAAATAACAGGAACATGCAGCTAAAATGCAAATTATAAACTTTGACTGTAGAATTTAAACATACACAGAGAATGAAGACTTTCGTGGGAAGGTGACAAATCATACTAGTAAAAAACATGATGAAGAAATAATTGTACCTAACTGCAAAGATCACATACGTTGGGGGAAAATGACTATAAAGACAGAATCCCAATGAAAGTAATAGCTCCTGTCTATGTATATACCTCAACTTCGTGTATTTCCCCATATATTATTGAATATTTCAACATGCCAAAATATAAATTGCATGAAGAGAGAAAACACCATTAAAAGCCTTATATAGCTCATATGTTAAACATTTAGCTATGCTGGAAGCATAAATATGTAACTAGACATTTGGAGAATCAGGACCTAGCAACAAGCTATTAACTCAAAGTTGGACCCAGCGTTTCCAAATGTTACAACATCCAATTCACGTGAAGAGGGGGGAAAGAAAAGAAACCCTACTAATTCTACCAGTATAACAATAAAAATTAAATGGATGTGATGCAGGACAGCAGGATGTCTGAATAATAAAACAGCAAAAGCGAATCATTTGTATTCGTGAGATAACTAGGCACGTCCTAAACTGCAACAACATTTACAGATGCCTAATAGAAATAAAATTGAAGCAATAAGTGTCTTACATCATTAACATGTCTGAATAATAAAGCAGCAACAGCGAATCATTCGTATTCGTGAGATAACTAGGCACATCCTAAACAACAATATTTATAGATGCCTAACAAAAATGAAATTGAAGCAAGAAGTGTCTTACATCATTAACACACTGCTTCTCAATGTCCAAAGCTTTCCTCAAATTCTCCTCTCGCATCTCAACTTCAGATATTGAAATCATATGTACTGTCTGCTCCTGTTTAAGCATCTCTTGTGATTCTGCCAGTGCTTGTCTGATTTCTTCATACTTTGAAGTCCATTCCTTCTTCTCAATCAGAAGAAGCCCCATATTATATTGATAATCAAAAAGCTGCAAGGAACGAACATTTAGTTAGATACTAATGAACAAGTAATGTACACCATCAAGACCCTTTTACCAATTCCTTTCATCCTAAAACTTAAAAGCATAGCCTATATACAATTTCTGATCATCATAGAATGAAGGTAGGTCTTGCATTCAAATGAATAACCTGTTTGCCCATTTCATTCAGCTAATTTAGTAACTCCATCTTTTCCCCATAATAAATAAGAATACAAAAAAAATCCTAAATGTTAGTATGATTCAACACCAAGTCAACAACCCTCTACAATTGCATGTAGAATACTACCCAAATATATGCCCCTTTAGGCTTTAAAAATACTACACACGAAGCAAAAAAATAAATTTGGAATGAGAAAGCATTGATAGCTAGAACATAAATACACAGTAGTAAACTATAGACATACAATATAATCACCTCTGGCAATTCATATTGTTTGATAAATTCTGAAATTTTCCCTCACCTCTCTTTCAACTTTCGCAACTCTCTCAAGTAGAGCCACCTGGTCTTTCCTCTCCATAGCCGCCTCATCCAACAACCCCGCCTCCCTAAACCGCCTCCAATCCTCCACACCCTCTGTGTCCAAATCCGCTACCACCACCTCCGTCTCAGTCTCAGACAAAAATGCTCGCGGCGGCGGTGGAGGACCATCGACAAAGGCCACCGCTTTGCCCTTACCCGCGGTTCTAGGTTTTGCAACAGCACTCGTCGGACCTTCGGTCCGCGGCGTAATCGTCAGACTAGACCATGCCTTTCTCTGTGGTGTAAACATTTGGAAATTCTAGGAATTCCAAAATACATAAACGAGACAAAGGGTAAGCCTGATACAAAAATTCATGCGATTGTTCTTGAAACCCAAACAAAAACCCTAATTTGTACCCAGGAATTGAAGATGAGACGGTTAACGAATTTGTTTAAAAATTCCGGTTAGTGGGAGGTTGAAGCCTAGCGGATCAAAACAAAACTATCAGAACAAAAAAACGAAATGGTGTTGGCACGATTGAAGTGGGTACAAATTGTGCCTGTAAAATGCAAATCTAGTCGCCGAACTTTAACGCTCTTTTTGTGAGTTTTGAACGCAAAAGAAAAGAATAAAAAATTTAAATTAAAACAGAAAAGAAAAGAATAAAAAATTTAAAAAAAATTTTATATTGTTTTTGAATTTTTAATGGAAAAGGATAAAAAATTTAAAATTGAGTACATGAGTTATAATTTAAAATTTATTATATTAAAAGTTGAGGATAATATGAGAATTATAAAAATATTACTTATTCTAATTTCTTTTCCGTTCAAATTCTGCTAATTTTGGACGGAAAACTTTGGCAGGAAAAGTAGCCAAGTTTTCTATCTATTTCTTTTCTTTTCCGTTTATTAAAAAACTCAGAAACATAAGAATTGAAAAGAAATTTAAATTTTCCGTCCATTTCTTTTCTTTTCTGTCCATTTTAAAACTCAGAAACAGAGCGTAAAAGTTGAGGATAATATAGGAATTATAAAAATATTACTTATTCTAATTTCTTTTCCGTCCAAATCATGCCAATTTTAGACAGAAAAAGTGACCAAGTTTTCTATCCATTTATTTTCTTTTTCGTTTATTAAAAAACTCAGAAACATAAAAATTGGAAAGAAAGCTTAAATTTTCTGTCCATTTCTTTTTTTTTCTGTCCATTTTAAAACTCAGAAACACAGTGTAAGTGTTTTTGGTATTGAACTCTTCTATTTTCAAAAAATTAAATTCATGACCTCTAATTTAAATTTTTTGTCAAAAAACCATCCAAACACCACATGTCTAACGATTAAATTATCTCAAGAAATAAGATTTATAATAAATCAATTCATTGGTTATAATAATAATAATAATAAACAATAAATATTATTATTATTATTATTATTATTATAATTGTTTTTATTATTATTATTACAATTATTATTTATTTATTATTGTTGTTATTATTAATATTATTATTGTTATTGTTATTTTTTTATTACTATTATTATTATTTTTATTTTTTATTTTTATTTTTATTATTACTATTATTTATTTATTATTGTTGTTATTATTATTATTATTATTATTATCATTACTATTATTATTGTTATTAATATTTATATTATTATTATTATTATTTCTATTATTATTAATATTGTTGTTATTATTGTTATTTATTATTGTTGTTATTATTAATATTATTATAATTATCCAAAAATATTAGTATATATTAAATCAATTCATAACAACTAAATAAAATAAATGAGAGATAACGAAGAGGGAGGGGAATTATATTGATAACTATTTTTTATTTTAAATTATATATTGTTTACTATAATTTAGCATTATATATTTATTGTTAGTAATGAGATTATTTTTTATATATTTTTATATTAACAATAATAATAATAACAATTATAATATTAATAATAATAATAATAACAATAATATTAATAAAAATAAATAATAACAATAATATTAATAATAATAATAGTAATAATAAATAAAAACAATAAATAATAATAATAATAATATCAATAATAATAATAAGAACAATAATAATAATAATAATAATAATAATAAATAATAATTATAAATTATTATTATATTTATAATTATAATAATAATATTTTTGGGTTGTCTTTTGACCAAAATTTCATATTATAGGTCGTGTGTAATGACCCCAAAATAGGTCCATTCCATCCAACCCATTCTGAGTCGTCAAATACATGGTACGGAAAACAACTACAACTTTATTACAACAATTGTCGTGCAAAATACAACAACACATATGCTGTGAGTTTGGATACAAATATATACCAACTGTAGCTCGTCACAATGACACCTTATATAAAGGTATAGTCAAAAACTGTTTTAGAAATTAGAATCTTTGGGAAGTACTCAAGGAAACCTTTGTACATGGGAGGTCATGTGACGCCCCCAAAATAGGTATACGTCACCCATTCTGAGTTGTCATACATGGTACAGAAATAACTACAACTTTATTATTACAACAGTAAAACTGTGAGTTTGAATACAAATATTATCTTCTAGACAATATCTATACTCAAATAAATCCTCATCACATTTATTGATACATTATTTTACAAAATGGTAAGGACTACTAAACAACTCTCTCTGGAACCTTCATTCCATACCCCACTGCATCTTTCGCTTATTTCTCGCCTCCCGAGAGAAGAAAAATAGAACAAAAAGGAAAAGGGTGAGCTCAACTAGCTTCAATAAAGAATATTATGACTAAGATAATATACAACAAATTATCATTAGTCTTGAACAGAAAAAAAAATCTAATAGAATACAATAGACAACAAGTTTTAAATAAATATTCGCAGCGAAAATAATAATTCATTAGAAGAGTTAAGTAGAGAATGCAAACTACTATCTTCTATGTATGAATTTAAAAGTTCATCGTCTATCTTTTATCCATATAACATCAATCAATATATATCTCGAAATCAAATATTCATCTTTTGCACTATAGGCCAAAGATATTCATTAGTTAATCATGTTCATCTAAACACTGCTTCATCTTTGCACTACTGACCAAAGATATTCATCGAAATCATTCATCTTTGCACTCTGGGCCCAAAGATATTCAATAATATCATCATTTAAGGCCGAGGATGATGAAAAATATTTTTAAAGAAACGAATCCAAAGAAACAAAATGACAAGGATTAAGGATTAAGGATTCGTACTTTGTTTTATCCATGTCCAAAAATACCTCAAAAATAATCATAGTGGTGTAAAATTCAAGAATGATCAAAACATGGATACAATCAAAACTAGTATCCACAATAGATATTTTAGACGAAAAGGAAAAATTTTTATTTTTCGATGAATAATCTTAGCGTTCGTGAATAAGTATAAATATATATGTGAATAGTCTTGATATCGTGAATAAGAACTCCAACACCAAAAATTTTAAATTTGATAAAACTTCAGATCAATATTTCAAATAATGATATTGAAAAAATAATATCATTACGAAAAAAATAATATCTCTTACCTCGAAAGAAAAGATCTTACAGTTAAAACACTTTGGATATAAGTATGACTTGAACTTGCAACCAGATATAGCAACATTACTCAAAGTATACTCAAAATACTCACAAGAATACGCTCGATAATATAGAGAGATAAAACTTCAATTTCTGGTGTGATTTTCAATTCTAACCTAAGCACCATATTTATAGGAAAATGCTTAGAACACCAAAGTAGAATATTTAATAAATTAATATTAAAATTTTTCCACAACTTCATACGCACACTAACAATCTGAATTCAGCCTCCTAATCACATGTTAAATGAGTTTCAAAAATGAAAAAAGCGTTTTTATAATTAAAAATATTTTAAACTTCCAAAAATCAATTATTTCGGAATTTCGAAACTTCAATAATTCATAATAAATAGCCCTTTTGTCAGAAAATTTGAATCTCGTGAGTTTTATAGGAAATTCAATTCTCTACAACTTTGCGTAAGAAAGTTTTTCCAAATTCCAAATGAAATTGACCAAATCCATAAACGGGCAATTTTACAAAGCTATAATCAAATTTCAATCGAGAAATGGGGTCCACCAACACATAAAACATGCTTTAAATATTTTTGGTAACAAAAATATTCCTCCTCCATATATACTCATATATCCCATATTCATCGTAAAAATATCATCATTATTATATTATTAAAATATAATAATATATTTAAATAATTATTTTATCGAGAAAAGATAAAATTTTAATTTTCAACAATTGTCACATTAAAAATTTTCTCCATCTATATCCACATAAAATCAATATTTTACTCATCATATGAATCAATAATTAATTATTCACAAATAATATTACGTAATCACAATATTGATAACCGATAGGTTCGAGGAAAGAGGGGCTTTCCAATAAGAATTTCTCCTTCTTGGCCAAGCGCGATTAGGTGACCAAACCTCTCCTTAGATGCAATTTTCTAGACATTGCCAATAATGTTATCTAATAATATTATTCAGATAATATGAATTATTGCTTTATAATGAAAATCTTGTGTAATGACAATTATTGAAACAACAAAGAATATAAAATATCAACACAACAATTATTGAATCAATAAAATAAAATACTGAATGCAGTAATTATTTGTAACAATTATTGAGTAGTGCCTTCTTACGTAAATCATCAATAATTGGTGCAATACCGCAAATGTCTTCTTGTATTTTAACCACCGAGAGTATTTTAACAAATATTACTTGTAATAACTCATACCAAGTTATTTTTAAACAACTTATTTTTGTCGCTTTTCTTCCTCAATCGCTTTCAGTTATGGGGCCCACACATGGTCATTTACAGTAAATTTAAATATTCTGACGAAGCATTTAATATTCCACGACCAAACGAATATTCTCAAACTAATAATGAATATTTTATAACCACTTGCTTATTTTGAAATATTTGCGTATTTTATCCATAATCATCCACATTAATCAAATCAACCCTTACTATTTTAAAATAATAAATAGAAAAATTAAATTTTATTAATAATAAGTTGGGGTCTTACAGGTCATGTTTTTAGGTTATGGTAGATATCATATGGCCAGAAATTATCCTTGGTTGACCCAAAGAAACTCGAAAAGAAAAACGAGAAGATTACTATCATATTCTTCCCAATCGATGAGTCTTCTCTTGATATATCATTATCTCCACTTGTCTCTACTGGGAATTAAACTCCAAACAAATACCAAGATTATATAGGTAGTGCTTCAGAATAAATATACTCAAAGAAGTGAATGAGTACAACCTCGTCTTTATGATAACACGAGTGGTATGTCATTAGACATCTTGTATGATAAAGGCAAAACACCATTCCAACGTTGGGTTCGCCTCACCCTAGTTGATTCACCAAATATAACTACTAAATGATGACCACCGTTCTATTCCCCTCATTATCCCCAACTCGACCCAAATACACTTTTATTACCTCGAAAAGAATAAAGATTGACCGGAATCTCGGATATAGTGCTAAAAGAACTTGCACCATATAAATACTTCAAGTACTAAAATACTCACAAAAATACGCTCGATATTATAGAGAGAAAAAGAGAGAGAAATCTGTAGTTTCTGGTGTGATTTTTAATTCTAACCTAAGCACCGTATTTATAGGAAAATGCTTAGAACATCAAAGCAGAAAATTTAATAAAATATTAATATATATATATCAAATTCCTACGCACACTTGACTTCTGAATTTCAGCATCTAACAACACATGGGACAACAATAAAAACATTTTTCTAACAAAAAATATTTAAAACTTCCAACAAATGATAATCAATTAATCCAGAACTTCAATAATTCATAATAAATAGCCCTTTTATCAAAAAATTCAAATCTCGCTATTTTTTATAGGAAATTCAATTCTCTACAACTTTGCAGAAGAAAGTTTTTCCAAATTCCAAACAGAAATTGACCGAAATCCATAAACGGACGATTTTACGGGCTATAATCAAATTTCAGTCAAGAAATGGGCCCACAGACATGTTTAACATGTTTTAAACAACTTTTGCAACAAAAATACTCTTCCTCCTCATATATTCATATATCCCACATTCATTGTAAAAATATCATCATTATTATATTATAATAATATAATAAAATATTATTTTATCATAAAAGATAAAATATCGATTTTCAACAATTGTCACTTTTAAAATTTTCTCCATCTATATCCACATAAAATCAATATTTTCCTCATCATATAAATTAATAATTAATTATTCACAAATAATATTACAGAATCACAATAATGACAAACCGTGTCGTTTCCAAGAAAAGGGGGCTTTCAATAAGAATTTCTCCTTATTGGCGCAATTGATTAGGTGACCAAACCTCTCCTTAGATGTAACTTTCTAGACATTGTCAATAATGCTATCTAATAATATTATTCAAATAATATGAATTATTGATTTGATAATGAAAAAATCTTGTGTGCGATGACAATTATTAAAACAACAATAATATAAAATATCAACGAATAATTATTGAATCAAAATAAAATATTGAGCGATAATTATCATAATAATTATTGAGTAGTGCTTTCTTACGTAAAAATTAATAATTCAAAAATCTTGTGCGGCAATACCGTGTGCTTCTTTAAGCAACAACGCAGACATTTTTACTTTACCCAACGGGTATTCCAATGATGTTAATTAACAATTCTTACGCTAGTTATTTATAAAACTTTAATTTGTCGCTTTTTTCATCCGGCGCTTATTACATTATATGCCCACAAAAGGTCAAGCGGCAGTCGTATGAATATTCTCGATTGGGAAGAATATTTCACGACCAAACGAATATTCTCCTACAAAAATGAGTATTTTATAACCACTTGCTTATTTTGAAAAAAATTCATATATCACCCTTAACTTTAACCTTTTATCAATTTAACCATTTATTGAATTATAATTATAAGAAAAATTGAATACTTTTATTTCATAAAATTAGGGGTCTTACATCGTGGGTTAAATTCTTTGAAGTAACATATTTTTAGGAATTAATTTTGGAAAAATACTAATATTTTTTAAACTATCAATTTTAGAAGGTTATTATTTTGTCAATACTAAAGTTGTTAAATAATTAGAATTTAAACATGTATGAAGATGTAAATAGTTAAAGGTATAATATAAATATAACTTTAAATTAATCAAATTTAATAAATATTGTTTGTAGTAATTAAACATGCATGCATGAGTTTGTTAAAATATTGATTTATGAACACTCCATTATTTATCAAATTTTAAAATGGACATCAAATTTAAGCTTTATGTCCAATACACATAATAGATGTATAATACTAACACATTTGGACACAGAATTTTAAGATCTAAAGTAGACAAAATTTTAAAAGAAAATGAAACTATTTGACAGAACTGCTGAACTGAGAAAGATGAAAGAATATGAATTTAGAGAAATAATTTTTTTTTTTTTTTTTAAATTTAATTTATAAAGACCAAAAAATAAGATATAAAATCAGTGGAATGAATCGATGATTAAAAAATTTCAGACCCCATAGCCAACCAAACATATTGTGAAAACTGAAACCCTACGTAGCAGCAGCATCTCACAGTCATCTTCAAAATAGTCAACAAATCACAATATTTATTTCCTCTTGTTTCTCTCCAAGTCCTCAATTTCTCTCTCGCTCTCTCTATATCACTAGCGGAGTGTGGAGTTCGGTTTCTCCCTCTATATCTAATTCTCTGGTTCTGCCGGTGTGGCCGTTCAGTATGACGGCAGAGAGTTCTAGATCTAGTTCAACGGCCGATTCCTATGTCGGAAGCTTGATAAGCTTGACCTCCAAGAGTGAAATCAGATACGAGGGAATTCTTTACAATATCAACACGGAAGAGTCTAGTATTGGACTGCGTAACGGTACACTACTTCTCTATTTATTTTTTGGGCCTTCGGACGATCTTTTATGTTTTCAGTCATTTTCGTCTTGTTTTGTTAATTTGATTTTTTTTAAAAGTAAGTATTTTTTATTTGTTATTATTAGATTCTTGTGCTGTGCTTAAATTGAAGAAAGACAGGAATTTTACTGTTGCTGGTGTGAAGAATTAAAAATTTCCTGGAAACTGAAGTTAGTTACTATTCATATTATGTTTTATAGCTGTATGATTGTGGATTTGGATTTTTATTACTTTCAAAAGAGTCTGAAGTTTGAATGTTGTGGTGCAAATGTTGATAACTGAAAAACATTTGGATCAATGTATTAATTTAGACTATGTTCATATTAGTTTTAGTATTGTTTTTTTGGATTTTGTCTATTGTTTCTATTTTACCATGTTTGGTAATCATTGTATTAATTAAGAGTATGATAATGGATTATTTTAGTATTTATTTTCCTGTTAATACTGCTTATGGTAATCAAAATTTCGATTAAGGTTCTTTTTATTATTTTTTCTTTAGGTGTCTTATTAATTATTTATTTATTTATTATTGTTGTTGTTTTCGCTACTTTCGTAATTTTTTTTTTTAAATTCTACCGTTAGTAGAAGAAAATATTTACTATTGAAATTTGAAGGTTAAGGAGAATGTACGGCATGTAAGCATTTAAATCTTGAAAAGGGAAAGAAAAGCTAAATCCTCCCTATAAATTATAATATATAGGATAGTATCAATGACAAAGTTGTGGATGCCATGCTAATTTTTGGTGCTCATTTATCGAATGGCAGTAAGATCATTTGGAACAGAAGGACGTAAAAAAGATGGTCCACAAGTTATGCCTAGCGATAAAGTTTACGAGTACATACTGTTTCGTGGAAGTGATATCAAGGTACTATGATTGGGAATTCATGGTTCATTACTGCTATCTTGGAAACTTTAAACATGACTTGTTTGTCTTGTTATTATAATTTATTTAATATCATGGGAGTGTATCTTATATTTTGGTTCTAATTCCTCAGATTTACTGTAAAGTTTCTTTCTTTCTGCAAAAATAGAGCAAAATCTATCTTATTTGATTACTGTTTGAATGGTAATTAATTTATTAATCTGCCTACGCAATATAGTTGATTATGCCGAACATGACAAAGCTGAACTTCCCGCCACTCCCCCTGAACTCGTTATTAAAATTTCATATAATAAAGGATTTATTAGCTTCTCTGCCTTCCACAACATCAACACTTGTATTATTATCATATCTTTCCCGAATTTGTTTGTATTATCAGGAAGCCTATAGTCTATATCTCATTATTATTCTGCAACTACGAATAATAACTGCTTGAGTTCCGCCTTGTTCACAGATCAAAGTGGATGTTTTCTTTGATATTTCTAGCAGTGCTTCTACAAGCAAAACTTAGATGGATTTTGGTTAAGTTTTATGCTCGAAGAATTGCAGAGTGCCAACTCTCTGTGTGAACCTCTCTGTTTGTTAGTTGCATATGTTAGAAAATATTATCTCTAGACAGATTATATGCTCAAATAGCTCTCCGCTAAAATTATAGTAATAGTCTGTTAAGCAACATTACAGATATTGTGCGACAGAATTTGTTCGTATGATTCCATTTCCTTGTATGATCAAAAGCAGATATATATCAATATCAAGTAAAGTCCTTCTGCCTCAAAGTAAATTATTAATTATGTATCAAGGAAGTATCTTATACATTGTATATTTGTTCATGTGTTTTATGTTCTGGATGATTTAACCTTGTAGTTTTTTCAATAATAGTAGTTGTTTTTTAAGTTATATTGATTTGTTCGTAGTAGTGATAAAATGTGCAATATTCTTTGTGCCTTTTGCAGGATCTACAGGTTAAGTCATCTCCACCTGTTCAGCCGCCTGTCCAAACTACACCACCCATAAACAGTGATCCAGCTATAATTCAGGTAATTTGGAGGAAGAATTTAACTAACACATGCATACTTGTGCACAAGTCTTTAGTTTTTAGTGACTCTTCTTCTTGATTCCCTATGCAGTCCCACTATCCTCGCCCATCTTCCACCTCCTCAGGCTTGCCACCTGCTGGTACTGGGTCTTTGACAGATCTTGGTTCGCATAGTGCACCACTGGGACAACATGGGTCAACTTATCAAGGTGGTATGCCTTTGTACCAACCAGGAGGGAGTTTGGGGTCATGGGGGCCTACACCACCTCCTCCAAGTGCAAATGCTAGTGGACTTGCAATGCCAATGTATTGGCCAGGTTTCTATGCCCCGCCAAATGGGCTTCCTCAATTGCACCAGCAATCTTTACTTCGACCACCACCTGGGTTGTCAATGCCTTCTTCAATGCAGCAGCCTATGCAGTATCCCAATTTTAATGCATCTTTGCCAGCTGGAGCTTCAAATTTGCCAGTTTCAAACTTACCAGAATATCCCTTTCCTTCGCTTCCCACCACCACTACTACTTCACTCAGCTTAAGCTCTACTTCTTTGCCTTCGATTCTGCCTCCTGTTCCACCTGTGACACTATCTTCTGAAGCATTACCCAGCTTTATGCAAAATAAGGCTCCTAACTCTGCGATTCCCGTAGCGTCACTGAATGTTAGCTTGCCATCAATGTCTCAGTTGACTACTTCAGGTCCAGATGTAAGTGTCATTGCGCCTCCTATCTCTAACAAGCCTATTGCAAGTCCAGCCTTACCTTATCAAGCCATTTCTCAACCCATTTCCTCTGTTACTGGGATATCCAGTTCAATCCAAACAGAAACAGTGACACCTTTACTTATAACCCCGGGACAGCTGTTGCACTCTGGGAAAATCGCAGTTTCTACATCTCAGTCTTTACAAACAGCTCATAAAGATGTGGAAGTTGTTCAAGTATCTCCACGGCCATCATCAGAACTGCCAGTTCCAGTTGCAACTGAAGCTCAGCCACCAATTTTTCCATTACCGCCACCTTCCCGTACTGGCCAAAAGGTGTCGGTTTTATTATTATTCTGGATAAGTTTATGTGCTTGTACCTTGTGTCCTTGTTTATGTCATTTTTTCCATGTTTATGTCGTTTGTGTTCTTTTAAAGTTGTCAAAAAAATGTTTTGCTTGAATAACTTTTTAGGTTGTTGATTTATAAGAACAATAAAGTGTTTTGCTTGGTCATAATGGTGTTCATTTGAGGAAAATATATACATTGTAGTGGAATCATTGGCTGTAAAAGATGTCAGTGATCGAATAATACACGAGGGAAAAGTTCTCTTTCAATTTTATTAGAAGTTTCCTTCTACTGTGCATGCTCTAACTAAAACTCAAAAGTCAGTTGTTTCTGCGTAAATGTAGACTTTTAGGCAAATTTAGTAAGCAAAAAACAGTTGCCTGCGAATAAAAACTTGTAAAAAATAAAATACTAACAAGTTTCATTTCCAGAGTTTAACACTTATCAAGCTGCTTTCCGTCTTCTTCCATGCTGATGATTCACTCAGCCATTTCACCTTCCTTTTTGGCATAGTGGACCTTTTTAGCTTTAATTTACTGCTCAATCTACATTTATCACATGATAATAAATTTACTCAGCAAAGAAGAAGGTTTAAGAAATATAATCGAACTAACTGAGTTTTTTTGGTTGTCGAACTGATTGATTTTTTGAGGTTGTCGAACAGATTGATTTTTTCTGTAGTTGTCGAACTGATTGATATTTTCTTGTCGTCGAACTGATTGATATTTTCTTGTCGTCAAACTGATTGATATTTTCTTGTCGTCAAACTGATTGATATTTTGTTGTTGTTGAACTAATTGATTAGTTTTATCTTGAACTTTTTGTGTTTATACAATTACAGTTATACGCTATTTATGTGTACCTGCACGCAGGGGCGGATCCAGATCGATAGTTCAGTGGGGTCAAATTTGAAAAAAAAAATTCTTACGAATAAAAATTTCATAAAATAACTTGCAAAACTAAACAATCTTCAAATATTATTTATAATAACATTTTTCGAGCTTTCATTGCTTGAAATTGTTGTATGATAGCCTCATTTTTAATAGTTACAAAAATATCACGCTCAATGTATGTTACTAAACAGTCATTCATCCATTCATCTCCAATTTGGTTACGAAGTTCATTCTTCACGATATTCATAGCTGAAAATGTCCTTTCAACGATTCTTGATAACAACAAGCAAAAAATAGAGCCAATTTCAGCAACAAATAGACTTGGGGATACACATCATCCTTTTTTTTCTGAACCAACATTTGAGCCAATTCACCAATTCCTTTTATACTCGAAAAATTGGGATCGTTTCTCATATCCACAATATAATTTTGGAGTTGACCATCAAGTGCCAAAGTTCCATATCATCAAATTCTGAAGGGTAAAGTTTCGCAAATTCAATTAATTTTTTATTGTCAAATGTCGAGAAAGAGTCACGCGGGTCAAGACATGCTATACTTGAAAGTAACTCTGTATTTGTGTTATCAAAATAGTCATTCAACTCCCCAAGTTGACTATCAATCACAGTGAAAAATAATTGAACCCTAAAGCGATGAAGGTTTGTGATTTCTTCAATATTGCGTCGTGGTCTTCCTGGAAACACAAAAATATCCTCCATCCTCGAGACAACTATGTTATGCAATGCACAAAATTCACAAGTTTCCGCTAACAAATCATCCCAGTTTTCTCTCATGCATTGTAATCGTTGCTTGGTTACATTGACAAGAGCTATTGCGTTTACGATGTCTTGATCTTTCCTCTGTAAGGCTTGTGATAAGTCATTTGGAGGTTAACACTTTGCGGGTGAGTTTCTTGGTGAATATCAGCAGTGACATGTTCGTCACTAGTCCCTTCGGCTTGGACATTTTCATGAATAGATTCAAATTTTGTACGTTTAGTTGTTGTAACCCAGTTACGTATGTTCATGCCTGACAATCAATAAATATTTAAAAACTAATTCAACATCAAAATAAATCAATATATAATATGAATAGTCAAGTGTAATTAGCAATTAGCACCAACAATAAACGATCTCAATTAAACCACTAACAAGTAACATTACAAAATTTAAAGAATGTAAAAATAGATTAGAAACATATACTTGAAGAACTTTTATTTGATGGAGTTCTCTTCATTGTTGTAGTGTTGCTTTAAGAAGTAAAAAGCCCTAATTTTATAAAAGTACAAACAAGAAAAATCAATAAACAATTACAAAAATTCCTAAAATAATTATTAAATTTGTAAAATTAAAAAACTAAAATTAAAATATACTTTCGGATGGCGGGCTAATCGGCTAATCGCTTGCTCTGTTCATCAATCATCTGTTGACTGTTGCCACTTTTGAGTTGCCGAATAGATTCAATAGAAGAATAGAAAAGGACCAAAAGGTTGGATAGCACTTGGCAGTTAGTGGCGAGTGGCCAGTGGCCAGGGCAGTGGAGATTGGGGAAAAATGGATAGTGCGGTAGACGGTAGTGCCTTGGTGGGGATTGTTAGATTGGATTTGGGGAAAAAGCCAAAAAGGCAAAAAGGGTTTGCTGTCTGCTGAACAAGTGAACCGTGAGTACTCTTACTGATTTTATACATAATATATACAAAGTTTCATTTTAAACCCTCTTTTTTTTTTTTTTTTTGTAATATACCCCCTGACCCCCTGAAAATTCAGTGGGGTCAGGTGCCCCCCCTGCCCTCTCTTACATCAGCCCCTGCCTGCACGTGTTTCAGTGGATACCGATTTTCTTTCTGCTGGGTTCTTAATTATTGAAATGCTTCTCTTGTGGAAATTGTTGTAACCTAATGTACATTGCATTTCATTTTTTTTCCTTTCATAAATGATCTTGCAGCCATGATATTACGAAAAACAGTAGTATGTGAGTATCTTGCTTCATGCAAAGCTGACAAATAAGTAAAATTACTGCATGTTGAGTATACAGGACCTATATGTTCTTTTTATTGAATTGGTCAATAAATTGTTTTTAAGTACATGTGACGACGGCTCTATTCCTTCCTTTTGATTTCTTCTTTTATTTTGATTAGCCAAATGGAGCTCCTTATCAAGCTCGTCACAACAACTACAGAGGGCGTGAACGAGGAAGAGGAACAGGGGTAATGTGTTGTTTTCTTTGAATCTTTATATTTCGAACTTATGTTATGAATATGATGCCGTATCATCCCTACAGTATAATAGAACCCAATCCTTCTGTGCATTTACTACAATTGTCCTTATTGTATCTCATGGTTTCTAACATTTGTGATACTTCCATTTCTATAGTACATAAAATTATTAATGTATTAGTTGATACCAAAAGCAAGTTATAGATCAATCTAGTAAAGATCTCAATGAAATGATTTTTCAAAATTCTACCTTTGTGATTATTGGTCGGAAATATGGGACTGACTTTCGAACTAGGGTGAATCCACTGTTATGGTTCTAATTATGTTAACTCATATTATTCCAGCTTTTGTGTGTGGTTCTGAGGGTGGTCAACTGTATATAGGGGATTTTCAGCCCTTCTGATAAAGTATTTTGTCGTGCTTGTTAATGGGATGGAACAGTAGTAGTTTACATGCAATTTTTTCAGCAGACCAACCATCTAGGGATAGAACTGACGAATAGGGTACTTGTTCATTTGTGTGTTTGAGATAGCAGGTAATAGGTGGGTTTTCTTTTGTAATTATTTGAAATGTCAGCAGGAAAGAGTGTTTTTGTTTTGTTTGTTTTTTCTTATTTTGTAGATATTCTGGGTAGAATGGGATTTAATAATAAAACAACTAAAACTATTTGACATTTGGCCTGCAGAGTTCACGACGGGTGATGAAATTCACTGAAGAATTTGATTTTACAGCAATGAATGAGAAATTTAACAAGGATGAAGTATGGGGGCATCTTGGCAAAAGTAACAAATCCAATTTAAAGGAGAAAGAAGGGGATGGAAATGCCAGTGAAGATCACTTTGAAGAGGAAGATGATGCTGAATCACCTAAGTTAGAGGTCAAGGTGAGAATGGTTATTTTCTGTTTTATCTTCTTATTCTTCTTCTATTTTTTTTTATTTGAGTATTTAAAATTTTCCTTAGGTTAGCCTTATTTTAAAAAAGAATATCATTGTTTATTTTATACACATAATGCTCAAACATTCCCCTGCATTCTACAGCCTGTTTATAGCAAGGATGACTTTTTCGATACCCTCTCTTGCAATGCCCTTGATAATCAATCAAATAATGGACGGACAAGGTTTTCTGAGCAGATGAAGTTAGACACAGAGGTATGTCTACGTCATTGTGGTTTGATTTTTGAAGAATTTTGTGAATCATTTATAATTTGCTCGCCTGTTTCTTGGGTGCAGACATTTGGGGAATTTTCAAGGTACCGAGGTGGGTGGGGTGGCCGCGGTCCAGGTCGAGGTGGTCGTTCTCGAGGAGGTTATTATGGAAGAGGTTATGGCTATGCTGGGAGGGGCCGTGGTCGGAATATGCCAAGTCGTGATTACTAATGCTTGTCTATTAATTTCTAGATGTCAAGGGAGAGAACCAAGCTCCATTGGTCCCCCGGGACAATTGATTTAGGTTATGCTTGTATGTCGGCCATTTAGCTGTTCATTCTGGAATAAAACTAGGAAGTATTGCCCTTCAAATCTTTTTGTATGGGCTTTGATATTGCCTTTCAAATCTTTTCTTCAATGGTGGATTTGTCTTTTATGAAAGTGGTTTTAATCAGAAGACTATTCATTTACCAATAGGGTTTCTGTCATCAGAGAAGTGACTGTAAATTCAGTGCGTTAGGATATGAATATATTGTTTAATTTGTTTCTCCACTCTTTCCTAGTCATTGTTTTGTATTTCAGGTAGGAAGTAGTTATGAAAATCTTGCGAGCACATTTGTAAACGTAAAAGGAAATGGCATGGGCTTCAAGTCCCTCAACCTTAATACAGCAATGCGGTTTTAGGAATTACATATTCTATTACATTTTTTTTTTGAAAATAGTTTTGTATTTTATCTACCGTTTCTTTTTATAATTTATAAAGAAAATGGAAGAGATCAACTCACCAACCGTGAATTAAACTTTGTAGTAAAGATTTGGTTTTTATTTTTTGGTGCAATAGTAAAGATTTGTTAAAACTAAATTGTTGTATATTTTTAAAATTTGTTCTTGTATAATAAATATATTATATTGTTTTAATAATTAACAAATGGTTGAATTTGTGATTACTAGTTTAAACAGGTGTAACGTTGAACCGGTGCAATGGTTCAACTTGGGTCACTAATTTGAACTGGAGTAATTGCTAGTTTGAACGGGTGTAATATTGAACCGGTGCAATGGTTTGATTTGGGTCACTAATTTGAACTGGTGTGACTCTTAAAAATGATGTGTTTGATTCATATTTTTTCAAATTGAAAAGGTGCCTTTACAAAGGGGTATTTGGAATCCTATAAATAGATTAGAAAACTCTCTTTTGGGATTACAATTCATTCACAAGAAATAAATGTATAATTCTTTTAAAAGAATTTTGGCGTTTATTTTATTCTCTCCCAAATTATAGTTTTGAATTAAATACTATCATACACATAGTATTTAATACAGATTAATTTATGGGTCTTACTTATCTTGGAAGACGGATTCGCTGTATCCCTGTGCAATTTATGTAATGGATGAATACTGTTTTAAAAAGAGTGAACTTTTATTCGATTTAGACGGTACCATTATTATTTTTTTAGAATTTCGACAATTTCCTATGACGAAAGTTTCAACAATCTTAAGACATAGAAAGACATTCTAAAAAATGATATTTGTCCGAATATGAAAGGGTAACGATGTTACGTCAAAGAATGATATTTTCTTATAACTATGATCGCATAAATTATTATTATTCAGGAGAAAGTTTCTCAATCAAATAAATTGTAAAGAAGGAAATGTGAAATCACTATAAGTGAATTAATTAAATTTTGGCATGATAATATATATTTATTATTTGATCTATCTGTGACTAAAAATGTATGTTTATTTCTTCCAATTATAATATATGTGATTATATTATTTAGGAGGAAAATAAAATAATACATATTTGATTATTATATGTGAGAATTTGAGTTCATAAGTTAATAAAGAATTGAAAATATAATATATGCTTGTTAATTTATTTTTGAAATTGTTACAAATCAATAATTTGCATATATGTATATTTTATCATAAAATTTTGTACATGGTTATGTGCTCATAAATTTTGCACATATATAGTATTTAGTATGATGTTTAAGCATAAATAATTTTTATTATGATTAATTACCATATGTTATGATCATGGATTATAGTCAAGGCAATAAAAGTTTCTCTCAAAAAGAAAAGTCAGTAATGTCTAGTTTTAGATTACTGTTTTTAAATTGTACCAAGACAGGATTAATGTGCATGGTTCACTTTCAAAGTGAGTGATGGTTCAAAATGTTATAATAAGATATATACGGGACATCATATATAAACATATTTACATATAGATTAAGCATTATTTTGGTGTTAAAGATAATATAGATTATAATTTCATGTTAAGACCGATCAATTTATGAAGTTATTGTCAACATATCTCGGTTTGAGATAGCGATATGTAAATGAATAATTGTACACATGATTTGTGACATTTAATTATGTCGAGTTAATGTAAATTTGACCAAGTCCTTGCACTAAGGGCTCTATGCAAGAAGGTTGAATTATGTGTATGTTAAAATAATTTTGAGATATATTATATAAAATTCAATAATGAAATTTAAATTTTATTATTTTATGATGATGAAAGTGATTGACTTAAGTGCATGGTCATATATCTATGACATAAATTAATTGATAGCTATGATAATGCGGTGACTTGTTAATTAAGAAAGTAAGGTATATCGATATAAGACATGACTATGTGAATGATCGTTCGATAGTAATAAAGTAATATAGTCATTATTTTTGTTAAAACCAAAGTAATTTGGTGACTACTAATTTCAAAAGTTATAGGCAGAGATTGTTATGAAGTAATTCCATGGAGATGGGTTTAAAACCTTTGAATTAGAGGTAATCTATAAGTGAGACACAACTAAATACTAGAGTAACATCTACTCCCTCCGTCCCAGGATAAAAATCCTTATTACTATTTTGGGTTGTCCCATGTTAAATATCCACTTTCTTTTAATAACCAAACTTTTACATTGTTTTTCCTATTATGCCCGTAGCATTAAATATCTCTTAATTTTCTTATTCTAATTTTCTCTCCATATTTAATGACATTATTATGGGTAATTTTGTCATTTTATTCCTCTTCTTAATATGCGTGAAAAGTCCACCAGGACTTTTATCCTGGGACGGAGGGAGTATTATATTAGCTCAATGAAAAAATACTTATAGGAATAACCGGTCAGTTATACTGTGACGCCCCCAAAATTAGGTATATATCACCCATCTTGGGTCGCCAGATACATGGTACAGAATTCAAATACAACTTACTAATACAACTGTCGTGTACAATACGACAAAACATAAACTGTGAGTTTAAATACAATTATTGTCTACTAGAGATTATACAAACTCAAAAGGAGTCCTCATAATTATTATCACACTATTTCACAAATAGTGAGGACTACTAATGCTATCCTCCGGACCATCACTCCGCTCCCCGACTCGTCCCAAATATATTCTCATTTCACGAAGAAAATAAAGAAAGAAAGGGTGAGCTCAACTAGCCCAATGAAGAAATATTATGACTAAGATAATGCGAATAAATTATCATTAGTCTCCAACAATGTTAAACCGATAAAATATAATAGACATCAAGTTTAATCTGCAATGAACAAGAATCCATTAAAAGAGTCAAGTAGAAAATAAAATCTACTATCTTTTATGATTTAAAAGGTTTTTCATCATCATTATCATTTGAGACTCGACTTTAATAAATAATCCACATCATTAAATCATCCCTACACTTATAGGCCAATGATATTCTTTAGTATCACGACCACGATTTATCCATGCCTTTATGGGCCAAAGATAATCGTGTTTTCATCAACTATCTGATCATGCCATAAAACAATTTATCTTTGCTCCTCATCAAGAGAATCCATAGCCATAATCATACAAAAAAAATTGTCCATCAATGCACTACGGGCCAATGAGGACTTTTTCCACATCATTTGTAACATTACTTACCATGATTATACCGAATAATCATCGGTCATAATCATTCCAAGTCCATCTATGCACTACAAAAGCCACATATGACTTTCAACATAATATAAACATGAGGATGATGACAATGATATAAGAATTCAATAAAACAAGTTCAAGAATTAATTTATTCAGGAACTAATAACGTCCAAATTGTCAATATGATACTTCTTTGTAGAGAGTAAAATTCAAGAATGCTCGGGAAGAATATTTCCATGAAAAGATACTGGATGAAGCGAAAATATCAAGGATATTCTACTAATTTCATGGAGTATAGAAGTCAAAATTTTAATCAACTGAGTATAATACCGAATGGAATAACAAAAGAAATCACCATGCATGCGGTACTTGCGATGACAGGTTTATTCCAATGAATAATAATAACGAAACCAGTCAGTCGTGAAATTCACAATCGGCGGATGTTCCAACAGAATAATAAATGCGGAATAATAAATGATGGAACCAGGTCCGACGTATAGCACAAACATGATATTCCGACAGAATAATAAAGACGAAATAATAAAAATGGAACCAGTGTCCCATGATAAAGATGCATGAGGATATTCCGACAGAATAATAGAAGAATGTCACCAAGTATAGGGTATTCCGCGTATACAGGTTATTCCAACAGAATAATAAGAAATGGAATAACTACAGTTCTTTTCATGAATATAAAAGAATAATATCCCTTACGAGTACAACAAATAATATTTTCTACCTTAAGAAGAAGAGTACTGGATATATAAGTAGTGAAGTAGCAGAATACTTTCTTCTTTCTCTCTATAGTTTATCTCTCTAGAGTTTCAAAGAATTAAATAAAAAATAATGAATGAATGAGCTTCTATTTATAGAAAAATGGAATGCATAAGAACAAACTCATAAACTATTTAGATTGATTTACTTTAATCTGACGGTCCATATTTAAAGAAAAATCTTTTAAATATAATATAATATATTCTATTTATATAAAAAGATTTTTATTATGCAAACACTATGCAAAATACTATGCATAATAAAATATAATATATTCTATTTATAGAATAACTTTAATAAAGTATTCTATTTTATATAAAAAGATTTTACTATGCAAAATACTATGCATAATAGAATATAATATATTCTATTTTTAGAATAACTTTAATAAAGTATTCTGTTTTATATAAAAAGATGTTTCTATTTTATTACGTGAATAAAACTAAACTTCTAAATCAACAATAATTGAATCAAATAATGTGAGATACTATGCAGCAACTATTGTAGCAATAATTGAATAAAACTGAGTGACTTCTCACATAAATATCAATAATCAATACCGTGTGCTAGTATGAAACAACGCGTATTACTGTACTTTTACTACCGAGTAGTTCAACAGTATCAACGGTAAAACTTCCGCCGTTATTTTCAATAAAATATTTTTGTCGTTTTCTCAATTCGACAATAATTCCGTTGTGGGGTCCACCAATGATTGTGCCATTGTACGAATATTTCCTGTTAAAAACGAATATTCCCCGACCAATCGAATATTATATAACAACTTACGTACTTTGCAAAATTTATAAATACTACCCACAGCTATAATATTATCTCAAATTCACACCATAATATTAAAAAAAATATTTCGAGAAAATTAAATCTTTATTCGTAAAATTTGAGATTTTACAATCTCCCCTCCTTATGAAATTTAGCCTCGAAAATTTATATACGCATCTGCAGTATCTTAGAAACGAGATGAGTACACGTCACCAGATTCTAACTTTTGAGGTATAACCTTTAAGCGTAGAATATATTCCAGGATTTTAACAGGTACATCTTCATACGTTAAATCATCCGCTATCTCGTCCGATTCTAAATTAATAATGTGGTTCGGGTCATCTACATATTTACGTAACATTGATACGTTAAAAAACGTTATGAAAGCACGCCGACATACTTGGCGGTAAAACGCAGTTTATAAGCCGCTTTTCTACTCAATCGAGGATTTCAAATGGGCCAATTAAATGAGGGTTGAGATTTCCTCTCTCAAAGAACTCTTGCTTCTAGAATAACGCCTCTTGAACCTTCTTCTTCACATTCATCGATTCGGGTATGTAGTTTGAAATCTTTTTAACTTTATCGATTAAAGTCGATTTTACTCGTATATTCGTTATCTTCACGTGGGTCCCTAGAGTCTTTAACTCTATCTTCATCATTTACAAGTTATCTGAAATGAGTCTTTGTGTTAACAACATCACAATTAGAACGCATACGATCTTCTACTCAACACGTCGCCTACCACGTTCGCTTCTTCCACGATGATATTGAATAAGACGATCGTAATCTTCAACACTTTCGAGTCAACGCTCTTTGGCGCGTATTACGTTCGTTTTAGTTGAAGAAATATTTTGAGGGTTTAAGAAATGGGTTTTGTATCTTGGTGTCAATACAAAATTCGATTTCACGCCTCGGGGTAGGCTAAGAAGTCTTCGTGAATACGTCCAAGAGATTTATTAATGATAGAAATATCATTCAAAAGCATTATTTCATCCAAGACTTGGATAAGACGTCACATTGATACCAACCGTGACTTCTATCCCTTAACCTAGATAAAGAATTCACAATGATACCTATCAACTTGTCATCGTCATTCACGACGTCGCCTACGTAAAAGTCCGCTTGGTGCATTCCACACATGGGACGTCTTCAACAAAAGGATCGGGGCTCTTTACTTATGGCTTGATATGACAATGATTGAATTTAGTGGTTTGGTTGCTTGAATTCGCATAATAGGTTGGTTAGGAATATGAAAGCTAACAACCTTACGAAAAACATGATGAGTAGTTAACCAATCGTTTAAAAAAAAACCACATCAAAGGCAAGTATTTTCAAAGAGATAAGATCGATAGGTAACGTGAAAGTGTCGATTTAAATCAAACAAGATTTATAAACAGTGGAGGTAATGAAGGTTTCTCCCAACGGGATTTCAATAGATAAATCAAAGTCTAACTTCTCCGGAGTTAAATTCAAACATTGAACACAACTAGGTGAAATAAAAGAGTGAGTAGAACCGGTATCTAACACGGTATAGACTTCGTAAGAGTTTATGATTAACTTACCCGTGATAATTTTATTCAGGTTCCTCATCACGAGAAAAAAAAACACTCTCCCTTAAACTACCGGCTTTGGCTTGTCTGGGACATCCTTTGGCATCACTATCCCAGTTGGACTTGACTTTACCATACGACAAAATCGAGCTAGGTGACCTTCTCTTTTGCAATTAAAACACGCTTTGGATTGTTGCGTACAGTTTAGACGGATGTGTCCCTCTTGTCCGCATTTGAAACATACGACCGATGGGCGTTCTTCTTCCTTTGAAACGGGTGCTGGTGCCGACGTCTTCACGTCATTGTTGAACCTTCTCTTCTTAAAATGTCCATTCTTATTATCTTGGCCATGATTACCACCGAAATGGTTACCATTCTTGGCATGATAATATCCCCCACGATGGTTATCGTTGTTCCGATGACCGTTGCCACCGGTATGATTATTATCGTGTTGTTGGTCGTTGCCTTTTTGGTTGTCTTGACTCATTATCGCGCTCCAATAAGCGGAGCCCTATTCACAAAGATCTCAATATAAACAAAGTTTGTGAGAAATGAGGTATTGACGTATATCGGGTTTCAAACCTCGCAAAAATATTTGCGTCATTCGCTCCTCATTATCGACCAAATGGGATGCAAACCGGGATAACTCCGCAAACTTAGCCTCGTAATGTGACACGTTCATGTTGTTTTGCTCCATTGCACATCTCAAAATTTTTAGATGTCATTCTCAAATACTGTCACAAAACAAGGGTTAATTAAACAAATTAACATATCACATATTATCCCTATATTCGACCAGGCCAATTAAATACCAATTAAACTTAGGTAAAATTCATACTAAGCAAAAGGAATTTCCGTCTCTCCCCTCCTAGTTCTTATCTCACATCTTAGCCAGGGACCATATCCTAAGCTTTGATACCAACCGTGACGCCCCCAAAATTAGGTATACGCCACCCATCTTGGGTCGCCACTTACTTACATGGTACATAAATTCAAATACAACTTACTAATATAAGCTGCTGTGGTATAATACGATTAAAAAACATAAACGTGTGAGTTTAAATACAATTATTGTCTACTAGAGATTATACAAACTCAAAAGGAGTCCTCATTACAATTATTATCACACTATTTCACAAATAGTGAGGACTACTAATGCTATCCTCCGACCATCACTCCGCTTCCCACTAAGTCCCAAATATATATTCTCATTTCACGAAGAGAATAAAGTGAAAGAAAGGGTGAGCTCAACTAGCCCAAGAAGAAATATTATGACTAAGATAATGCGTAATAAATTATCATTAGTCTCCAACAATGTTAAACCGATAAAATATAATAGACATCAAGTTTAATCACAGCTGAAACAAGCAATCCATTAAAAGAGTCAAGTAGAAAATAAAATCTACTATCTTTTATGATTTAAAAGGTTTTTCATCATCATTATCGGCGAGACTCGACTAATAAATAATCCACATCATTAAATCATCCTCGCACTACAAAAGCCAATGATATTCTTTAGTATCACGACCACGATTTATCCATGCACTATGGGCCAAAAGATAATCGTGTTTTCATCAACTATCCCGATCATGCCATAAAACAATTTATCTTTGCTCCTCGTCAAGAAGAGAATCCATAGCCATAATCATACAAAAAATTGTCCATCAATGCACTACGGGCCAACGAGGACTTTTTCCACATCATTTGTAACATTACGGTCATGATTATACTTAGAATAATCACTCGGTCATAATCATTCCAAGTCCATCTATGCACTACAGCCCCACATATGACTTTCAACATAATATAAACATGAGGATGATGACAATGATATAAGAATTCAATAAAACAAGTTCAAGAATTAATTTATTCAGAACTAATAACGTCCAAATTGTCAATATGATACTTCTTTGTAGAGTAAAATTCAAGAATGCTCGGAAGAATATTTCCATGAAAAGATCTCGATGAAGCGAAAAATATCAAGGATATTCTACTAATTTCATGGAGTATAAAGTCAAAATTTTAATCAATGAGTATAATACCGAATGGAATAACAAAAGAAATCACCATGCACGTGCAGATTGTGATGACAAGCAGTTATTCCAATGAATAATAATAACGAAACCGAATCGTGTGAAATTCACAAACGACGGGATGTTCCAACGAGAATAATAAATGCGAATAATAAATGATGGAACCAGTCCGACGTATAAATGTACACATGATATTCGAAAGCGTAATAATAAAGACGAAATAATAAAAAATGGAACCAGTCCCATATAAGAGATGCATAGGATATTCCGGCGAATAATGTAAGAATGTCACCAAGTATAGGGTATTCCTCGTATACAGGTTATTCCAACAGAATAATAAGAAATGGAATAACTACAGTTCTTTTCATGAATATAAAAGAATAATATCCCTTACGAGTACAACAAATAATATTTTCTACCCAAGTAAGAAGAAAATCTTTGGATATATAAGTAGTGAAGTAGCGAATACTTTCTTCTTTCTCTCTATAGTTTATCTCTGAGTTTCAAAGAATTAAGTAAGAAAATAATGAATGAATGAGCTTCATTTATAGAAAAATGGAATGCATAAGAACTAACTCATAAACAATCGAGATTGATTTACTTTAATCGACGGTCCATATTTAAAGAAAAATCTTTTAAATATAATATAATATATTCTATTTATATAAAAAGATTTTATTATGCAAAACACTATGCAAATACTATGCATAATAAAATATAATATATTCTATTTATAGAATAACTTTAATAAAGTATTCTATTTTATATAAAAAGATTTTACTATGCAAAATACTATGTAATAGAATATAATATATTCTATTTTTAGAATAACTTTAATAAAGTATTACATTTTTATATAAAAGATGTTTCTATTTTATTACGTGAATAAAACTAAACTTCTAAATCAACAATAATTGAATCAAATAATGTGAGATACTACGCAAAACTATTGTAGCAATAATTGAATAAAACCGAGTGACTTCTCACATAAATATCAATAATCAATACAGTGTGCTAGTAGATGAAACAACGCGTATTCTTCGTATTTTTTTACTACCGAAAGTAGTTCAACAATGTCAACCAGTAAAACTTCCGCCGTTATTTTCAATAAAATATTTTTGCTTTCTCAATTCGACAATAATTCCGTTAATGGGTCCACCAATGATTGTGCCATTGTACGAATATTTCCCATTAAAAAACGAATATTCCCACCAATCGAATATTATATAACAACTTACGTCTTTGCAAAATTTATAAATACTACCCACAATTTATAATATTATCTCAAATTCACACCATAATATTAAAAAAAATATTTCGAGAAAATTAAATCTTTATTCAGAAAATTTGAGATTTTACAATCTCCTCCTTATGAAATTTCGCCCTCGAAATTTATGTGACGTACTGGTATCTTACGCCAATGTATTTAAGACACGCCACCGTATTCTAACTTTTGAGGTATAACCTTTAAGCGTAGAATATATTCCGTGATTTTAACAGTACATCTTCATACGTTAAATCATCCGCTATCTCGTCCGATTCTAAATTAATAATGTGGTTCGTCATCCACATATTTACGTAACATTGATACGTTAAAAAGCGTTATGAAGAGCACGCTGACATACTTGGCGGTAAAACGAGTTTATAAGCCACGCTTTCTACTCAATCGAGGATTTCAAATGGGCCAATTAAATGAGGGTTGAGATTTCCTCTCTCAAAGAACTCTTGCTTCTAGAATAACGCCTCTTGAACCTTCTTCTTCACATTCATCGATTCGGGTATGTAGTTTGAAATCTTTTAACTTTATCGATTAAAGTCGATTTTACTCGTATATTCGTTATCTTCACGTGGGTCCCTAGAGTCTTTAACTCTATCTTCATCATTTACAAGTTATACGAAATGAGTCTTTGTGTTAACAACATCACAATTATAACGATACGATCTTCTTACTACTCAACACGCCGCCTACCACGTTCGCTCTTCACGATGATATTGAATAAGACGATCGTAATCTTCAACACTTCGAGTCAACGTCTTTGGCGCGCGTATTACGTTCGTTTTAGTTGAAGAAATATTTTGAGGGTTTAAGAAATGGGTTTTGTCTTGGTGTCAATACAAAATTCGATTTCACGCCTGCTGGTAGGCTAAAAGTCTTGAGAATACGTCAAGAGATTTATTAATGATAGAAATATCATTCAAAATCATTCTTCTCATCCAAGACTTGGATAAGACGTCACATTGATACCAACTGTGACTTCTATCCCTTAACCTAGATAGCAATTCACAATGATACCTATCAACTTGTCATCGTCATTCACGACGTCGCCTACAGAAAGTCTGGCTTCGGTGCATTCCACACAGGGACGTCTTCAACAAAAGGATCGGGGCTCTTTACTTATGGCTTGATATGACAATGATTGAATTTAGTGGTTTGGTTGCTTGAATTCGCATAATAGGTTGGTTAGGAATATGAAAGCTAACAACCTTACGAAAAAAATATGATGAGTAGTTAACCAATCGTTTAAAAAAAACCACATCAAAGGCAAGTATTTTCAAAGAGATAAGATCGACAGTAACGTGAAAGTGTCGATTTAAATCAAACAAGATTTATAAACAGTGGAGGTAATGAAGGTTTCTCCCAACGGGATTTCAATAGATAAATCAAAGTCTAACTTCTCCGGAGTTAAATTCAAACATTGAACACAACTAGGTGAAATAAAAGAGTGAGTAGAACCCAGATTCAACACGGTATAGACTTCAGAAGAGTTTATGATTAACTTACCCGTGATAATTTTATTCGTGTTCCTCATCACGAGAAAAAAACACTCTCCCTTAAACTACCTGGCTTTGGCTTATGCGGGACATCCTTTGGCATCACTATCCCGGTTGGACTTGACTTTACCATACGACAAAAATCGAGCTTAGGTGACCTTCTTTTGCAATTAAAACACGCTTTGGATTGTTGCGTCTGGTTTAGACGGATGTGTCCCTCTTGTCCGCATTTGAACATATGACCAATCGATGGGCGTTCTTCTTCCTTTGAAACGGGTCTTTGCCGACGTCTTCACGTCATTGTTGAACCTTCTTCTTAAAATGTCCATTCTTATTATCTTGGCCATGATTACCACCGAAATGGTTACCATTCTTGGCATGATAATATCCCCCACGATAGTTATCGTTGTTCCGATGATGGCTACCCACCGTATGATTATTATCGTGTTGTTGGTCGTTGCCTTTTTTTGGTTGTCTTTGACTCATTATCGCGCTCCAATAATCGAGCCCTATTCACAACATCTCAATATAAACAAAGTTTGTGAGAAATGAGGTATTGACGATATATCGGGTTTCAAACCTCGCAAAAATATTTGCGTCATTCGCTCCTCATTATCGACCAAATGGGATGCAAACCGGGATAACTCCGCAAACTTAGCCTCGTAATGTGACACGTTCATGTTGTTTTGCTCCATTGCACATCTCAAAATTTTTAGATGTCATTCTCAAATCTCACACAAAAAACAAGGGTTAATTAAACAAATTAACATATCACATATTATCCCTATATTCTGACCGACCAATTAAATACCAATTAAACTTAGGTAGGTCATACTAGCGAAGGAATTTCCCGTCTCTCCCCTCCTAGTTCTTATCTCACATCTTAGCCAGGGACCATATCCCTAAGCTTTGATACCAACTGTGACGCCCCCAAAATTAGGTATACGTCACCCATCTTGGGTCGCCACTTACATGGTACATAAATTCAAATACAACTTACTAATATAACTGTCGTGTACAATACGAAAAAACATAAACTGTGAGTTTAAATACAATTATTGTCTACTAGAGATTATACAAACTCAAAAGGAGTCCTCATTATAATTATTATCACACTATTTCACAAATAGTGAGGACTACTAATGCTATCCTTCCGACCATCACTCCGCTTCCCAGACTCGTCCCAGCCAAATTTATATTCTCATTTCACAAGAGAAACGGTGAAAGAAAGGGTGAGCTCAACTAGCCCGAAGAAAATATTATGACTAAGATAATGCGAATAAATTATCATTAGTCTCCAACAATGTTAAACCGATAAAATATAATAGACATCAAGTTTAATGCGGTGAACAAGCAATCCATTAAAAAGAGTCAAGTAGAAAATAAAATCTACTATCTTTTATGATTTAAAAGGTTTTTCATCATCATTATCGCGAGACTCGACAATAAATAATCCACATCATTAAATCATCCTCGCACTACGTGCCAATGATATTTTTTAGTATCACGACCACGAATTATCCATGCACTATGGGCCAAAGATAATCATGTTTTCATCAACTGGTCCTGATCATGCCATAAAACAATTCATCTTTGCTCTCTTGGCCGAAGAGAATCCATAGCCATAATTATACAAAAAAAGCTGTCCCATCAATGCACTACGGCCAATGAGGACTTTTTCCACATCATTTGTAACATTACGGTCATGATTATACCGAATAATCCTCAGTCATAATCATACCAAGTCCATCTATGCACTACAGAATACGGATGACTTTCAACATAATATAAACATGAGGATGATGACAATGATATAAGAATTCAATAAAACAAATTCAAGAATTAATTTATTCAGAACTAATAACGTCCAAATTGTCAATATGATACTTCTTTTGTGAGTAAAATTCAAGAATGCTCGAAAGAATATTTCCATGAAAAGATCTTTGGATGAAACAAAATATCAAGGATATTCCACTAATTTCATGGAGTATAGAAGTCAAAATTTTAATCAATCGAGTATAATACTGAATGGAATAACAAAAGAAATCACCATGCATGCGGTATTTATGATAGACAAAGTTATTCCAACAGATAATAATAACGGAACCGGTCGGTGAAATTCACAAGCGATGGATGTTCCAACGGAATAATAAATGCGGAATAATAAATGATGGAACCAGGTCCGACGTATAGCACAGACAGGATATTCCAACAGAATAATAGAAGAATGTCACCAAGTATAGGGTATTCCGCGTATACAGGTTATTCCAACAAAATAATAAGAAATGGAATAACTACAGTTCTCTTCATGAATATAAAAGAATAATATCCCTTACGAGTACAACAAATAATATTCCATACCTTAAGAAGAAGAGTACTGTATATATAAGTAGTGAAGTAGCAAAATACTTTCTTCTTTCTCTCTATAGTTTATCTCTAGAGTTTCAATTGAATTAAAAGAAAATAATGAATGAATGAGCTTCTATTTATAGAAAAATGGAATGCATAGTAACTAACTCATAAACGGTCGAGATTGATTTACTTTAATCTGACGGTCCATATTTAAAGAAAAATCTTTTAAATATAATATAATATATTCTATTTATATAAAAAGATTTTTATTATGCAAATACTATGCAAACACTATGCATAATAAAATATAATATATTCTATTTATAGAATAATTTTAATAAAGTATTCTATTTTATATAAAAAGATTTTACTATGCAAAATACTATGCGTAATAGAATATAATATATTCTATTTTTAGAATAACTTTAATAAAGTATTACATTTTATATAAAAAGATGTTTCTATTTTATTACGTGAATAAAACTAAACTTCTAAATCAACAATAATTGAATCAAATAATGTGAGATCTTGCAAAGAACTATTGTAGCAATAATTGAACAAAACCGAAAGTGACTTCTCACATAAATATCAATAATCAATACCGTGTGCTATTATGAAACAACGCGTATTACTGTACTTTTACTACCGAGTAGTTCAACAGTATCAACGGTAAAACTTCCGTCGTTATTTTCAATAAAATATTTTTGTCGTTTTCTCAATTCGACAATAATTCCGTTGTGGGGTCCACCAATGATTGTGCTTTTGTACGAATATTCCCTGTTAAAAACGAATATTCCCCGACCAATCGAATATTATATAACAACTTACGTACTTTGCAAAATTTATAAATACTACCCACAGCTATAATATTATCTCAAATTCACACCATAATATTAAAAAAAATATTTCGAGAAAATTAAATCTTTATTCGTTAAATTTGGGATTTTACATATACACTAGACAAGTATGAAGAAGAAGAAATTTTTCAAAACCATCTTAAAGTTAATGTATGCTTGTATGGAGAGCAAAAAGGATAAGGTAAACCTTTAATGAATCTATGTCCGATTTAGAGGATGCATGTCATACAAGTGTATCTAATTAGATTTACCTATGTAACTATGTAAGTGAAGGAAGTGGGATTACATATGTGAGACTTAAGGTTTATCTCTAAGTCAGTTATGCAATTTAAGAGATAAACACAAGGTCATAAAATGTGTTGGGTTTTCTTTAACTATAAGGGATATAATATATTTCTATTGAGTAAGATGTATATCACTTTAAGATTTCCTAGTTTAATGGTAACGTTACTAAGAATTATTATGATATTTTGTGATATGGACCATGTAAAGGTTTAAGTCGAAAGACACCTCTTACTTATATGTATGCTATGTCTAAAGATATAGAATAATGTTGACAAAATAAAGTTACATGATTTTAAAAATGGGGGGAGATTGTTGAATATTTTCAAAATCTATTGTTATATAATAAATATATTATATTGTTTTAATAAATAACAGATGCATTGATTCAATGATAAATGTGTGATAACTAGTTTGAACATGTGTAACGTTGAACTGATGCAATTGTTCAATTTGAGTCACTAGTTTGAACCTGTGTGACCCTTAGAAAGGGTGTCTTTTGTTCATATTTTTTCAAATTGAAAAAGTGTATTTACAAAGTGGTGTTTAAAATTCTATAAATGGATTAAAAAACTCTTATTTGTGACAACAATTCATTCACAAGAAATGAATGCATAATTGTTATTTTTAAAAATTGGTGTTATTATTTTATTCTCTCAAATTAAATTTTAAATTAAATATTATCATGCATATAATATTTAATACAGACCTTATCGGATTGACTGTCAAGAGAGTGAACTTCTATTCAATTCAAGCAATACAATTATTATTTTTTTCAAAGTTGAATGTTCTGGGCGAAATTTCTAACATGAATTTCCTATAAACAAAAAAGTTGTGTAGTAATTAAATATTTTTTGTGTTTGGAGAGTGGGACTACTTGGGAATTTATTCTCAGAGAATCACCTACCTACTAGTATATTCTTTTTAAAAAAGGAAAAACACTGTGTACTAACAAATGGACATATGACAGTCCAAACAATAAGCAATTCTTCCGAATAAAGTAATGGTGAATGGATAGTATAATGGTGGGATCTAGAGTATCGGTACTGTCGGTTCGGTTCCCTTATAGAGCTGAAACTGAGAGGAAAGCTGCCTGCAAATTAAAGCATGGCCAACAGAGTAACAGTCTTACTAGTGTCTCCCCTCCTCCCAACAAGACCTATTTATTATATGCTGTCAGTAATTAAATTAAAACTCTCCTTTCTCTATACCAATTAATTTACATCACGTGTGCATTTGCAATTGAGGATCTGTCTCTTAATTTATAACAGCTGCTTCATCCTTTGCTAATGGTTATTGGCTTCATTATCATGAGTGGAGAAGGTAGTCATGAAGCTACCAAAGTAGTCTAAATCTTCAAACAGAACATATTTTCTTGGAATACGTTGGTGATTTTGGAAACTGGGTTTTCACTGTTTAATCACATCATATATATTTGAATTGCCGAAGATTGGCAATAGTCACAGGGACAGTGCTTGATTTATGTGTGCGTTTTAATTGTTGCTGCAGTGGTTGATGGGTTTCTTAAGCTTTTGGCACAGAGGCAATAAGGGCACGAGTATTGCATTGACATGTCTTCCTTGGTCTTTACACGTACGGCTTGGCAGTGGTTACAGCTGAGACTGGGCTTCTTGCAACCAAAGGGACTTGTATTGAAGCATTGCACAGAATCCATAGTTGTAAACAGTTTGGGGCTTGGATTGGCTCTTCTTAGATATTAGCAGCAGTCTCACCAAAGCACCATACTTTACAAACTAGGATTATGTATTGATCAAATACCAAATATTTGACTTCTTAATTCAAATTCATCAATAAAATCCCATTATTCTTCTTGTTTATAATGTATTGTAGAAGATGCACAATTTAGAAGCAACTTAACGGGAACTAGATGACTTGTGCATTCTACCATATAGGTATCCGTTTCGCGTACCAGTAACCATGATGAAGAGTAACATTTATGCCCAACTTTCGCGTCTGTTGGCTCATGACAGTGAATTCTTCTCCTCTAATGCGAGAATAGTAGTTAAAGAGAAGTATGGCGGTCTGTAGAAAGCCTCTCAGCACTTCCAAATTAACAAACCTGACTCCTGACATACCAACATAACTCGGGTAAGGTTAGTTGCCCAAATATCATACATTTTTCCTAGGGGAACAACGTTGAAGCTTTTAATCTATTTGTGGCATAGCATTGGAGTAATATCATGGAACTCATCTTATAAGAATGTAAAATGAAAAAAATTATATGCAATGATCATACCGTACATGTACAAGGGGATGTGCATAACTTGGTAGGGGCTCAGATTTGTTTTAGTGCATGAAAATCAAAATTATTCATACGCATATATAGATGTTAACTTTGATTGTTATTAAACATGAATTTGATTCCCTCATGTTTGGAGGAAATGGGTAGTTTTCATGTGCGACTGAATTTCTTAAAAAGATTTGATAACACGATTATGTGGTCGGACACTGGTGCATCAAATTTCATTAGTTTTTATGTTTACTAATAAAATCATGAAATCCACTTCTTTTAATAGCATTAATCTTTGTAATATAGAAAATATTATGAAATGTCTTTTCTTTAAATTAAATTAAAAGAAAAGTTCTGATAATTTCAGTGAAAACGTGTTGAAATTTCGATTCATGTTTCCACGTAGCTGGAAGACAACCAGTCTTATTGGATAATACTTTGGATGCTAGCCTGCTATGCAGGAGCAGTGGAGCCAGAGTTTGTGATCTAGGGGAAGGGTTTTTTTGTTGTTGCTAATTTGACTGTCAAGGAGAGAGTGAACTTCTATTCAATTCAAGCAATACAATTATTATTATTTTCAAAGTTGAATGTTCTGGGCGAAATTTCCAACATGAATTTCCTATAAACAAAAAAGTTTTGTAGTAATTAAATATTTTTTGTTGCTAATTTGACGACCCCCCCGGTAAATTTTCAATGTATATATTTGTTTTTATTCATCAATTTGACAAGGGAATAGGGATATTATATATACATCTACAAATTCCTCTACTAAATTGATATTCAATGAGGGGACTGCCATTTTCTAACCATTCTAAATCCTTGCATATGCCAGGTCACCAGTCCCTACTAATGACTTGGCCAAAATTTGGTCCTGTTACATCTAATAAATAAAAATAAAGTTGGAAAAAAGAAAAAGAAAAAGAAAAACAAACGATGTCCACAGAAAAGCCAAAAAAGGCTACTCTGTTTGACTATTTGTACCACACAAAAAAGCTTGGTTTAATCTTATTGCTTTTGGCTAACATCTTCCATACGCTTCCATCCATCAAGTAAAGGTGTAAGAAGATTGACGCACTAGTGTCACCACTAGCTTTATTGGCAAACCTAACACCTATATTTCTTTGAAATTTACTGGCCTACCGAAAGGGAAAATGCATGTTATTTTTGTATGTACCCAAAAAGGGGTACCCACATGCTGTACAACCCAGATAGCTAAAACAAAAGATTTCTCTTGTGGGTCTAATTCCAATTGCGTACTCCTTGAAATTATGAGATTGATCACACGGTTAGAGTTGATGGGTAGTTTGTATTATTATTATTTTCTGGGTTTTGCCCAGCAACCCAAAATATGTTAGTTTTTGGGAGAGAGACGGGGAAAATTGGACGCGAAATAAACTTTTCCTTTCCTTCCCCCTGGAAAAACACAAACACACGGCTACAGCCTACAGCCAACAGAGAAGTTTATTCCAAGGCAATAGAAACAACACAATTTATTTATTTACCTCCCAGAACTAGATAGACCTTGAGAAAGAACTGCTAAGATAAAAATAAATATTAGACCCACCCATTTGTAGAATTTTCAATCCAATTGGAGGAAGACTGGCCACTAAATATTGGTGGTACCTGTAGCTCTTAGGGTGACAGTTGTGATTGAGTTCCATTATTCCTGTGAAGGGTCTACATAAAATGATAAGGAGATAATGCTGAATGTGGGCATGCTTATATCGTTGTTCACCCTGCATAATTACAAGTTTCTAAGCCTGGACTTTGTTAAATACACTGCTCCTGAATCTACTTAATTCCACGTTCCTAACCAAGAATTGTTCCATAATATATCTTTTCGGCCAACAACGGATTATTTGTTGCTTCTGTTATATTTCAGTGGGCCAGATGGTCTGAGTGATTAACTATGGGGTTGGGGAGAAATGGGTGGGAGGCTGTTTGAGAATTGGGTTGTCTTAGTAGATGAGTGGAAGGGCCGGAATTTTCCGTCCAAGATACCTAGATGATAGCCAGGTTAGGCTTCCTGGTTGCTGCTTCAATTGCAGCCTATGCTGTTAAGCAGGTCAACGTTAAAAGCTCGAGGTCATCGGAAGCCCAGCTGACCAAGCCTTCTTCAGGTTAGTACACTTAAATTTAATTATTCTTTGCTTGTAACTATCCAGTATGTCAAAAAATAAGGCTGCTTCCATTTGTAAACGGCTTCTGTTTATTATACATATTCTTTTGGAAGTAAACTAGTGGATTTCGTCTATTTGTCAAAATTGAAACTTGAGTCTTGTTTCTTGTTTAATCCAAAATTTCATATTAATATACTTGATTGGTGAAATTGGAGCTCAGAAAATGATGAAGCATCCATTGAACCACCTCGAAGCGAAGCAGAAGATACTGAGCAGTCTACATATTTTATCGATGGCCTCAAAGAGGTGGAAGTAAGTAATAATTCATTGTCTCTATTCTTTTTTTGGTGAGAAGACTACATATTTTTTTTTTGGGAAAATTAATAAGGTGCTTGCATACTGCAGGATGAGGAAGAGGAAAAAGAAGAGGTTAAATTGATCAATGGTGAAATTAATGCAGCTTTGAATAATCCATCTGATTTTGAAGATGAGATTTTTCCCGAGTTTGAAAGTCTTTTATCAGGAGAGATTGATTTTCCGCTACCACCGGAGAAATATGACACAGAAGACAAATTCCAGACAGAGAGAGATAAATTGTATGAAACTGAGATGGCCAATAATGCAAATGAGTTGGAACGGTTGCGCAGCCTAGTAAAAGAGTTGGAGGAGAGGGAAGTGAAGCTCGAAGGCGAATTGCTCGAGTACTATGGATTAAAGGAGCAAGAATCAGACATAGTTGAATTACAAAGGCAGCTAAAAATCAAGACAGTTGAAATTGACATGCTGAACATTACCATCAATTCCCTTCAAGCTGAGAGGAAGAAGCTTCAAGAAGAAGTTTCTCAGGGAGCTTCTGCCAAGAAAGATTTGGAGGTGGCTAGGAATAAAATTAAGGAGCTTCAGAGGCAGATTCAGATGGAGGCTAACCAGACAAAAGGCCAACTATTGTTGCTCAAGCAGCAAGTTATTGGTCTTCAGGTGAAGGAAGATGAAACTTTCAAGAAAGATACCGAGGTTGAGAAGATGCTTAAATCTCTGAAGGAGTTAGAAATGGAGGTTGTTGAGCTTAAAAGGAAGAATAAAGAACTTCAGCATGAAAAGAGGGAGTTGGTCATTAAGTTGGATGCTGCTGAAGCCAGAGCTACTGCCCTCTCAAATATGACAGAGGTATATAACTTCAACTGCTCATGTTCATCTGTTGTTGAATCTAGTTTAATGATCACTTCGTGTTCTTGTTAGTTTCTCTCTCCCCAGCTCCGATTAGTTTTCTTTATTCTCTTGTTTTATATTTCAGTAATTTTGAAAAATCCTTTAGTCTTTCATACTTGCTAGCACGCATTATGTATATCCTGCTCGCTTAAGTTTGGATGATTAACCATTCTACTAGATTAATTTGAGCAGAAGTTTTTTCTTTTTAAATGAAATCATTGGTTTGCAAGAAATTTCTACCATTGGTACCTACCTTTTCCAGAGTTTAAAAGTTTTCACTGGGGAGCATTTGTTAATAATTGATGTTCCATGCTGTTGCAGAGTGATTTGGTTGCGAGCGTGAGAGAGGAAGTCAATAATTTGAGGCACACCAATGAAGACCTTTCAAAACAAGTAGAGGGACTTCAGATGAACAGGTTCAGTGAGGTTGAGGAGTTGGTATACCTTCGATGGGTCAATGCATGCTTGAGGTTTGAGCTCCGGAACTACCAAACACCTGCAGGCAAGATGTCGGCTCGTGATCTCAATAAGAATTTGAGCCCAAGATCCCAAGAAAGGGCTAAACAGCTGATGTTAGAATATGCTGGATCAGAACGAGGTCAAGGGGACACAGATCTTGAGAGCAACTTTTCGCACCCCTCCTCTCCTGGAAGTGAAGATTTTGATAATGCTTCTATTGACAGTTCTACAAGTAGATTAAGTAGTTTCAGTAAAAAGCCTAGCTTAATCCAAAAACTGAAGAAATGGGGCAAAAGCAAAGATGATTCTAGCACGCTTTCATCACCTGCAAGATCCTTTGCAGGAGGGTCTCCAAGCAGGAGCAGCACGAGCCATAGACCAAGGGGGCCTTTGGAGTCCTTAATGCTAAGGAATGCAGGCGAGAGTGTAGCCATCACTACGTTTGGGATGGCGGAGCAGGATGATTTTAACTCTCCTGAAACTCCAAGGCTCCCACCCATTAGAAGGCAGGCTTCATCTGATTCACTAAACAATGTTGCTGCATCATTCAGCTTGATGTCTAAATCAGTTGAAGGAGTCCTAGATGAGAAGTATCCTGCATATAAAGACCGGCATAAGCTGGCCTTGGAGAGGGAGAAACAAATTAAGGAAAAAGCTGAGCAAGCAAGAGCAGTAAAATTTGGTGATACTTCAAGTTTCAAGCCACAAAGAGAGAAATCAGTGACCTTGCCACCAAAGCTTTCTCAAGTCAAGGAGAAAGTAGTTTTCACAGGTGATTCAACCGACCAATCTGGTGATGGCAAGATGGTTGATTCTCAAGCAGTGAGCAGAATGAAACTGACACACATTGAGAAGAGACCTCCTAGGGTCCTTCGGCCTCCTCCTAGACCAACTGGAGGGGCTGCTGCTGGTACAAATTCTGTTCCTTCAAGTGGGGTATCAGGTGCTCCACCTCCACCTCCGCCACCTCCACCTGGTGGACCACCTCGACCACCTCCTCCGCCAGGAAGCCTATCAAGAGGAGCAGGGAGTGGTGATAAAGTTCACCGGGCTCCTGAAGTGGTTGAATTCTACCAGAGCTTGATGAAGCGTGAGGCGAAGAAAGACACTTCATCTTTGACTTCTTCGACATCTAACACAGCAAGTGCTAGGAGTAACATGATTGGGGAAATAGAAAACAGATCATCCTTCCTATTAGCTGTAAGGAAAAAACTATATCTATCTCTCAGTTCACCTTCTTATCTTTTGCATAGAAATGTATCGTTCTTTTTACCTCATTCTATACATTTTGTATGGTCTGGATTTAGGTGAAAGCTGATGTGGAAACTCAAGGTGATTTTGTACAGTCACTGGCAACTGAGGTCCGAGCAGCTACCTTTACCAACATAGAAGATTTGGTGGTATTTGTGAACTGGCTAGATGAAGAACTCTCCTTCTTGGTATGACTCTTGTTCCACAGCATCATGCTTTTAGGATAGTAATCATCTTTAATACTGAAGTATGTTTGAGATATGCATGTCGGCATGGCTTTAACATAACAATGGAGCCTACTGGACTTGTAGTTGAAAAGATTAGCTCTATATTGACCTTTAGCTAACAATCTAAGAAAACACACATTATGATCTGTCAAAAGTCTCATTTTGCTGTCTTATGCTTTTGACAAGGTTGATGAGCGAGCAGTCCTCAAGCACTTTGATTGGCCTGAAGGGAAAGCAGATGCATTAAGAGAGGCGTCATTTGAATATCAGGACCTGATGAAGCTGGAGAAGCAAGTCACCTCTTTTGTTGATGATCCCAATCTCCCTTGTGAAGCTGCTTTGAAGAAAATGTACAAGTTGCTCGAAAAGTATGTTCTTTTCTCTCCATATATATTGTCCATATTTTGTTTATGCTCTTGAGTTTCTAAATATTAATATGCGCCATCTATCTTTATGTTTCACAGAGTTGAGCAGAGTGTTTATGCATTATTGCGTACAAGGGATATGGCTGTTTCACGATACAGAGAATTTGGCATTCCTTTTGACTGGTTACAAGATTCAGGAGTTGTTGGCAAGGTATGCTTTAAAACCTTTACAAACAAATTTCATGGAGTAAATAAGATGGTGAAATTAAACTCTCCCAAATATATATATATATATATATATATATATATATATGTATATGTATATATATATGCAGATCAAGCTCTCTTCTGTACAATTGGCAAGGAAGTACATGAAGCGTGTTGCATCAGAACTTGATGCATTGGATGGACCAGAGAAGGAACCAAATAGAGAATTTTTGGTCCTGCAAGGTGTCCGTTTTGCTTTCCGTGTTCATCAGGTATATTCCATTCATATTTCATGCGCTTGTTGCATACTATATGAACAACTTTGGCCATTCTATATGAACACTTTGATTTCCAATTCTTAAATATATATATATATATATATATATATATATATATATATATATATATATATATACATTTTCTTTTCGTATTCCAGTTTGCAGGAGGTTTTGATGCAGAGAGCATGAAAGCTTTCGAAGAACTGAGAAGCCGTATGCAAGCAAAACCAAGCGAAGACAACAATCAGGAAGCCTGAGGGATCGGTTTTGTTTTTCGTCTGATCTTATTTTTGTTATTTTCCATTAGAGGCGGAAAATGTCACTTGTATTTTAATCATGTACAATCCAAAGTCAAGTTAAAGTTTTTATTTTTTTTTATAAAAAAAACCTCATACAGCTGTTACAGAGAAGAAATATATTTTTCTGCAAATTTTAAGGATGCTCAACTTATGAAACAAAGAATCAATATATTCGGTTTAAGAAATTTGGGGTCCCAATTACTTGTGTTCTCAAACGATTTAACTTTGTTTTGAATTTTTAGACATTTTATTTATTTATTTATTTATTCTTCTGGGAAATAGCATATGAAACTTATAAATACAAGGGAGGAGCAAGTAACATTTTTCCATTGGACAGTTTAAATCAGAATTTTCAAGTTTATTTATAATTTATATTTTTACTAGCAACAGTCCCGTGCCTCCGGCATTATAGACGGTGAAATTTATCCTAAATTTTGGATAATCCAGATGATTTATTAGGATGAGCGGAAAATTCAAAATCATTTAAATTTTGTTATATAAATTTATGTTGCAGTCTGCAATGCAAGCCTTTAAAGAGAAAATTTCAGGTGTCTAAAGATTCACAAGTTGAATAATTTCTCGTGGATTATTTTTCATTAAACACCGGTTGGTCATAACCGTAAATTAGTTGCACAAGAAAGTTTGGTATTAAGGAGGATTTTTTTTTTCTCTCGGAATAAATGTATATAACCGTAAAGGAAACATTACTTGGGAGAAGAAGCCGAAACCATTTACATTATCCTGGTGGCATGCCTGATACTTTTACGAGATACTAATATTCTAGATACAATACAATTGGTTCATATGTATGTTCTAGTGTTACATTGTTGAATATGTTTGCCTTGAGCCACACTGGGGTTTTACACGCCTCAATTCCATCTCTCTGCCTCCTTGTAAAAATTCTCATATTTTTAAAATTTATGCAAATATGCCAACTTCACTTGACATTTAGAAACCTAGCACTGCATGTGACGCTCCAACAATAAAAGGGCCTTATACTATCGCATTGTTATTACAAGATTTCTGTCTATGAACTTGGCACCTCCGACCTTTCCTTGAATTTGAGACGGCAGTCTAATGACACGTCTCTGATCCCCTGCTTCCACCAATAACTCGGCTCCTCCTCTGAACAGCAATTTTCAAAAGAATATAACAGAATCAATTGTCACCTAAAACTTAATACTACGATCCCAAGATGAAAAGAAGATTAAAAGTATCATAATACAGTCAATCGAGTAGACCTAGTTAAAAATATCAAAAAGAAGTTAAGTAATCAAATGCAAAATGACAGAACTAGGAGGTAAGCATACTTGGTACAGTTTGATTTCTGACTTATCAAAACCTGGCATGAGAAGGGTGACTGATTTGTTGGTTGAATCCAACTTGACTGATTGAGTTACACTGCCATTGTCACTTGTCAGAAGATTTCGTGAATCTTTACTCAAAGGGCTCAGTATAATCTCATTCCAGTCTAGAGGGGCACCCGCAGAAAGAGGTGGAGCAAAAGCAAAAGGCAAGGGTGAAAAGTTCTTCCTGATTGTCTCTGCTGATTCTACGCAAGAGCTAGGAGGTACAGTACTAAATGCCCCAGATACTTGTGCACCAGCTTGAATTGTGCATCCCCAATAACGTAATGCAGAATTTAAAGAGGCCGGACTGTTTGGGTCCATCACTAGGTAACAGGCAAACCGATGTGGTTCTGCAAAAAGAGAAGATCCTCTCTGCAACAAACATAAAATATGCAGAATATCATATATGTTGCATTATCACCTGATAGATGAAACTAGGAATTGTATACCTCCAGTGTTTGTTCCAAGTCATCCCATACTTCCGTACTAATATTTCCATTGAGAAGGGACCTACTGCTTATACTCAAGGATTCATCCACAAGCCTCAAGAGAGAGGGGCCAGCCAATCTACCTAGATCAGTCCTCTCAGCTAGGTTGCGGAGATACTTCAAATATAATCTGTTCAAGAACATATGATTCCATACAGAACTTCAGGGAGGGAGGGAGGGAGGGAGGGAGGGAGGGAGAAAGAGTTCACTAACCTCGCTTTGCTAGTTGCACCCATCATCCGTATTGTTTCTTCAGTGCATATACCATCGTATATAATTATGTCAAAGTTATCTGTTTGGTGGTTCCTTTGAGGCATATCACCAAGGAATCCGACAAGCATTTCAAGTGCTATCGCAGAAAACATAGAATCCATTCCAGGAAGAACACCAAGCTCTTCACCTACCACCTACTAAATTATGCCACATTTAATAAAGGGAAAATATCAACGAAGGGAATCCACATCTTTTAGAGTACGGTAAAGAAAAACACACTTTTGTAGTTTCCAACCTAACTGCTGAAAGGTTATTGTTGCATGCGACAGGAGATGTGCCAATCTTACAATTTAGAAGATATTCAGCAGTAGGTTCTTGAGAATGTATCACCAAGCATGTTTTAAGGCCAGCCATCGCATAATGCTGAGAATCAAAAGTAACAAGCTAATTAAGATATCATACTTTTGAGATTAACTAAATGTCAACACGCACATTCTATGAAGCTAAAAAAGAATGCCAATTCCTAGCATACCAAGTGAAGTCATTATCTCAATCCTTACCCCCATTCACCTAGTGAGAGATTAGTAAGCAAGCACATTATGATTTGATAGACTGCATATGAGTTAAATTCATGTGATATAATGATAGTATCTTGCTGACTTTTTGCACAAATACACAAACAAAGATCTTTTTGCAACCAAATATCCCGTGTGCTGCTTTCACAAATCACCTCTATGTGCTTCTTCATCAGCTCATTAGTTCTCTCTCTGTCTAGAATTGAGAGTCCACTTTTCCTTTCCGATGTCCCCAAATAAGGGTCTACTTTGAATATTAATGCACCAACTCTCATCGTTATGCAAGTGACTTTTAGTGTCCACCATTGAATGTCCAAACAAAAAGAAGAAAGCCTGAAAATCCCCTTAATTCTATCAGTGTCGCAAGGGGACTCTCATTTTTTGGAAAGGGGGAGGAGTATATGACTGCCTAAGTAGAGTTTCACCTTGCAACTTTTGTTGGAAATATAATTACTACGCATAAAGCATTCTCAAAAGTACTGTTTCCCCTGATTCCAACACAAACAAAAGCAAATTTCACCTCGCAGATAGTAAAAGTACCTGTCCATATCTCAGTTCCTAACAAAACTTCAATCAAAATTAATCCCAAAAGATTGAAGAAACTGAATCCACATCAAATTGGCAAATCCCAAAAAATTACAAATGTAATCGAAACAGTATATACAAGGTTAAATTATCAGTGAAAACAGTACCTGAGCAGCGAAGACGGCGGAAGTGGTCTTCCCTGAGCCACCTTTACCCAAAAAGGTGACCAATTTCGTGGGATTCTGAGGGGCATTGTTTTCCAGTGACGAAATGGCCATAATTACAGCTGGAAATCTTGATTGGCTTCTTTGAAAAATTAATGGGGATTTATAAAATTTTTGGGGCAAAAATGATGATGGTAACAGTACAAGTGATGGAGTCAAGAGAGCCATCTCGGGAAGAAGATAGAGCAAACGATGGTGGCGTAAAGAGGAATTAATATAGAACAGTACTATACTATTCCATTTTACAGGATTTAATACGAGTATTCTGTTACATCATAATATTAGTAGAGGAGAACCGAGAAAGGAAGATGATGGGGGTAACTGAGAGTAGGTAATAGGTAGGTAGGCCACAAGTTTCGGCCCTGAACTGAATATGGATGAAGCAACCCCGAGGGAACCCGGCCCAGCACAATTTTGATGCCTCGTTAATAATGCTTATAATTCACATGGGCTGATGAAGGAATTCTAGAAATCAATTTTCTTTTATATTGATATATTACGAAAGGGAGGGATAGCAGTTGAAAATAACCGACTCCTTTAAAGGTGTGTCACATCTGATTTTTAATTTATTATTAATTTTTCCACTTTTTTATCCCTACAATCTCTCATATATTTTCTCATCCATATTTTATAATTTTTATTAAAAAATTATTTATTTATTTTAATTTCACAACACATATTTTATAATTTTTATTTAAAATTTATTTATTTATTTGAATTGCAATTGGGATTATAGTACTGAATATATATGCATGTATTCCGACGAAATGCTAATTGATTCTAAAAGGGCTATAATGTAGAGAACGATAAACTCACTAAAGGGCAAAATATAGTGTGTGCCCATTTAATTTTGATACAAATAAATATAACAATTGTAAGCTAATAGTGAAATACTACTAATTATCATTATTGTTGTTTTCAAAACTTGAACGAAATTATATTAATTTTAAATTTTAAGATTTTATAAATTAACTATAAAAAGTCAAAATATTTCTCTAGCACGAAAATCAAAAGTCTAACAAATTTCTGCAAAGTCATGCATCAAAAAAACTATATTAAGCATCGATAAAAAATCAAATTTGTACAATAAGATGGACCTAGCTAATTATCACCCTTTGACAGTACCGGAAAAGAAAAGGTTGGTAAATTAGGAGTAGCTCTGGGTGATCTTGGCAGCTCAGAAATTTGAGTACCATAACAATCATAATAAATCACACCCGAGAACTCAAGAGGCTGGCATTTCTCCCCCATCAATATATCCTTCTGCCACAATCCACCTTCTCCAAATCCTTCCTCCTCAACATCACCCGCCTTTTTCTGGTAGATGAAGGGAATGTCCTTATTGAACTTCTTAGGAGACCGTAAGGGTGATCTTGGCGCCAACTGTTGATCATCATTAATCTTAATTATCTCGGACATCTGATCAGGATCAGTAGCGTAGTTTCTTGAAACTCGCCTCGCGTGCTTGGCGCACAAGGCAGCAACAGCTGAAACCGAGACAAACAAGCCGACTGCTAGCGGTATAGAACCGGTTAAGTGGTCAATCGAATGTATTTTCATTGGACGTACCATTATATTTTTGTACAAATGGTATTTTTTAGTCTTTAATTGAGGCTAGCTAGCTTGATAATGTTAGCTTAATCAATTAGTGATTGAAGGAATGAAGAGTGTAGCTTGTGTATATATATATAAAGGTGTTTTTATGTATTTATTTATGGGAGCAGTTAGAAGGTGGTAAGAGCCGACCTCCTACTTAATATATATAGTGATTTAGCTAGAGGCCATGATCTGTTGAAAGGTTGATCGAGAAAGGAATAAAATGGAAGAGAAAATGTGAACGCGTCTTTTAATTTGGTTGTTTGGAGTGGGGTGGGGTGGCGTGGGGTGGGTGGGTGGGTGGGGGGGAGGCAGGCGGTGGTTGAGTCAATGGCAAGGATGTTGAGCAGGATCAGAGACATGTTAAAGATGAAGCCATTGACGTACCATATATATATATATATATATATATATATATATATATATATATATTTTTGTAGTTGTGGGCCACAATTTGCTGCTGCTTTTTACGACTTTTCTTAATTAGATTGAACCTGACTGATTTTTCCTAGATAGTTGCTAGTTTGGAGTTTCACTACTTTTCCAGGTAGAGCCTACGTACAGTACATAGCTTTGAACGAGTCGATGATGACCATTTTTTTCTCGAAAATGACTAATTTCTCATAAATTAAGGTACGGTCTTCATTGTTTCATAATTAAAAATATATTTTTAAAATAAAAAAATTTGTATCTCAAGTGCACTTTTAATATTAATTACAGTAATAGTAATTTAGTAGAAGTACTGGTGTACTAATATACTCGTATATATGATAGTAAAACAATTACAATAAATTAAGAATATCACAACATTTGTAGCTAGTTACGTTTTACAACAAAATTCTGTATCTAATATTAAAAATTATAAATTTTGCAACATATTAAATGGAGTATTACTTTGATTTTAGGTCAACGTACATAATGTCAAATTGTAGTGGTGATCAATATATATATATATATATATATATATATATATATTGTAAATTAATTCTAAATATGTGTGGTTTCACTTTAATTTTTTATGTTAATTTAAGCTAGTTAGTAAAATTAATATCGATCCTCTTTAATTGTTATGATGATGGACGTTTTTGTGAGTTAATTTTATTGAGATTTTACTTTCTCTACTCCTTTATTATATTCAAAATAAAAAACTGTTTGGCTGTAAAATATTTATGGATTGACTGTGGAGTGTACAAAAAGTTATCTTTTGAAATCATTCTAGTTTCTCCTCTCATCATGTTGTACGTACGTCTAAAATGTGTCTCTATCATATCTTACTTTATTTATTTATCAGCTAGCCAGTGGCCAAGATAATGTCATATATAGATAGTAGTGTTTACAGTTCATGACTGTAATTTTTCATGGCACGTACAATTTTCTTCGTGCTTCTGATTAATTATATATGTCACCAGTGATTTTGATTAATATTGTTATCTCAATCTACGTTTCATCAAATATATAATTTATTCTCTTCTAGCTAGACTTAAATAAGTCATTCCATATTCTCTCTTAAAAAATAAAATTGACAAATTTGATAAAAATAAGAGTGATTCATTTCATTAAAATATAACAACCATACATTTTTTTCCTTCAATTTCATATAAGAATGAGTTAGATTGTAAATGAATAACTGTGGAAGCATGTAATTGGTACATTAATTAAGTTTACTAATTGTTTGTTCTTGAATAATTTTGCATGCACGCATTTAATTTGGTGTTCAAAGTGTAGTCATGAGCAATTTTTTGTATGTTGTGCTAGTGAGTCCCTTCATGTATTTTCTTTACTTTCAATTAAGTTCAAGACACGTTACTGCCATATCCAAGTCACAAACTAAATGTATGAGAATATTGCAGCAGGCAACTTTTCATGGAGAACTACAAGTAATTAACACTTCCAACAACTGAACAATTTTCCATATATATATATATATTTATATTTTTTTCTTTTTTTTGGCCACTGGCATGGCAGTTGACTCAGTGGCGAAGCCAGGAATTTTTGTCAGTAAGGTCGAAATTATTATCGAGTTACAAATAATTTGACGGGGGTTCGGGAACAATTTTTTTTAATACTTAATACTTTCGAGTATATATATATATATATACACACTATATTACAATAAAAATATAATGAGTAATAATATATGGTATATATACACTATATTGACTCATATACACTTCTACAAAACAGTAAATAGATAACGCAAAAAAAACGTTGTTGTTTCAGTCTGAAAAACATCGTAATTAAGAGTGTTATCTATTTGACACCCTTACACAACGTTTTTAAAACGTTGTAATTAAGCACAATACACAACGTTTTTTAAGAAAATAACGTTGTAGATTTATTTTTCAAAAATTAGCAGATGGATAAAATCGTTATAAAAGGTATGATTCCACAACATTTTTTTGAATAAAAACGTTGTAGAAGGTATAATTCCACAACGTTTTTAAAATGTTGTAGATCAAAAAAAATAAAAATATTATGATTCACCTATATTACCTATGCGCCTGCAATATGTTAATGCCATGATATATATAGCTAAAGTGTCTAAATTCTCAATTAAATTTAAAGCCAAAATGTATCAACCATTCAAAATACATCCCAATAAATACCATTTGTTTACAGTTTCACATTACTACATCCACAAAATATTAAATTGTATTTTATCAGTTGATTAAAGTAAAATCTACTCTTTGATGAGCCTAACTAGGGTATAATCAACATACTATGAAAACTCAGGCAAATCAAGATCATCATCCTTGGAGTGCATCCCTGCAGTTTTATTCATTGGCCTGTCACAAGTAACAAAACTATAGATGATTACAAGACAACCCATGTACAAATGAAGTTCCACATAGATATAATTCAAATTAATCAAACAAAGGTATAGGTCAAAAACAAACTTTGCATAAACCCACTTCAGAAACTCTGATTTAACCCTTAAAAAAGAGAACTTTGTGTAAGGTTGGTGGTCCATATATATGGCAGCGAAAACAGAAAGCAAAGGTACCTAGGGCAATTTCCCCTGCTAAGTCTAGACAATCACTTTATATCCATCCCTTGAAAACATACCTTCATGCAAAATAATGCAATCTTTTATGCACATACCTTCATGCACATCCCTTGAAACCAACAAACAAATGTGATTGCAGCACCAAATAACAACCCTGCATCCATGCCAATTTAATTGGTCAATGTCTATTTTGGATGAATTAGCAACACAGCTGCAAATGACAGAGAGCCTAACCCAACTTACTTCACAACAGAGTATGCCGGATTGTTTTGCAATGGGTTGGAATAAGTCTGCAACAAACATAAAAATGAAAGTTAAGATTGTCATGTATTTTTCTGGGGGAAATTTGAAAATAACAAGCAAAAAACTTCTCAGCAACGTAAGAACTCACAGAAATTAAAGATAAAGAAAAGAAGGAATACTTGAAGACACTACCTGAACTTCCAGCCGAAACATGCTCCCATAGAGAAATGGAATTACAGTTGTATGAAGACTCTGATAACCATTAAGTTTCGGGGTTGCAATGTAGTCCTTCATCTGTTACAAAAGTTCGACTAATATTCCTATAAATTTAAAAAATGATTGAAAAAGAAGAAAAAAAAGGATGATAAATATCAGCTTAAAAAGAAGGTATAAGATTGAGATACGCACAGCTCTAGGAATTGGGGTCCAGATTCCATGTACCAGCCCAAGGACATGATAACAGATCTGCAAAAGGAACAACAGTGAGAGAAAGACAAGTAGCAGACAATAATGAGTATATGTCGGACTTTTTTCTCTATAATAAACAATAGTTTGGACCTGGTTTACAATATACCTGTTGCGCACTACACAAAGGCCCAACACCAATACATGGCTTTGGCCTTATAATAATCCGAAGCTGGTGATCCAAATGTTAGAAGTAAGTCAGGTGAAAAAAGTAAAAATAATGTCAAGTTTTCAATTGGTCCTGAAAGCCATTTATAACAACTAACCTGTGCTATCTGGTTGACTTCATATATGGAACCTTTAGATTGAGTACAGCTTTATAGATACTGCAATAAATAAAGGAAAAAAACAAACATCAAGAGCATGCTGAAGAGATCTTTATAGAAACAGTAGCACAGTCATATACGGTCTCCTAGTTAAAGGCAACTGAAATCAATTCATTTTGACTCCTGAAGGAAATTTCCCCCAGAAAAATACATGACAATCTTTGCATGAAATAATTAGTTTCTTAAAATCAGCATACGAGCACTTGAACAGAAAAACAGCTGCAAATGACAGAGAACCTAACCCAACTTACTTCACAACAGAGAATGCCAGATTGTTTTGCAATGGGTTGGAATAAGTCTGCAACAAACATAAAAAGGAAAGTTAAGATTCTGCAAAAATTCCTTCTGTTTTGAAAAAGGAAAGTTAACTACCTGTTTTAATCCACAGAAAGCAGGATCTTTAACATCATGAAACTGCACAAACTATAAGCATTACTGTTTGAATCATGACTAAGCGCTGACAAATCCCATCCTCCAGCTCCACAATTTTATCATACACCAGTTCCTGCAATTGAAATCTAAACCAGCAAAAGTAGTGCATACGCTAGAAACCAAAGCAAAGATATTCAATGTAGAGTTGTACAGGTTACTAAGTCGAATCAAATAAAATCTAACAATCAACTATGAACTATTCACAAAATTGTTACAGCAAAAGGTGCAATAAACTAATTAAAGTGCACATTTCCCCCGTTAGTGGTGAGAGTACATCTAATGCATTAGTTCCTTTATCCATCAAATCAAGCTGCACATATTGTTACAGAAAACCGTAAGGAAAAGCAAACATGAATGTCAAAACTCGGAATTCAACGAGTTTTTCGCCTAAAATGGTTGTAATCAAAGCAATCCTGGAAACATGTCAGAAATTTATGTGTTGAGTCATTTGCAACACGAGTGTCAAAACTCGGAATTCAAAAAAACCATGTTCTTATAGCTCCAATAAATGAACAAACACTTCTACAAAATCCTTCAGTCAATTTTATTTCTTAATTTTCTCTGAACACAATTTACAATTTGTATAAAGCAAATATAGAATATTGGCTTTGGTACTGTTATAGTGAGGTACAAAAGAGTTTCTAACAAAACGAGAGTATATCATAGTAGAATGAACTAAACCAATTTCAAAGTTAAATGACCGTGCACTGCGCTAGGCATATATGTCGTGCACCAGAAAGATAAAAGAACAATGAAATGAATAACCATCTTTCTCAATGTAAGCAACAAAGTAAAACAGAACCTTCAGAATAACAATTAGTCAATTAATAATCAAGCTTCGCCAATGTATAATACTACCAACCAGTAAGGATTTACCTATTTGCAGCCTAAAATGGTTGTAATCAAAGCTAAATTCACTCCAGAGAAGGCCCTATGCTTCATAGTCAGCTATGCAAATCTATTTCCTCATTAAGATATCACAATTTGAGAAATTGGGCAGAAAACGAGGGTATTCCTCAGAAAAAGCCACCACTATGTCGCCGCTGCCGAGGGTATTGCTTTCGAAGCCTCAACGAACAGCTGAGGCTTCAACGCCAAGAATGTCACCACCTTGGAGTTTCCGTTCTGCGACTCGCCATTATTAACAACCTCCTGCACCATCGTCAACTGTTTGCAAGAGTATAAAAGACTGAGCTGGTGAACTTCAAACTCCCATAACCACCAAAGGCAAATTCAGAATTGTGGTCATTTACCAAAACCCATAATTCCTTATCCCAAATTAGCATCAAGACAAACAACAAACTCAATTAAACCAGAATAATATTACCCATCTCAATCTGGTTAATCTATAAATCTCTCTACTCCTCACTGATTAAATTTCAAAACAACTTTGACGAATAAATCAATTTCAGACTTCCTGAAACAGAAATCTATATATAAACCACACAAATTTCATTTAACAATTAAGTTGTCAATTATTTGCCTAAACAAACACTCATATACAGTAGGTCACAAAAGTTGAATGTCTAATCTGCTAATAAATCTGAGAACAAAACACCACAACCACAAATATACAAACTCGTAAACCGTACACATATAGAAAAGTCAGGTTACTAAAATGTAAAATCGGTTGAAAATGAGAGGCGAGAATGAAAATTAAACCTGAAAATTGTTTCTTCGTTCTTCTTTTGGCCGTCCTTTTACGCTTTCTCTTTGATCTGCTGCAGTGCATGCCTAAATTCCAGCCGACTGAGCCGGGGGAGACGCATCGTCGTCTCCATTACCGGTGAAGGTTTACAGCTCACGTGACTTCTCCTAAATTTCCGTACGTCGACGAGGCGGAAGGAGGCATCGTCGTCTCCATTACCGGTGAAGGAATCATCGCCAGTGAAGTCGAAGGCGGAGTCGGCAGGGTTAGAGCGCTTCTAGGGTTTAACCGGTCCCCAGCCGTCGGGGTTGAAGGGGACGGCGCCGATTTCAAAACCTACCATGTTGTTTTTCGATCTGATTGAGGTGAGAGAGTGAAGATGAGTGAGAGATAGGGGAGGGTGTAGAGATTGGGATTTGGGAGAGCAGAGAACTGCTTCAGATGTTGGAAGCGAGGTTGGAAGGCTAGGAGAGAAAAAATCAAAAAACTATAGTCTTTTAATTTTAAGTGTTCAAGCTTGGTGTTTTTAATTTTAAGTAGCTCCGTCTGTTTTTTAATAGACAACGTTTTAAAAAAAAAAACGTTATCTAATTAAAATTTAAAAAATATCCTTTTAAATAGACAATATTTTTGTATATATATTTACAACGTTTTTTTTAAAACGTTATAAAAAAAATACCACAACGTTTTTATAAAAAACGTTGTCTTTTAAGTATTGTCTATTTACTATTTTATAGTAGTGATACTAGACTTTTTTAATCACAACTGTTCATAAATAAGTAATTCATTATTTTTTTAAAAAAATAATATAAATTAGATTATTATTTAGTTTAAAATATTATAGAAATATACATATATTAAGAGGATATGAGTCGTATGTGATTAAAATTTAATTGACAAAGTTATAAATTTTCAATTTGACCTCGTATAATAGAAAATTTATAAAATTTTAGTGGAATCAATTTATATATAATACTTAAAAATTTTAAAATTTACCTTATATTATAAAACAAATTTTTTTTTCAGTTGGGGCGATTGACCCCATTCCACTCTGTGGTTTCGCCAGTGACATTTGTGCTGTAATAACTAGGGCATCCATTTAAACACTTGAAACTTCAGAAAGATAAACAGGAATAAAGTAGAACTGTGATGTGTGATAGACACATAAATTAATATATTTTTATATTTATTATTTTACATTCTTATTTTATTTAATTTATATATTTTATTTTGTTTTGTAGAAAATAATATTTATTTTTTTAGGGAGTAAATAAAGGATTTATATCCAACTTTTATAAATGGAAAAGGATTCTTGGAGGATTACATTGAAGTCAAGAAGAGGAAAAAAAAGGAACAAAAGTGTCTAAGTTCAATGAATCTAAATTATGACACAAATTTATTTTCCCTATAAATAGGTCTCTTGTTTTAGAGATAATGAGGATTAGGGATTGTATTAGTTTAGGTTAGCAGTAGGAGTAGGAATAAATTATTTCTTCGTTAGTTGGATGATCCTTAATTAAAGGGAGTTTTCTTATTTATTTTTAATCTTCTTTATTTTTTTATTTTAGTTAGTTTAATTATTTTTTATGTCTAGCTAATTTCTTTAATTTAGGATGAAGATGAAATTAAATAATTACTCTGGATAATATTTGTCATCTCCTCTATTATTTATGCTTTTATGTTTAATTGATTTCGCCTTCATGTTTCGTTATTGAAATACATTCGTTTTATAGTTTTATGTGATTTTAAATTAATTAAGAGGTTTTGATAGATTATTGTTAAAATGTGAATTTTTCATAATCCATGTATGCTCAAAGTAGTTTTGATGGGTTATAGTTAATCATTAAATTTTCATAGTCTATGCTTGTCCACGTTAATTGTAAATTACTAAATTAAAGGGAAAAGAGAGATTCAAAATCATATTTGAGTTATAAAAATAGAAGAGATTGAATTATATGTTATGCTTATTATTTAATGGATTCGGATTCCTAGATTATTTCCTCATTATTAGTTTTCATATTATAGTTAATCAATTCTCAATCTTTATTTCTAATTCGTCTAAAATAGATATTAAGAAAATATTAAAATTAATTTAGTCTCTGTGAGTCCGACATTTACTTGTCAGTTATTCAATTCGACACTGTGCACTTGCAGTACATAATTTTAACACATTAATGTACTCAAAACTTGATACATCAGATAAATTAATATTAAAGAGATTAATGTGAAGCAGTACTCATGTGACCTTCTTCTATATCTATAATTACACACCATGGATGATCCACTACTCACTTCTAAAATTAAACACACATCATGTTATATTTCCTTCTTTTTTTCTTGTAAATGTATGCCAAGCACAAAATGTTTTACGCATTCATTCTATGATCACACCTTAGAAAAATAACAAAATAAAAATTTAACAAAACATGAGAAAGTTGAAGACAATTAAGCAGACTCTAAAAGATTTTAATAGAACTAACCCTCATGAACTTGGAGTACTACGAAACTATGATGATGATTGTATCGTAACTACGACTGATCAGCTGGATTCCGAGACTGGAAATGATCATGAAACTATGAGTTTTCCATGAAAACTGAGGTAGGGGTTTTACTTTTTCCTGTCAATGTTGGGACCATATATATTTGTGGGCATTGCGGAATTGTTGGAACTAATGTTCCAATATCCGAGAAAACTGAGGAACTTGTTGGAATAAGAATCTAATCCACCTGAGAATAATGCATCATTTTCTTGATAATCGAATATCGAGCAAGATGGGCCTGCAGGTGCAGCTGATGAGCTTGCAACAATCCCCACATTTGCTATTTGATGATGATGATGATGATGTGATGCATGATCAGAACTTGAATATTCATGGGAAGAATTAGTCCTTTCTTCAGTAGTAGTATAAGAACTCACAGAAGATTCTTGGACTGTTTCAAAGATGGAATTAGGGTTTGCTGCAGCACTAGACCCTAATTTGGCCAAATTGTACGTACTAGTACTTGTTTGATCAGACAAGTAGTAGTGTGGAGATTTTTCAAGGCATCTGATCATCAATTTTTTCCTTGTTCTCTCCCTTGCTCTTGCTCTTGCCTTGTTCCTAGTATCCCTTGCATTAATAGAATTATTACCATATGCTGCGGTTTGTGATTTCCGGGCTTTTCTCTCACCAGAAACACTATCACCTTCTGATTCTACTTCGCATTCTGGAGACATTGAAGAATCGCTCTTCTCGGGTCCAGTTGCATTGTTGTGATGAGCAGTGTTAGTACTGATCATGTTGATTTGTGGGAGGTGATTTGTTGTGGTGCAACTGAGATTTTTAATGGCCTTTTTGGACTTGGAGAAGAGCCAATCTATGGTTTTGCTTGCCTTGTCGAAGCCTAACATGTCTTGAAGATCAAAGAACTTTCGCGCAATCTGAAGGGACAATCTCATTCTGCGGTCTCTAATACCTTGAGCCGTGCAAATCTTGCTGTGTCTGTCCGTCTTCCCACTCTTCGTCCTTTGCTTCTTGGCTGCTCCTTTATTACTGCTACTTTTCTTGATCATCTTGGGTGCAATTACTTCGGAGGAAGGTGTTGGATGATCATCATGAGTAGTATTCATAGTAATGTCTTGTGAATTCTTATCAGCTGGTATATTAATATAGGCACCTCCATGAATATGTTCATCATGAGCCATGAGCTGCTGAGGTTGTGGGGAATTAATATTGTCATGAGTGAAGAAAAGTAGTTGGTTGTGATCATGATGATGATCTAGAAAAGGAGAAGGGAAGTGATCTAGGGAAAATGAAGGAGGATCTTCTTGTGGTCTGAAATTAGGGTTTGGATCATCATAATAATTATAAGACCTTCTCAAGGCGGAGGAGCTAGGTATCATCGTTGTAGCAAAGAGGAGGAGGTGGTTGTTGTTGCTTGTAGGAAAAATATATGTTTATAGCAAGATTGCTATTGCAGCAGTACATATATATAGCAAACACAAGTTCGTACCACTACTACGTCGTCTTAGTTTTGGAACTCATAAGAACCACTAGACTTCTCAAATCAGGATATATGTATTTATGATTTTTAACCAAGCATAGTCTTATTACACATGTTTTGCCGTTTAAAATTTGATTGAATGATCAAATATTTCAATCGTCAGCACAACTAAATATTTCAATCGTCAGCACAATATTGATCGCATAATTAAATTGTAGATTATGACAATTATCGTCGTGTAGAGACGAAAGTGAAATTTGACTTATTGTCGATAATTTTGTTTGTTATCGTCCGTCAAACTAAATTGCAAATAATGATAACTCTAATTATTAATTGAATCACAATTTAGACGATAAAAATTTATAATTTTAAGGATATGACTATTCTTACAATTGTACCTACGGATCACTCCCTATGCAGTAAATGAAAAAAATAAATTAAAAAATCAAGTAACTAATTAAATGAAAACATGAAGTTAATATATACATATACATGTATATAGATGCACCTAGTCTAGCAGGACACCTAGGAAGTATAGAGAGAAGGACAATTATTTTTCGTCTTTTAAATGGATGGAACTCAACTACTAGTGAACTGGCACGTTTTAAGAACCTGCTCAATTAATTTACCTTCGTTATAGATCACCTAGCTGTATATATACTCATTCTCCTTTGACCAAACTTACCTTTCACTTCCAAGAAGAATTATAGCTCTCACCTTCTGATCACCATAATTAACTATATAATGCTTAAATTGAATATTTCAAACTGATAAAAAAATAATTAAATGTAAGTGCCCTCTCGTACATGAGCGAGATTTTCACCTCATACGGCTCTTCGAAGGTCACAAATAAATCAAAGGCCCCGTTCGCTATTATTTATCATTGACATTTGAAAATATAAAATCAAATTTGATATTATTTAAAATGGATATGAAATATTTCTAAATTCAAAATTATTTTGATTTATCTTACTTTTGATAGAACATATATATTGTAATTAGTAGTATTTTTTACAAAATTTATAATTCTTATAATTAATTATATTGTCGTCTGAAATTAGAAGAGGTACCAATTTTAAATTTTAAATTTTAAAATATATCAAATTAATTTTAAAAAATTAATTCTAAATTTTGAAAAGAAAAAAATGTGCACCTATTTGTGAATGTATATATGCATGTATGATCCGATCATACATAATTAAGTAGAGGCCATGACAAACGAAAGGTTTAGATCCGACCTACGTACTCTTATAATTAATTGAGTCCTGTTAGGTATTGCAAGAATTTTTTGCCCGATTATAACGTATATAAATAATAAAATTATAAAATTATCTCATCATAATAAATACGTTGTTAAAATATTATTAAACATAATTATTTACATATCTCACAATTAAAAAATAAACATATAAAGTCCAAGATATTTTATTATCCTTACTAATTAGGAAGTTACTACTACATAATGGAGTGGCTAGGTATGTTAAGAGCATTTACAACAGTTTTCTTATTTTTATTCTTATCTTGTAATATTATTGGGTCATTCTGCAAGATAGGGATTCAATTTTTTCACTGTGTACCCAACAGATTCCTTATATTGATTCCTTAAATATTAAAATTTAAAATTTGAAATTTAAAATTTAAAATTTAAAATTTGAAAGTTCCAACAATTAAAACATGTTTTGACCGTTGTAACTAGTTTTTATTTAAAAAAACGTTGTTTGAATTTAAAAAATACTATTATTTTAATTTAAAAATAGATGTTGCTAGAAATCAAAAAGTGTAATGATCATTTCAATTTAGCATTCTTCTCCTACTTCTAACATCACAAATGTTTCAATTTTTTCGAAGAAGGCATCAACATCTCTTACTTGACTCTGCTGAACAAGAGGTTCTGCATGAAAATTGTTTAATCATGGAAGGAGAAATTTCAGAGAGAAAAGGTAAAGCGAAGACACATCGAGGTTCTATTCCCGGTCGTGTTTACATCGATCGTGATCGTAAGACGGGCCATGAAAACTTGGTACGAGATTACTTCTCCCCAACCCCGACATTTCCTCACAAAGTTATTTCAAGACGATTTCGCATGAGTCGTAATTTATTCCTCCGCATTCATGATCTTTGTTTTGAACTTTATGATGAATATTTTATGAACGTCGAAATCTTTGCGCACGCAGAGGCTTATCTTCATTACAAAAAGTTACCGCAAAGACTCGAAATGTTATGTTATGGAGTTTCGGTGATATGGTGGATGAGTATCTTGACTGCGAAAAAGCCAAAGAAAATGAGGCAATGAAAAAATTTGTTGAAGCGGTGATTACCATTTTGGTGATCAATACTTGAGGTCACCTATCTCGACGATGTAAGTAGGTTACTTTTTACTACATGAGAGGCGTGGATTTCCGGGAATGCTTGGCGGCATTGATCAGATGATTGGACATTGAAAAATTGTCCAAGTGGATGAAAGGTCACTACTTTCGGGCCATTGTGGTGATCTGATAGTAATATTATAGGCGGTGGCCTCACGTGATCTTTGGATATGGCATACTTTCTTTGGCCTTCCGTGTTCACTCAATGACATCAATGTTCTTGAACGCTTCTCGCCTCTTTTCGGATGTTATTAATGGTCGTGTTCACGATTGAACTTTGTCATCAATAATCATCAATACGATACGGATATTATTTGGCGGATGGTATCTATCCAAAATGGTCTACTATTGCAAAAACAATCCAAATGCCACAAACCCAAAAGGCAAAAAATTATGCAAAGTGCTCAAGAGTGCGCACGGAAAGATGTGGAACGTGCCTTTGAGTTCTCCAATCACGTTTCCATATAATTCAAAGAACCTCAGAGGTATTTTAGGTTAGCAACATTGAAGAATGTCATGAAGGCGTGTACTATAATGCATAACATGATTGTAGAAGGCGAAGCGTGACTTATACTGAGTCATTGGAGAAAGGTAACTATTATTTATTTGAAGAAATTTCCTCTCCAATAGTAGATTGCGGGTATGAACACTTTGATTATAACCAATTCATTGCGGGGCGTGAAAAGTTACAAGATAAAATTATGCATCGTCGCCTTCAAGAAGACTTAATTGAGCATCTATGGGAGAGGCACGAAAATGTTGAGTAATTGTGTTTCTACTTATGTAATAAATGTTTAAATTCTATTGTTCTGTTTAATTTTTTGAATGTAGTGTCAAGTATTTGTATTTTGTTTAAATATAATGTCAACCATTTATATAATATCATAATAAAATTTCTTAAAGCAATTGTAGGTTAAAATAAGTCCAAAGTAATTGCAAATTAAAATAAGTCCAAAGAAACTTCAATTACCATAAGTCCAAACAAACTTCAAAAATACAAGTCCGAGATATTGAAATTTGAGCAAATCTAAAGAAATGCGAAACAAACTACAATTGCTTCAAGTCCATAGAAAGTTAGATAGACAACTAAATCGCTCACTTGTTAAACGCTTCTTTCAAAAATCTTTGCTTTGTTTCATTTCAATGTACTTTCATTGCATCTCATTCAAGCTAGAACATGTCAATAGTCATAACCTTCTCCTCTTTATGCTCCTATCAAGTTCAAGTTTCTCCTCTTCAACCATAGATATTCATCCATTTTTTTTTTATCCTGAAAAATGACATCCATCTTCCGCTTTATGAAACTTTTGCATTAAATCTTGTGACTTTTCAAATGAATCTTTGGTTTGAGACTCTTCACTATATTCCACCTTCATTTTTTTGTTCTCCACGCTTCTTTTTCGACTTTTCTTACCAATTGGCCTTTCCATTTCTACATGACTGCAGGCACTTTCGCATCATCTCCTAAATTGATCGAATCGATCAGCCTACACCTCTACTCAAATTAGGGTGCACCACTTCTGTAATCCACTTTGGAGAATTCTTGAGCACTTGATAACAGTGTAAAAACTTGAAAACACCTCTTTCTTTCTCCTCTGTAGACCATGTTTTAATGGCTTGATTAACCTATAAAAATATTGTGCAATATGTCAAAATAATAAATATAAAACTATCACTTATATATTAAAGCGATTATTATATTAAAGGAAATGTTACCTTGTTTTGGTCAGTCATTCCACTCGGATTCGCATACTCAATGCTCTGAACAATCCCAGAAAACTTCAAGCATTTAGTCCTGATAATGCTGAATCGGTTGATTATTGATTTTTCTGGTCGATATGGATAATCGCTTTGCGTTCGACAAATACTCTCTCCATACTCTAGTCAATATTGTTCTTTTTGCTTGGTCGGTTCCAATCACCACATCCTCACTAGTATGCTCCCATGCATGAATTATAATGAGGTCTTCCGTTCTGATATAATTTTACGCTTTCTAACTTTTGGCTTATCCATGCTTGCATTATCAATTTGAGAATCCATATTGATGTACCTTCCAAAGCAAAGAGAACAAAATTAAGAATATGAAATTTTAAAATTAAAAACCCTTCATTGGTTATATCAACAAAGGTTCCTGTACATACAATAATGTACTTCATGTCAATTATTTATTCTTTCTATACATTCATGTTAGCCTTATTTCTGTTTCAGTTCCTCTTCATAAAAAAGAAGTATTTTATAAGATAAAATGTATCAAAAGATTTGACATTGAAATAATTATGTACAAGGACTTGGTTGATTTTACAAGATAAAATGCAGTACCCTTTCAAGACTAGTCTTGTAGCAAAGCATAAAGTGATGATTTCTTATACACCTTCGCTTTTAAATTGTAAGATTAATATCGACATTTAATACTAATGGTTGTCTGATAATAGTAAGTTGACTATTTTAATTGGAAAAGGAACTTGAGTTAGATTAGGTAAACACTATAATGGTAGAGAAAGAGATAATGCATACGAATCTGCTTTCATGGTCACATAGTCATGATAATGCATCTCCTTCAAAGATTCATCAAACTACTAAGCTTTCAATTTCAAGATAAAGAGCAAAACTTATCTACCAAAAAAAGGAGCTCAGTTAATAAAGTATTCCAAGACCAAGATCCAAAAATAAGCATATCTAACTGGGAATAAGCAAAATTAAACACCGAAATAAACAAAATCGACCACTATATCATTCACCACAAGAAAGAGATTAATCACCACAATCATTTTTCTATTGCCTTATCCAATTCACTATCTAGTTGCGAGAATCGAAAACATTGAGCCTTGCCAAACATAAATTAGGTGGCCATTTCTGCGCTCGCAAAGACGTTGCAGATACCAAAAAAAAGTTTAAGTGGCATTGAAAACCAAATGATTTTGCAGACCGAAATTGTGTTCTCTATGGCCAAATACCAACTTGGTTATCTAATCTGCAAAGAAACTACAAGTTCTTGATTTGTCTTGGAATCGATTGAATGAAAGTATTCCTCATTGGATTGGTCATATGGAGAGTTTGTTTTATTTGGACTTCTCAAATAATACACTCTCAGGAGAAATCCCAAAGAGTTTGACAGAGAAAAATGGTTATTGAACCATTCAGATTAATCTCCATATATTATTCACCACAAGAAAGCAACAACCGCTAGCAAAGCTCCCCTGATAACACTTTGTTGAATTAACCAAATCAACCAAGTCAATTTAATAAAACACATTGGAAAACTAATTCTCCTTCCCATTGTGAATCTAATAGAAACTATCAAGATCTTGTAGATATAAATTTTGAAAAATAACCAAGAGAAATCACACACAAAAGGACAAATGGGAAAAAATACATAAAGACCATTAAAAAAATACTCAAAAAATTGCAAAGAAAAAAAGTATCTACCTTTCTAACTTGTAATCTCTACCCAGAAAAATACCTCAAGAAATTAACATAATACATGTCTTAATTCTCAAATACTGTTCCAATAACTCTTGAAAATGGCAAATTAATTCTCGAAATTGCCTAAAAAGAAAGAGAATTACAAAGAAAGAATTAATACCAAATTCAATAGAACTCGTTCCGATCGATCATTTAGTAGTCGTTTTTTTCTTCTAGAGTCCGAGCTTTTGTTGAACTAAAATCAAAGGAGAACCCTAGATATGTCTCTCGTGTTGTAGAAGAAGACAATCAGTGAAGAGGAGAATTGGTGAATTTTGAAGAAGAAAATTGTAGGATGAAGACGCTTCCACTCCAGAAATTCGCGATGCCCTTTCTAAAGCTGACGTGTCAGGGTGTAAAATGTCAATTTGCATATATAGAGAACGCTCTTTTCACTCCCTCATTCTGAGGATTAAAATTATATTTAGAGATTAAGATAGAGAATTAAATAAGGATAGGGAAACTATTGGATAATAATTTGTTGGCGTATTCTTTAAAACTGGGGATAAAGAATGTATTGGGGAAACTGCTGTGAATGCTCTAATGTACCTTCCTTTAATTTGTTGCTTTCTTTTTGATATCCATATCTGATCTGGCATTTAAAGGTTATTTACTCCTTGGATTAATTTCTCTGGCTACCTAAGGTTTGACCATTAATCTTTGTTGCCTCATAGCCATTACCGGACTACTACCGAATGGTAGTTGATCTGATCTGTTGCATATATTAAGGCTGCAAACCTATATCAACTAGGCCTTCAAAGTCTCATGGGTTTAAAGCCTTTGGACCATATTGCATTTACTTACGTTCTTTCGATTAAGGGCCATATAGAAATTGGTGATATCAATTTAATTATATATCAATAATGCTGATTTTTTGTGTCAGACCCAAAAGGAAAAGAAAAAAAGAAAGATGAAGGGATCAGAATATATAATTTTGTTCATTAGGCATTTATTTTATATTTAAATTAATTAGGGAGTTTTTAGAAAAGGTTTCAGTAATATATATCAGTCTTGCTTAAGCGAAATTAATTAGTTAATTGGAGTGCAAACAAACAAATTAAAACATATTTAGAAAAGAAAATCAACAGAGTTGTATAATTAGGTATGCAGTTGAATGGTTTGGACCAATCAACAAACAAGCAATAATTTTATTTCATTCATCAAATATTCCAAATGATGTAACGTGCTGATGAAATAAAACACATCAAATAAAAATCACTTCATTTGGATGCATGTGTACAAAAAGTATAAAAATTATTGTACAAAAAGAATAAAAATTATTGTACAAAAAATATAGAAATTATTGTACAAATTTAGAAGAAATCCGTATAAAATTATTGCTTGTTTGTTGATTGGTGGAAAGAGGACAATTGGACTCACTGTTGGAATTTTCGGTCTGAAATTTTTGCTCCTTGGTTCTTAATTAGCTAATTTGGAGGCACCGATACCATTACGAAATAGCTAGGCTTACTTCGAGTCAGCGTGTAATCAATACTTATATATAAATACAGCACAAGCTATCTTCCTCAAATCAATTTTAAATCTTCCTCAAATCAATTTGTCTTCCAATTTGATTTTCAACAGATACTATCCTCCTCAATCAATTTCAAATCAATTTGTCTTCCAATTTAATTTTCATTCTTATTGCTGAGTTATTTACCGAGGCTTTGAATTTCACCTCTTCCTCTTTCTCTTCCTCTTCCTTCCTCTTAATCATCCGGCCTTCCTATTCCTACTCCTTTTCCGTTTTTGCTCAACTCACGCCTTCCCTTTCTCTTCCTTTCTTCCCGTCTTTCCCGCTAATGAGTTTGGAGGAGAATAAAGAAGAGCTGATTTTAACTCCCAACATGAAATCGTCTCAATTCTCGTAGAATCGCAGATCACCACCGTTGATGAAGGTTTTCCGCTCTCAATTAGGCGATGAATTTTGTTTACGAATACCAGGTTAAACTTTCATTATACTACTAATTGATTCATCCTCTTCTTTTTTTTCTACTTTTTCTCTTGATGATTTCTAAGAAAACCCTCGATCCCCACCGATTAGCTTTTTCTTTTGGTGATCAAATTAGCTTTTTACCGAGCTCACAGGCATCAAGAATTCTGGTGCGCAAAAAAGGAAAAATACTATCACTGGTAAGTTTAGATTTTTCCCATATTATAAATTTCTTTCTCTTAGATTTTGATATTGTGCATGAGCTGTTTGAATTCTGTAATTTTTGAAGTTACCCTTTTTATTTTTCAATGAAATTTAGCTTTACTTTTTGAAGAAATTTAATTTTTTTTATAATCCATTAAAGGGTTTAATCAACACTATTCTCCGCTCAGTAAAACTGAAGGTATGCCAAAATTCAACTCTTTACTTTTTTGTATTACTACTTTGAGGTTTCATAAATTGAGTGAAATGATTTTACAGAGTTTAAGCATTGTAACATAATTCATTTGGGTGGTATAGTTAAAAATGTAGTTGAACTGTTTGATAAAATGAGGCTAAGAGAATGTTCATATGTAATGAAGAAGACCTGTCTAGATTTAGTGCATTTCATGTGTAAATTTTTAGAATCATATGAGGATTAAGTTGGGTTCTTTGATGTTGTCCCTCCCGTTCCTTTGGAGGTGATTGTTATTTTAGACTTTTTGGATAACTTGGCTATAGATGTCTTTAACGCACTAAAATTTTTATGACTTTGCCGGATAGCTTTAGCCTTCATGTTTATAGGTTGATATAGGTATTTGATGGTTTGTGCTTTTTGAGGTCTCCCCATTATATATATATATATATATATATATATATATATATATATATATATATATATTAATATTGTTGAATTTGTGCTTAAAATGTTATATTTTTTTGCACCAACTTATTTTATATTGGGGAATTTCAGTAGTCTGAAAATGGTCTTATATTTATTGAATGGATCTAAATATGATAGTGTACTAGGATCAAATGCAAATCTACAAGCATATTAAATAAAATCTACTGAGTCTATAACAACCTAATGCTTTCTCATCAATCGAAGCCCCTAAACCATGAAAATGAGGGCAGTGGAAAACGGAAAACTATAGAAACACCTAGCAACACAACATTCACTCCTTATTATAGATATGCATGTTGACTTCCTATTATCTTTAAAAAGCCTATACAATTGCTTTCATAACAGCATCATGCACCATCTATCTTTCTTTATTGGATCATTTTTGTTGTTTAATAGACTTTTGTTCCTAATTAAATGCTAGAACATTTTTATTCGCGATCCATCCATTTGATTTATTATGACGTTTCTTCTATGAAAGTAGTGTAGTATCTTCATTCTATAATTTATTTAAGCCTGTCTTTGATCTAGATCCTGGTATGAATTTTACTGAATGACCAATTATAATTCTTAGACCTGTAAATAGTTGTATGAATTGTTATTAAGTAGTCTTCAAATCCTGATATTAAACTGCAGTACTATATAACTCCATTGGTTTCACAAATATAGTTCCATTTACAAAATTTATAAACTTTAAGAATATAGTTTTGTTATATTTACCACTAAATTTTTTGAGTGTTGAGTTTATTAGTCATGACAGGATAATGGAATTTGTCAGTTTGAGTAGCGATAATAGTATAAAGAAATTACCAACTAATGTAACAAGATCATGGTCATCAAGGCCTTAGGCTGAGAATTTATGTCTATGGGCATCAACGGAGTCAAAATGAGAAGCCAAATTTGAGATTTGAGATGACAAAGATATTCTACCATCTCTTCTTCTTGTAGGCACATTCCAACTTGGGCCATCACTCTGAGATATGACTACAGATTAATTAAAACGTACAAACAATGGGGGTTCTGCTCTTTTTGGGTTTAAATATATGCTTCTATTTGAGATATGATTTTTGCATCTGATGCTTCTGTTTTGGGGGCTCTATTATGTGCTTTTAAATTGTATTGTGCATGGAGATATTGAGTTGTTATACATTGCACATAAAATGAGATTATGATCTTGATGATTAAATTAATGTTTTTCTTTGTTGTTGATTTTTTGTTTTAATTAATTTGTTATGGGAATTGAAAATTCTGGATTGCCTCAAGACCTTATTATATATATAGTATTATTGGTTCATTCACAAAATGCAAAGATACTTTTCTACATTAATGTAATATGCTAAAAGGTTAATTCTCTTATTTATACATAATTTTTGTAGAAATCATTTATTGGGAAGGTTTTTTATCGAGAATCCGTGGCTTTCATATTTTTTGCTTTGGACACTTTCGGCAAAGCAACTATAATTCTTAAGTGAGGTTCTAATAATGTTGTGTGTTTGAGATTACTTGATAATGAATTTTTGCATCAAATGGTATGATATGAACCAAAGCTCTATATTATTCTTTTCTTTTCTTTTTTGGTTGGGCTTGAGAAAATTTAAAAGCTCAATACTCAGTGTCACAGTAGAAGCAAAAACAGATAAAGCAATTGTGTAAGACCCCAAATTATTAATAAATAAAATTTATTTTCCTCTATTTATTATTTTGAAATAGTAAGGGTTGATTTGATTAATGTGGATAGTTATGGGTAAAATACGCAAATAATGGCGTAGTTGTTACCGTTAACACTGTTGGAATACCCGGTGGTTAAAACACACTAATCCGCGTTGTTGAGTAGCACACGGTATTGCACCAATTATTGATTCTTACGTAAGAAGGCACTACTCAATAATTATTACGATAATTTACCGCTCAAAGATTTTATTTTATTGATTCAATAATTGTTGCGTTGATATTTTATATTACTTTGTTGTTTCAATAAATTTTCATTGCAGAAATTTTTCCATTATCTAACAATAATTCATATTATCCTAATAACATTATTGGATAACATTCATGAGTTACTATTCACGATTACTATTCACGAGTACTATTCACGAAGTGTGATGATATTTTTGTGAAATTTCTATTTTTGATGTCGAGTTCTTATTCACGTACTCGACTATTCACGAATCGATTTATTATTCACGTAAAAATTAAATTTTCTTTTACGTGTCCAAGATTGTCTGTTATGATTCCTATCTTTGATTGGATCTATGTTTTGATCTTCATTCTTGAATTTTACTCCACTCGATTACTTATGAAGTATTTTTGAACTTGAATTGTTTAAAATACTGAATCCTTAATATTGTTTTTTTGTTTCACCGGATTCGTTTCCTTTAAAATATTTTTCATCATCCTCAGGTCCTAAATGATGATATTCTTCAATATCTTTGGCACAGTAGTGCAAAGATGAATGATTTCTTGATGAATATCTTTGGCCCGTGTAGTCAAAAGATGAATAGGTGTTGAGATGAACATGACCGATCGATTAATATCTTTGGCCAGTAGTGCAAAGATGATGACAGTGTTTAGATGAACATGACCAATCGATGAATATCTTTGGCTCAGTAGTGCAAAGATGAATATTTGATTCCAGATATATATTGATTGATGTTACATGGATAAAATATCGACGATGAACTTTTAAATTCATATATAGAAGATAGTAGTTTGCATTCTCGACTTAACTCTTCTAATGAATTATTATTTCCGCTACGAAGATTGATTTAAAACTGGTTGTCTATTGTATCTATTAGATTTTTTCCTGTTGAGGACTAACGATAATTTGTTCTATATTATCTTAGTCATAATGTTCTTTACTAGGCTAGTTGAGCTCACCCTTTTCCTTTTTGTTCCATTTTTCTTCTCAGGAGGCGAGAATGTAGCGAGTACTAGTCGGGGTATGGAATGAAGGTTCTAGAGAGAGTTGTTTAGTAGTCCTCACCATTTTTATAAAATAATGTATCAATAATTATGATGGGGATTTATTTGCGTGTGGATATTGTGCAGATGGCAATATCTCGTATTTAAACTCACAGGTTTATATGTTGTAATAATAAAGTTGTAGTTATTTACATACCATGTATTTGGCGCACTCGAGAATGGGTTGGATGGAATGGACCTATTTTGGGGGCGCCACAATTGGTATCGAGCTTAGGGATATGATCTCTGGCGGAGATCGGGAATAGAACTAGGAGGGAGAGACGAGTAAATCCTTCGATAGTGTGTCCTACCTAAGCTTATTTGTTAGTTGGTTAAGATATAGGGATATTATGTGATATATTGATTTCCTTAATTAACCTTTGTTTTATATGATGATTTGAGAATATTGGTGAGAATATTAACGATGGAGTAAATGAGACCATGGAGAAGCTTGTCTTTACCAACGAGGAGAACGTCTGACAACAGTGGCAATGTACCTCCTGTGAACAACACCACCCAAATCGGATGATGATGAACGAGGGGATGTTTAGAAGCTTTTTGCAGTTCATGCAAAATCAGACGAGGGAGACTCGTGTTCAAAATACAGGAGGAAATAATAGTAATTCACGGGTGGTCACAGCCAAGCAGTTCAAAGAGTTGGGACCACCGAAATTCTAGGGAAAGCGAGATCCGATTAAAGGCGAGACGTGGGTCAACAAATTACCAAGATATTCGATATCTTGGGATGCACGAGAGAACAAAAAGTTCCATTCGCTACTTTTATGTTCCGTAACGAGGCAGATTCATCGGTGGGAATCATGAAGCGTACCCATCCAAACCACTCAAAGATGTCGTGGAGACGTTTGAAATAATTCAATGACAAGTACTTCCTCGAAAGTATTCGTCTATATGAAGGAAGTGGAGTTTATTAGACCGGAGCGAGAATAACATGGCGGTGTCCCAAAGACGAGGCGTTCGTGGAGTTATCCGTGTTTGCATCTCATTTGGTGGAGAATGAGGAACGTATGACGCGGATGTTTCGAGAGGTTTGAAACCCGGCGATACGTCAATATCTCATTTCTCATAAATTTTCTCTCTATTCGATATGTTGTCAATAGGGCTCGGTTGTTAGAAGCGAGATAACGAGTACGTTCAACCGAGGACCATAACCAGAGATCATACCAAAGATAGCGATCATCGTAATAACGATAACCAAATGGAGAAAGATGAATACGGACAAAGAAGACGGTAACCACTCTAGTGGTAATCGTGGCCATGAAAATAGAAGAAGCGAGTCGGGAGGAGATTTTAAAAGAGGAGATTCAACAACGACCGTGCTGAAGACGTCGGCCAGAAGAAGAATCGGGTTCCAAGGAGAGAGAAAGACCACCGGTCAGATTCTAAATCTTGCGAAAGAGGACATATCATTGAAACCGCCCCTGCGAACAGCTTTAAGGTATGCTATAATTGTGGAAAATAAGGACATATCGCTTTCGAGATTATGCGGTATCGAAACCCATCCAATGGGAATGGTGACTCAAAAGGATGTCCCGAAAAGTCAAAGTCAATCGGTTCTGGAAGAAGCGTTTGTCGTGGACTTCCATTAAAATGCGAGAGACGACGAACGGTTAGCACGGTTAGTTAATTATAAATTCTTGCGAAGTTTATACCTTACTAGATATCTGGGATTCTACCCATTCTTTTATCTCTCTTGCTTTGCATTCAACGTTTGAACTTGACTACGGAGAAATTAGACTTTGACTTTATTTATGGAGACTCAGTTAGAGAAACTTTCATTACATCGTTGTTTAGAAATCTTGCTTGATTCGGGTTGGCACTTCACATTACTCAATAACCTTATTTCTATAGAGATATTTGCTTTTGATGTGATTTTAAGATTAACTACTCATCACGCCGAAATTGATTACTTTAAAGGTTGTTAGTTTTCATATTCCTAAGCAACTTTCATATTCAAATTCAAGCAATCAAACCATTGTAGTCAAACATTTTCATATCAAGCCATGAAGTCATTCGTTTATTACGGATGTCAAGTTTTCTTAGTCCATGTTATGGATTTGAATAAAGACACGCCGATTTGAATAATATTCCCGCTGTTATTGATTTTTCCCGACGTATTTCAAGAAGAATTTCTTGCTTACTCCCAAAAGCCCGATATTAAAATTTATATCGACTTTGAACCCAAAGACAAAACTCATTTCTAAAATCTCATATCGAATGGCTCCTATTGAACTTGAGAGTTAAAAATTCAACTATAAAATTTGGTATCCGAGCCTTTATCCGGGTGACTTCCTTTGTGAAATGCACCGCCGGACTCTCCGTAGGGGACACCATATTCGTCGATAGTAAAGCGATAGGTGTCATTGTAACGTCTTATCCAAGGTTGGGATATGAGTCACGATTGAGAACAACCTAAGTCGATTAATCGAAATACGTAACTTTCTAGGCTTAGTTGGTTATTATCGGAGATTCGTTGAAGGATATTCTCGAATCGCTATTCCATTAACGCATGACCCGACTCGTAGAGATACAAAATTCGAATGGAGCATGGAATGTGGGAAGAGCTTCGAAGAACTCAAGAGGAGACTCATTTCAGCACATGTTCTGACCATGCCATCCTGGAAAAGCGAACGTGATAGCTGACGTGTTGAGTAGAAGATCATATACAAGACGAGTACGATATTGTCAAAGACTCATTTCAGTATAATTTACAAATAATAGATATGGAGATGAAAACTCTAGGTACCCACGTGATGATATCTGAGTATAATCGACTTTAATCGATCAAGTTAAAGTTGTTCAAGCTGAATAATCGGAGTGATGAATTTGAAGAAGGAGGTCAAGAAGTTGTTATTTCAAAAGCGAGAATCGGTGAGGTGAGGAAAGCTCAAACCTTCGATTTATTAATCCATTTGAAATTCTCGATCGAATAGGAATCTGCGGGCCTATAGACTCGCTTTTACCGTCAAGTATGACCCATGTTCGTAACGCTTTTCACGTGTCGATGTTACGTAAATATGTGGACGACCAACCACGCCATTGAGTTAGAATCCGGACGAGATAAATTAAGACTTAACGTCACGAGGAGTACTGTCAAGATCTTGGATAGGAAAGAACATGTCCTATGTACCGAGGTTATACCACAAGTTAAAGTGTTGTGGAGAAACCATGCTATTGAGGAAATGACCTGAGAGTTGAAAATGGAAATGAAAGCAAGGTATCTTTATCTTTTCGAAACACCAGTTACGTACGTCAATTTCGACGACGAAATTTCATAAGGAGAGGAGGTTGTAAGACCCCAAATTATTAATAAATAAAATTTATTTTTCTCTATTTATTATTTTGAAATAGTAAGGGTTGATTTGATTAATGTGGATAGTTATGGGTAAAATACGCAAATATTTCGAATAAGCAAGTGGTTATAAAATATTCATTATTGTCGGGGAATATTTGGTCATGGAATATTCGTACTGTCGGGGAATATTCGTACGACGGCGCAGTCTTTTGTGGGCCCCATAACGGAAAGCGATTGGATGAAGAAAATGACAAATATAAGTTGTTTATAAATAATGGCGTAGTTGTTACCGTTAACACTGTTGGAATACCCGGTGGTTAAAACACACTAATCTGGCGTTGTTGAATAAGAGACACTGCAGTATTGCACCAATTATTGATTCTTACGTGAAGGCACAACTCAATAATTGTTACAATAATTATTGCTCAATATTTTATTTTATTTATTCAATAATTGTTGCATTGATATTTTATATTACCGTTGTTTTAATAAATTGTCGGTCTTACGATGATTTTTTCCATTATCTAGCAATAATTCATATTATCCTAATAATATTATTGGATAACATTATTGGCAATGTCTAAAAAGTTCGTCTAAAGAGAGGTTTGGTCACTAATCAATTGCGCGCCAGAAGGAGAGATCCTTATTGAAAGCCCTCTTTCCTGGGAATGGCACAGTTCACAAGATTTGTGATTCTCAGTAATATTATTTGTGAATAATTAATTATTGATTTATATGATGATGAAAATATTAATTTTATGTGGATATAGATGGAGAAAATTTTTAATGTGACAATTGTTGAAAATTAATATTTTATCTTTTCTCATAAAATAATTCATTTAAATATATTATTTTAATAATATATTAACTGTGATATTTTTATAATGAATGTGAGATATATGAGTATATGAGGAGGAAGAGTATTTTGTGGCATTAAATGTTTAACACATATTTTGTGTGTTGGTGGACACAATTATTATTATTAGAAATTTTATTATAAATTTGTAAAATCATCCGTTTGTGGATTTCTTCGAATTTCATTTGGAATTTGGAAAAACTTTTTTCTGCAGTTGTAGAGAATTGAATTTCCTATAAAAATTCGCCAGATTCGAATTTTCTGATAAAAGAGCTATTTATTATGAATTATTGAAGTTCCGAAGCTCCGAAATAATTGATTTATGGAAGTTTAAAATATTTAAAATAGGAAAAACGTTTTTTGTGTTTGGTGGGCATCTTTAACACATGTCAAGTTGCTGAATTCAGATGCTTGGTGCGTAGGAAGATGTAGAAAAAAATAAATAATATTAATTTATTAAATTTTCTACTTTGATGTTCTAAGCATTTTCCTATAAATAGGGTCTTGGGTTAAATTGAAAATCACACCAGCTAAACTTTTCTTTTCTCTATTTTATCGAGCGTATTCTTGTGAGTATTTTGAGTATACTTTGAGTATTGCTATACTGGTCTGCAAGTTCAAGTCATAGCCTATATCCTGGTGTTTCAACTAAGAGTCTTGTCTTTTCGAGGTAAGGGATGTTATTTTATTCGAAAATGATATTATTTCTTCAATATCATTATCTTAGAAATATTGGTTGGAAATTTTTATCAATTTGGAATTTTTTCATGTCGGGATTACTATTCATGAGTTCTATTCACGAAGTTACTATTCATGAGTTACTCTTATTCACGTTCTTACTATTCACGAAGTTCTTATTCACGAGTACTATTCACGAAGCGTGATGATGTTTTTTTATGAAATTTCTATCTTTTGGTGTCGAGTTACTATTCACGTATACTGCCTATTCACGATATCTGACTATTCATTCATCATAACACTATTCACGTAAAAATTAAATTTTCTTTTCTGTGTCCAAGATTGTCTGTTATGATTCCTATCTTTGATTGGATCTATGTTTTGATCTTCATTCTTGAATTTTACTCCACTGATTACTTATGAAGTATTTTTGAACTTGGATTGTTTAAAATACGAATCCTTAATATTTGTTTTTTATTTCACTTTGATTCGCTTCCTTTAAAATATTTTCATCATCCTCGGTCCTAAATGATGATATTATCAATATCTTTGGCCCAGAAGTGCAAAGATGAATGATTTCTTGATGAATATCTTTGGCCCGTAGTCAAAAGATGAACAGTGTTGAGATGAACATAATGGATCGATTAATATCTTTGGCCAGTAGTGCAAAGATGAACAGTGTTTAGATGAACACGACTAATCGATGAATATCTTTGGCTCAGAGTGCAAAGATGAATATTTGATTCGGATATATATTGATTGATATTACATGGATAAAATATCGACGATGAACTTTTAAATTCATATATAGAAGATAGATGTTTGCATTCTCTACTTAACTCTTCTAATAAATTATTATTTCCGCTGCGAAGATTGATTTAAAACTGGTTGTCTATTGTATCTATTAGATTTTTCCCCGTTGAGGACTAACGATAATTTGTTCTATATTATCTTAGTCATAATATTCTTCTTCGGGCTAGTTGAGCTCACCCTTTTCCTTTTTGTTCCATTTTTCTTCTCGGAGGCGAGAATGTAAATGCAAGTACTTAGTGGGGTATGGAATGAAGGTTACTGAGAGAGTTGTTTAGTAGTCCTCACCATTTTTATAAAATAATGTATCAATAATTATGATGGGGATTTATTTGCATGTGGATATTGTCAGATGGCAATATCTCGTATTTAAACTCACGATTTATATGTTGTAATAATAAAGTTGTAGTTATTTCGTACCATGTATTTGGCGACTCGAGAATGGGTTGGATGGAATGAACCTATTTTGGGGCGCCACAGATTGGTATCGAGCTTAGGATATGATCTCTGGAGATCGGGGAATAGAACTAGGAGGGAGAGACGAAAATCCTTCAAGCTAGTGTGTCCTACCTAAGCTTATTTGTTAGTTGGTTAAGATATAGAGATATTATGTGATATATTGATTTCCTTAATTAACCCTTGTTTTATGACAAGATTTGAGAATGTCGATCGAGAATATTAACGATGGAGTAAATGAGACCGTGGAGATGCTTGTCTTTACCAACGAGGAGAACGTGCAACAGTCGTGGCAATGTACCTCCCGTGAACAACACCACCGAAAGAGATGATGAACGAGGGGATGTTTAGAAGCTTTTTGCGAGTTCATGCAAAATCGCATTTGAGGAGACTCGTGTTCAAAATACGGAGGAGAAATAATAGAATTCACGGGTGGTCACAAAATGCGAGCTCAAAGAGTTGGGACTACCGAGTGCAGGGAAAGCGGATCCGATTAAAGGCGAGACATGGGTCAAACAAATTACCAAGATATTCGATGTCTTGGGATGCGCGAGAATGAAAGTTCCATTCGCTACTTTTATGTTCAAATTGAGGCAGATTCTTTGGTGGGAATCAGTGAAGCGTACCCATCCAAATTGCACTCAAAGATGTCATGGAAAACGTTTGAAAACAATTCAATGACAAGTACTTCCCCGAAAGTATTCGGCTATATGAAGGAAGTGAAGTTTATTAGACCGGCGCAGAATAACATGACGGTGTCCCAAGACGACGAAAGCGAAGTTCATGGAGTTATCTAGGTTCGCACCTCATTTGGTGGAGAATGAGAGCGAACGATGACGCGGATGTTTCGAGAGGTTTGAAACCCAAGATACGTCGAAGATCTCATTTCTCATAAATTTTCTCTATTCGGATGTTGTCAACGAGGGGCTCGGTTGTTAGAAATGAGATAACGAAAGACGTTCAACCGAGGACCCATAACCAGGATCATACTAAAGATAGCGATCCATCGAATAATGATAACCAATGGTGGAGAAGAAGAATACTGGACAAAGCGGTAAACCACTCTAGTGGTAATCGTGGCCATGAAAATAGAAGAAGCTAGTCGGGAGGAGATTTTAAAAAGAGATTCAACAACGACCATGTGAAGGCGTCGGCCAAGAAGAATCGGTTCCAGGAGGAGAAAGACCACCGGTCATATGTTACAAATCGGGAAAGAGGGATATATCATTGAAACCCCCTACAAGCAGTTTAAGGTATGCTATAATTGTGGAAAATAAGGACATATCGCTTTCGAGATTATGCGCAGATCGAAACCCAGATCCAATGAATGGTGACTCAAAAAGATGTCCCGAGAAAAGTCAAAGTCAATCGCCTCTGGAAGAGCGTTTGTCGTGACCGATCAAAATCGAGAACCCGAACGGTTAGACGGGTTAGTTAATTATAAATTCTTGCGAAGTTTATACCTTAGTAGATACCCTGGGTTCTACCCATTCTTTTATCTCTCTTCTTTGCGCTCAACGTTTGAACTTGACTACGGAGAAATTAGACTTTAACCTATTTATGGAGACTCTGTTAGAGAAACTTTCATTACATCCGTTGTTTAGAAATCTTGCTTGATTCAGTTGGCACTATCACATTACTCATTAACCTTATTTCTATAGAGATATTTGCTTTTGATGTGATTTTAAGATTAACTACTCATCATGCCAAAATTGATTACTTTAAATAAGGTTGTTAGTTTTCATATTCCTAAGCAACTCGTTATTCAATTCAAGCAATCAAACCATTGTAGTCAAACATTTTCATATCAAGCCATGAAGTCATTCGTTTATTACGGATGTCAAGTTTTCTTAGTCCATGTTATGGATTTGAATAAAGACACGCCGATTTGAATAATATTCCGTTGTTATTGATTTTTCCCGACGTATTTCTGAAGAATTTCTTGGCTTACTCCTCAAAGCTCGATATTAAATTTTATATCGACTTTGAACCCCAGATATAAAACTCATTTCTAAAATCTCATATTGAATGGCTCTATATGAACTTCGTGAGTTAAAAATTCAACTATAGAATTTGGTATCGATCCTTTATCCGGTGACTTCCTTTGTGAAATGCAAAGCCGGCCGATCTCTCGTAGGGACACCATATTCGTGCGATAGTAAACTGATAGGTGTCATTGTAACGTGCAAAATTGTATTAGTAAAAAACAATATCATCTTAATTATAGCAGACAACAATTACATAAATGCAATAATAATTGACAAGTGCAAGAATGATATATTACAACCAGAAGACCTCTCACTAAAAAAAACAGAATAAAAATACATTTAATAAAAATACTACTTATCATAGTACTTTACCCTATAAAAATTTCATACTACACACAGAAGTACTCAACATCTACATTTGTTTCTACACTTATTCACTATGCCAAGAAATTATATATCTTTGAACGAATTAACAAGTCATAGAGATGATTATACAATAAAGGTCAGATTAACAAGAAAGTGGGATGAGATCAATTTGAGCCTTAAGACGGATGATTGTCAACACCACATCTATATTGCTTGATGAAGAGGTAGTATTCTAAATTTTATATTACTCGATAAATAAATATTACCAAGAATTAAAAGTTTTTATCTTATAAATAAATTATTTATCTTATATATATTATGTGCATGATAATCACTTGATTTACTAATGTTTGAATTTTTGTAATGTTTTGTACAGAATTTGTTTCACCACCACAACGTTCCTTCTTTGAATGGGGTGATAAGCCGAATGAGAGTTGCATACCGAAAGAAAAGTGAATCTCTTACTTTTATGCTACGATAATTCAACTAAGTTACATCAAATGTGTATTTCGAGTTTCTTTTGACATGAATGTTGGACAAATTATTAAATCATTATTCAAACTAGCCTGTGCATTGCACGGGCTACCAACTAATTTTGTTAATTCTATATACTCCCTTCTTTTCAAAATTTGGGATACAATTTAACTTTTAAAATCAAACAATGACGTATTAAACTTCAAATTAATATAATTTTTTTTTAATTGATACAATTATTATAATTGTATAGTATATAACAAAAATTGTTAATCATAAAATTTATTTAATTCTAAACTTTTAAGAGTCATACTAATTTTAAAATTTAATATGTCATGATTCTTTGATATTAAAAATTAAATTGTATTTAAATTTTAAAACGGGGAGTATTTGATAAGATTAGTTATGTTAGGTCCCGTTTTTTCCCTAAAAGTCTATTTAAGGAAATTATGGAGCCTGAATTACATTGATTTTCTTTGCGGGATATATATATATATATATATATATATATATATATATATATTATTGAAAAATATTTCTCAAAATCTATAAGAATTAGATAATGGGATATAAGATTATAAATTTGTCTGTTACATACAAATAAAATCATTTTTTTTATCTATCACTCTGCTGTTGCTATTGCTTTCTACGATTGATGCTACTATTTTTTTTATTAGGCCAAACTAATTATTTAGTCATCGAAGTTAGCACGTTTTATTGAATAATTAATTGAACTTTTAATTTTTTAAATTAACTCACTGAATTAATTTTTATTTTTAAATTGGGTCATTTTGTTAAACAAAATTGACAGACGTTAATTTTTATCTACGTGGCTCTGACGTGGACGTAAAAAATAGGGGAAAAAAAAAATGACATGAAAAATAAAAACAAAAAAATCAAAACAACATTTTGCAAAACAGATCTAACCATCTTCATCAAAACAAAAGGATAAATTTAGAATTTTCTTCATTTTATTCATCTTCCCCAAATTTCGCCTTAAAATGATTATCATGTTTTCGGTCGAACTTTATGGGTTTTGCCCCGACGCAACGTTGCTTTCGCAGTACTTCAAATGGCTTATGGTTGATTACTGATACAAATCAGAGAGATAAAAAGGAAACAGATTGACTGTCATTAGAGCACCACCACCGTATTCAACAACTACAACTACAACAATTACTCTCTAACTTTGTCATTTTAAGTACCATTTTATTTGGCTATTTCTTTCTGATTCGGTCATTTTTCGTAAAAATTGACTTCAATTTTCGACTATATCAACACTTTCGAAGCTAAACTGAATTGGGTTTCGCTCGAATTTCAGTTTGTTTGGTTTTGTTCGTTCATTTTTAAGGTTAATTTGACTAGAGGTAATTAGATATCTTCTCATGGAGCCAACAAGTACCGCCACTGAGGTTAGATCCGCGAGTTGCAGTCAAAAAACAGAAGAAGTCTGTGTGGAATCTCTTCAATTCGACGAAGAAATTCGAACTTTGATGTTTGTGCCACCAGAAGCCGGCAGTTCCTTCACTGTTCTTTTAGAACTCCTGGCGAAACCAGACTATTTCATCATGTTATTTGTTTTTTGAATTTTGTTGGGTGTGTTTCCAGAGCCCAGCATGTTCATCATTGTATTAATTCGAATTACTTTTATTTGTTGGTTTATAATTTTAAAGAATTGGTTGCTGTGTAATTTGATTAAAATTTGGGGAAGATGAAGATTTTGATAAAAGGAAAGATTTGGGGAAGATGAAAATTTTGATTTTGATTTTGTGTATTAATATCTGGGTTGTTTGCAAAAAAATGTTTTGATTTTTTTGCTTTTTATTTTCAAATTTTTTTTGCCATATAGGCAATATTTTTTATTTTTTTATGCTGTCTTTTCTTTTTCCATGTTATTTTCTTTTCTTTTTTTCTTTTTTTTACGTTCACGTCAGAACCACGTAATTAAAAAATTAACGTCTGTCAATTTTTTTTAACGGAATGACATAATTTGAAAATAAAAATTAATTCAGTGAATTAATTTAAAAAATTAAAAGTTCAATCAGATATTCAATAAAACGTGCCAACTTCGGTGACAGGTGACTAAATTATTAGTTTTGCCTTTCTTATTACTACTAAACTCTTACTACAACTGCTGCTGAATGTATCTCATTGCCTCCATTAAACTCCTCCCTTTATGCACAAGCCAAAATTAGACTCTGCAGCATGCTTGAATGCAAATAAATCAAACCAAAAACAGACAAGCTGCTGTACTGATAAATTGAGAAAATATCTCAAGCTACCTACCACAGAAATCCATACATTTATGTCATTATCCTTGAATAATTAGATTCAAAGGGGTCCAACAGGCTCCTCCTATATACTCTGAGCTGAAGAGATTAAGAAGAAGACAGAGAGAAGGCTGAAGAGATGAAGAAGACGTAATATTAATTAAGGGTAAAATAGTAAAATTATAACTATTTTTAATTTTTGTGAAACTCTCTAGAACGTCTATTATTTTGGGATGGAGGGAGTATGATATATCCTTGTTCCTCCTATATATCCTGATACATTACTTCTTTTTTGGTGAGAGTGAAATAATTAATAATAACTTGACCAACTTTAGTTATCTTTCGATGATAACCGACTAAACGCCATTAAAAGATCATATATATATATATAGCAGCATGCATGGAGACACCATCAGTAATTTAGATAACTTTCGGCTATGTATATATGAAATGATATATTTATTCGAATTTTCTATTTGACATGCATATGATTGAAGGAAATGCAATGTTCATATTCAGAACACGTCCATGCATGGAAATTGACTATAATTCTGGTATTATATATATGTATGGGGCCGGATTCTATTTATCAATTATCATTATTGGCTATGAATCATTCAATGAACTAGAGTACATATGTTATTAGAAGATGAAACGTCCACAATTTAAAAATAACCCTCTCATTTCTATTTAAAACAATGCACCTACTGAAATATAATTGTAAATTTTTTTTTGTTACATAACACACTTTTTACTATCACCAAGAATCGTGGTCATTTCATCTTTGGATGATTGATCACACATGCATATATTGGTTATAAAATCAAAAAGTCAATATATACTAGTACGTACATATGGATTGATCTTCACACACACACACCAAACCAGTTCCTTGAAAAACTCCTTTTCCAAATAATATTAATCATTATAATAAAACAAGTCTATTCAGCCATCCCAAATTAGAAAGATAGTATCCAATGAACTATAATTTCAAATTGGACAAATACAATCACATTAAGCATATTTAAAACAGTCCAAACAATTAAAAACATAAGTCCATTAAACAATACACATCCAATAATATTTATCATCATTAAAATTATAACCCAATATATATATATATATAGAGAGAGAGAGAGAGAGAGAGAGAATACTCTGACCTAAAAGAAGATGAAAGAATATATGTTTGCTCATTCCTGATTAAGACAGCCAGCTAGAACCTTAGTAAGAAATATTTAAGACAACATCCCAAGTCAACATAAAATAGAACGACTAGTGCCTAACAGGGATATTTGAGTCATGCGGGATTTCGTGAAAGCTAATACTATATGAATACAATTAATTTCCCTGGCCCCGCTATGATATGAAATTTTCATATCCTTAGTTGAAAGTTTTGTGACCGTCCAAACTTATCGACCTTGTATATATTTGGACCATCGATCCATTGTACTGTACTACACTTTTCTACAATCTTATCTTCCTTATACCATAGTATATGCTGGTTTTAGATTGTTTATGAGCAAGCTAACGATGGATCAGTTCAAGAATATGGATACTCCGTACTAAATTTGACATTACTATTACTATCTTAAAATGTCTTAATAGATTATGATTGTTAATTAATTAGTTATCAAAAAGAGTACGTGCTAGATCTATATATATATAGACTATAAGCATTAGAAAAAATATATACATATGCGTGAAAGTGTCACAACTTAATTTGTTGGTTCTGTGATACGGATTCGATGAAGTTAAGTGCAAATTAATTTTGAAAAGAATTGCATTTATATATCACTCTATTGTATCTCCTTAACCTTGTTTAATTAATTTGTATAAAGGTTATCGAAAGCGTAGAAATTAAATAAAATTTTGTGCTAATATTACAATTCTTTGCTATATATATATATATGTATAATTTCACAACGAATTAAATTAACCACCCCTTAGCTTCAATGAATTCAAATCCGTTAAATTAAAATGCATATGGGAAGGTTTCAGACCTTAGGTGTAACTATCGATCGAGTAGATCATTTGATTTGGTGAAGATATTTCACCTGGTGGAAAAGCTAGCTGGTCTTTCAAGGATACCCACAAAAAGATTTTTATTTGTTTGGTTTAAGTGTGTGGTCTTTATTAATTTGAACCTCTTTTTATATATATAAATTAGAATGTGCATTAAAGATGAAGGAAGGGAGAAAGTGTTTAATTTCAAGGTCTTGTACTTAATTAGCTTAATTTGTTTAAGATCGAATTTTCTGAAAGTGACTTTTGCACCGAGTTTTCTACCCACGTGCATTATTATTTTGTTTAAGAAATAAGAGAGAATTAAATATATGCAGTTACGAGAAAGAAGCTAATTACTTTTTCTTACTTTATGACTTGGCAATGATTATTTAATATTTCATCATCAATTTTAAACTATAAAGTTAATATTAACTTTTAAAAAATTAATTTTAAATATTTTTAAATTCAAAATCGAGATGATTTTATTTAAAAAATAAATTATTTATTAGAGTTTTCTTGATTATTGGCTAGGGCCAAATTAAAGGAGTACTATAAATTAATACGTACTGGAGTAATATATATTTGTGAAAAGGTGCTGAAAGAGGGTGCCACTTGGATTGCTAGTAAGCTGTGTGTGTGTGTATATATATATATATATATATATATATATATATATATATATATATATATATATATATATATATATATATACACAAAAACCTCATAATTAAAGTACAATTCTCAATTGCTAGGTAGCTGCTTGTGCAAGTATGTATAATCAATAATAATGAGAAATTAAATAAACGTCATGACAGCGTGGGAGTGAGGTCATGATAAATCCCCACCCCCACCACACAAAGAAAGGCTTCTTTTCTTCTCGTGGTTTATGTTAGTGGGGGTGCAGCTAGCGCTATGATCAAATCTTTGAATAAGAGAGAGAGAGATGCTACTAAAATTATATAATAATTTTTTTATAAAAAAAACAAGAAAACTGGCTAAATGCAGAAGAAAGAAAGGGGACTTTAATTAAAAGGTTAAAGACAACATGGGGACCAATGTGTAGCCATGCGTGTGACCAACAAAAAGTGTCCCAAACATATCGTGCTCTTTAAGCTAATTCCTTCCATATATGCATGCTCAAATCTGTATAGATTAAAAACTGAACTGAAACGGGCTGAAGGAGAGAAAAATTAAAGAGACTATTAATTTAATTAATCCATATTAAAAGTGCCCATAGATTGACCTGGCTGAGGAAAAAGAATAAAGACGTCCTTTAGTTAACAAAGTGAAGGATATAATAGCAGAGGTGCACAAGAGGGCACACTGGAAATGAGCTTGTTTGTACTTGGTAATTTTCGTAGGGTTAGTGTCATCATTCTTTAAATATTAGTTCATGTGAAAAATTTGCCAAAGCTAGCAATCCAATACTCCTCTCTCTCTCTCTCTCTATATATATATATATATATATATATGTATCTTCATCACAATATTTAGGGTTCTAAAAAGTGAGATAAAAAGATTAGTAGGGTTGATGATTGTTGTTTTTAACTTTTGTCAGCCTCCAGAGTTTCTTATTATTAAGCAGCTACAGTAATTACCCGGATCATGCTGGTGAATAGGGTTTGAGCCAAAGGACTTGCTCTTTTTAACTTTGCTTTGTCTGTACTATTTTGTGTTTATACTTTCCTGTTTTCAACTTTTTTTTCTGCTTTGTTTACCATAAACACAGCACGGTTACGTTTAAAAGAGGTTGCGCAGGCCTATTTAGACCCAACCATCCAACAAATTGCAGAAGAAATTAACTATAGCTACCTAGCACATACATATGTCAGATGTCATAATATACTCTCCTTGTTCGGTAAAGACTTGCTTAGTTTGATTTTTCTAGTCAAATATTGACCAATTTTAAAAGTGATATATAAGCACATTAATTTATTTATATTTTTGAACTTCTAAAAATTTCTTTTCTTATAGTTATAATCTCTTTACCCATATTTATAAAAAATGAAATAACTTTTGATTCTAAAATTGGTCAATTTAACTTTAAAATTCAAAGTAAGACAGACTTTGCGGGATGAGGGAATATATATTACTACTACTTTAAATAAAAGTGGTCTAATTTTTCTGTCATGGCATTTTGGCCACTATGAAGGACAAAGTTCCCAAACCAACCAGAATTCCAACCAAGGGAAATATTCTTCTGGTTCCTTAATTGTTATTTAGAAGGTTCAACAGAGGAATAATGAATCATATCACGTGTGAAAGTGGAATTCAAATATCCATAAAATTAAGAAAGGAACTTCTGGTTCTAGGGCTTTAATTTTCTTTTGTGCAGTACGTACTAATATTGCAAATTCGTTCTACGTTTAATTGTCAGCATTATTCATCATTCGATTATTTTTTCTCCCATGAGCACATAATCCATATGACTACTACAAATTAATCCTAGAGCAGTGACAACTTCTTGTTATAAGTACTCTAAAAAAAGTACTAACATATATTCAAATTCTCACTTCTACATTGTGTTTTAAGTACAGATGCTTTTGCCAAAAATATTAATATTTTGTTTGACGTAAAATTAAATACTTTTCATCTAAAATATTTACACTCTCTAAAAAGGCTTTTACACTCTGTTTCTTAGTTTTGGGACGGAAAAAAAAAAAGAAAACTTAATTTATAATAGAAAAAAATAGAACACTTGTATGTTCATATTATTATTGAGTTTATAAAAGAAAAGAAAACTTAAGTTTTACATACTAAATTGCCCTCTTATATTAGTTTTATTATATTTATAATCTAAAAGGTATAATTAATTTAGATTATAAAAGATGGTCTTATATATGTTATTTAGTGTTTCGTCTGAATTCGTTTATTTTTAGACCGAAAAGTTTGGAGAAAAAAGTGGTTAAATTTTTCGTTCATTTATTTATTGTTTATTAAAAAACTCAATAACAAAAGAATTGAATAGAAAATGTCTATTTCTTTTTTTTCGTTCATTTTAAAACTAATCAAACACTCAAATATTTACATATTTAATTTAAATACTTTTTAAATCCATCCAACCGTTCCGTTAAACTGCTCTAAAAAAGGGTAGGTTGCCTTGCCCCCATGCATGATTCTATTGGAAAATGCAGGTGCCCCGTTGGTTTCATTCCTTCCCAATGGTTTTTATCGTAACAATATAAGCACCTGAAACCGAGGAATTAAGTTATAGTAGTAGTAATTACTAAGTACACTAATTAATGCATATATATATATGGATGTGTATATATAGAGATGGAAGGAGAGAGGGTAGTGTAGGGGGAGGTGTGTGTTCCACGACACAATGATTACTACGTGGGCCTTGGGGAAACAGAAAGGCTCGGCGTGGAAATAGCGAGCGGAGAGAGAGAGAGAGCATGGAAGAACGTGGAGGCTTGACCGACGCAACAACGGCAATTAGGCAAAGCAAAGCTACCCCTTTTTATTACTCTCTATCTATGTGCGCTTTAATATATGAACGAATAGATGTAAGTATTTGGTCGGTCGACAATCTGTATGTTGTGTGTTGTGCTTGTGTTTCCCCCTAGCTATTTCCATCTCTCTCCCCCTTCTGCCGCAGCACTACTTACAGAGTGTAATTATACCCTTTCAACCAATACATACCATGCATGCATATACTTATGTATATATTCCCATTTATTTACATACATACCATGCATGTATATATATTATTAGTGGGAGGTGGGGAGAGGGCGCAGCATACTGTGTGTGTGAAAAGCCCAGCCAAAAAGATAAAAAATCAATAGCCAAACTTACTTGATTTTAGGATAAAAAGGCTCTCTTCTTCCACCCATCACAACCACAAAGCCAGTTTGTGCCAGAAAAAAAAAGAAGAAAAAACTTCCAAAAGAGAAATATAAGATCAGAAGAGATTCAAGAGGGGTCCAAGTTCATCTACCCATCAAAACAAGGTCTGTTTGTCTTACTTTTCTTTTCTGTTCCTTCCTTAATTCCATATATCTCCCTTTTATTCCCTTTTGCCCCATATATGTATACATATATATATACACATAACCAACTATACATATATGTATATATATAATCCAAGTTCTTGATCCCCTTTCTTTATATTAATTCTCCCTTTTCATCTTTATATCAAATAAAGACTAGTTGATTATGGAATAACCTAAAAGTTAATTGTTCAATATCAAACTTGTTCTGTTTTTTTGTATTATATATTACTACTTCTACTTGTATAAAGAAAGAAGTGAGTTAGGGTGGGTAATATATAGAGAGAGAGACTGAGCGATGTGTACAAAGAAAGAAGATGAATTAGGAGATTGTTCACATAATAATAGCGGTATACAAAACATTGGTCATCAATATCTATTTATTGATCAACAGATCATGCAGCATCAAAACATGAGTGACGCATATTTACAAGCAGATGCTGGTGGTAGTAGCATCATGTTTCCAGAAGTCATGCCGTGGACTCTCCCTCCACCTGTTCATCACGGCTTCAACCCGATTCGAGACCAAGACCCGTTTCTTCTCCCTCCTCCGCCACCCTGCGCACCCTATGGAGGAGGTTTCTTCAATAGGAGATCGTTTGGCTACGATGTCGGTCCATCTTCGGACCATCTCAGGCTCCTATCCGATACGGTACTTGGTCAAGTGATTCAACCCGGCTCAAGCCCATATGGGCTCCAAGCTGAGCTAGGTAAGTTAACAGCTCAGGAGATAATGGATGCCAAGGCTCTAGCTGCCTCTAAGAGCCACAGTGAAGCTGAGAGGAGACGTAGAGAGAGAATCAATAACCACCTTGCTAAGTTGCGCAGTTTACTACCCAGTAACACCAAAGTAAGCATTCTATACTATATATTAACCCCATATCTATGTATCTATATACATATGTATGTATGTATATATATATATATATATATATATATTCATAACACTATCTAACTATATTGCCATGCATGCGTCCAACATGCAATTATATATCTTTATACAACTAGTGTAACTTTTTCATACCCTTTTGTAGTATGTTTACACTCGGTATTAATTTGGAATCTGAATCTCTATGTAGATATGTATTCTTAAAATCCTGCTAAGTGTGAATATTTTGTACAAAAAAGAAATTAAGAAAACCTAGTGATCAAGCAAATATTTAGGTACAAAGAATATCTCACATGAAGTAACATGTTATACACGAATTACTATATACTCCGTATAATTTTTCTATATATTGCGTCCTTTTGTATTCTATCCTTTGGGAAGAAAATTAATGTTTGTTTTACAAACTAGACTAATTAGGTTACTAGGTGGCCAAGTATATTCGGGGATCAAGATGACATGCATAATATTAAATGTATAATTATATATAACAGTTGTGTTATTTGACAAGTTATTAGTTCTGAGTGAGTCGTGTAATAGTTTCGAGGAAAGAAAAACGAAAAAATTTGAGTACTAACTATACACAGAAAGGTTAATATATGTCTCAAAATTCATATGATAAAGAGAAAACACAGCAGTTAAAAAGTTTGCATGTAAAATTCTTGCCGGATTCGCAGTCAAAACTAAGTAATTAATAATGAAAAGAAGAGGGGGTAAGAAAAACATTCTTGTCACCATATATACATATACAAGTATACTGAATTTTGAGTTCACGGTGTTGTAACTGCTTGACCATTCATACTTTTTCGTTACATTTGCTATAAATTGACTAGTGCTAATAATTTGGTTTGCTAATTGGTGTTATTAATTAAGACGGACAAAGCTTCATTGCTAGCTGAAGTGATACAACATGTAAAGGAGCTAAAGCGCCAAACATCTATCATTGCCGAATCGAGCCCGGTCCCAACTGAGATGGACGAGTTAACAGTCGATAATGAGGCCGATGAGGATGGTAGGTTTGTGATCAAAGCTTCTTTATGTTGCGAGGATAGAACTGATCTCTTGCCTGATCTCATCAAGACCTTGAAGGCCTTGAGACTAAGAACACTAAAAGCTGAAATAACAACACTTGGGGGGAGGGTGAAGAACGTTTTATTCATCACCGCAGACGATCAAGAATTGAGTGGCGGTGATCAGCAACATCCGTCACCGCCACAGCAGTATTCTATAAGTTCAATACAAGAAGCGCTTAAAGCTGTATTGGAAAAATCAAATGGTGACGAGTCTTCATCAGGGAGTGTTAAGAGACAAAGAACCAATATATCAATATCCTATACTTAAAATTATATTACTTTCGTGTGCGCCTTTCATTTTTTGTTTTTTTGGGGTGTGGTTTGTTAACTTTTATATGCTTACGGTTTAAAATGAGTAATATATTTAAAAAGTCTATAAAATGAGTTATATTTAAAAAAATAACTTTATATTATATATTTATATAAATACAACTCATTTTTATAGAATATTGTCTATTTTAAACGACTCGGAATCAAAATCTGAATCCGGATCGTAGTACATGATAGTGGTGTTTATATATTTTCCATAATTTGTGGAAAATATGGAGAGTGAGACAAGTGGATTTTGGTTGGTAAGTGGAGGGGAGGTGGGGTTTTCATATTATTGGGTTTCGTTTGGTTGTGCATAATAGTGTGGCTGGGGGAGAGAGGGAGAAGGATCTTTTTCGTGATCAGGAGAGAAACCTCTAAGATGAGAACCTATCAAAGAAATGTTGACTTAAATTGTTGGGCTCGAACACCTATTAATTCTCTCCCTCTGTAAAAACTGAATCCGTATATATATATATATATATATATATATATATATGTACTACTACTAAGGTTGCTGTTCGTGCTTCCAGTTCTTGTGCTGTTTTAAGTGAGGAATTAAAAAGGAGGATATCAAAATCTCCAAAGAGAGCATGCAAGTTTCCAAAGTCACGAGAGTTTGTGATGACAGCGGAATGTACACTTGTAATTTCATATATTTTAATCTCTTTTTAACATTTCTATTTTCTCCTCATCATCTTAATTCAGTACTAGTATTATATATATATATATTTATATGTGATGATTATTATTATTTAAATTTATATTAATTTGGTGTTTCATATGTTCATATGTTCTTAATCTCACCTAATTAATTTGTTTCCTTCCACTTCTTTTGTGAGCTTTTTTTTTGGATATGTTTTTTTAATTTTAAATGAAAGAGAATAAAGTTGGTAAGCTTAACTTTTTTCTTGAAGTGGGAGTGTTGTTTTGCAAATGGAACTACTCCCTCCCTTCTAAATTATAATTATGTGATCATTAATATTGAACTTTTGAAAATTAATTTGAGATATTTTTAAACTTAAAATTGAGATAACTTATTAAAAATTACTACATTCGTTCTTAAAAGATTGTCGTTTAAAATTTTTGCACATATATTAAGAAAGTACTCTCTCTGTCCCGAATTATTTGCTGTTTTAGCAAAAAAAAATTGTCCCACAATATCTGTTTTTTTAAGATTCCAGTGCATTTTTTGCCTTTGTTTTCCAAATTTGCCCCTTTACCCTAATTGTTGATAGTCATTACTCTCATTCATGCCTCTCCTCTTTTTTAAACATCCTTTTCATATTTCCACCAATAAGGATTCACTCCTTTTTTCTCCAATTCTCTTCCACTCATACTTTCTCTCTCTGGCGACTCTTTTGGGTATTGGAGCTGCTTTCTCTCTCTCTTCAATTAATCATTGTTTCTCTTCAAGCTAGATCCTTTTCATATTCTCACCAACTGTTTTGTGGGATTTTGGTGGAAAACAAAAAAAGTCAGCTGTTTTGTGGGATTTTGGTGGAAAACAAAAAAAGTCAGCACAAAGGGTATTTTAGTATTTTTATTATATATATTGGTATCTGTGTGGAACTCTAGAACAGCAGATAATTCGGGACGGAGGGAGTATCATTTACCAAGTAAGATTTGTTTGAAATTTCATCACTACTCTTTTATGAAAAGTTGAAAATTATTAATACAAGGGAGATAATTTCTTGGGACAATGAGAGAAGGTAGGTGTAATATAGAAAAATAAATAATTTATTATTCTCAAAAGTTATAAACGATAAATATTTTAAAATAATTTTTTTTTTTAAACGATAATTTTTTAGGAACGGAGTATTATAAAACGACAACCAAATATTGTATACTACTTTACTATATCATTTTGAACGTTGAAATGGACCGTCAAGAAAATTTGCAAAGAATCAATTCAACCTTTTAGACTTTGTTTGGGATAGCTCTGTAGAGCCCATCCCCAGTTTGGTAATCAAATTGAATTTGCTTAAACAAAATTTCTCGGACCATTCGAAGCTCCAAAAAATATTTGGGTTAGAATAGACAAAGCTCCGGATCAGATTGGGTTGGGCCTGAAATATATAAACCCTTTAGATAAAGTTCATGAGTTCATATATTTGTTTCCTATATTCTTACCTCGATTTGAACCTTTGTGGAGTACTTTTAAATATAGAAGGATTGAAAATTTCAAAATATCCATCCTAGATACATATATGTTGTTTCATTAACAACGTAAACGAACCAACACAGTTCGAGTTTAATTCGGATTTAACTCAAAAAAATACAAGCAAAACTCGAATTCATTAATAATATGATTCAAATTTGAGCATAAAAATAGTTTGAAAAAAAATAACCAAGGTTATACTCGAGTCATTTAAGATTCAAATACTCGAATTCTTAATTGTGATTCGATACATGTTAATACAAATTCGATTAGATATTCGATACATTCTTTTATAATATATACAAATTAAATCAAACTAGAATACTTAATTATTATTGTTTTATTTTGTTTTTAAATTTAACTATGATTTAATATATGTAAAGTATTGTATTAAATATATTTTATCATTTCTAAGTAAAAAAATAAATTCAATTTATAATTATATTTATTATAAAGTTAGTTCTTATGCGGATACTCGAATTCGAGCTTGAATTTGAAGTTCGCGAGTAGTTTGAATATAATTCGATCCGAGTCGAATTGAATTTGAGTAATAAATATTTAAATCTAGTCAAATCTGAGTAGAATTTTGCGTATGAATTTATGTTTTGAGTCAAATTCAAACATCTCTCTGTTCGATTCGGTTGGACCAGTTTACGATCTTATATTTCATAATGTAAAATAGTAATTGAAGATTTTATTTTACAAGGTGCCTTGACACATGAATAATATAAATTATTTAAAATTGTATAGAGCAGCAATATGCCAATATCTTATATAAATTAACTATCAAAAAACATGAAATCATGAATACATTTTGAACAAATACATTTAACATGTGAGTATGTAGGGAAAAAATTGTGATATGCATTTATATAAAGTTTAAAGGATTATATATGTTTGAATTTAATTTTGCAGTAAAATAAAAAAGTAGAAAAAAGTTTACAATTTAAATTATTATTTAGTCGTCATCCATTCATAAACGACGAAAAAGACAGGTGACAATGGACTTGGATTTGGAAGCACTATCCTCTGGAATGACAGAAATAACCATCAAACACGTTGTATATACCGATATATATTTTAGTTCAAATCAAGTCAATGGTGTTTGCGTGAAAACAATTTCGTAAAGGAGAGAGTTGTCTGTATATTAATGGATACCGCTCGAAACCCTCGTTTATTTTGTCTCTATACATCATCTGTTTTAACCATCTCTGTACTTTAATCTGTACATATATGCATACATATACCTGTATAAACACTGTATAGAGAGAGATTTAGGAGAGTGAAGATGATGATGGTTCAGCAGCAGCAGCGGGCGAGAGTGATGAGTTGGAGGAGAGTGGCGAAGTCGCTGCATGCACTGGTGGCCCACGGCTTGCTCTTCTCTTTCACGTTTCTCCTTGTTCTTAAGCTCCATTACGTCGCCGTTTCTTTTACTTGGTGGTTCGTTTTCTCCCTCTCAGAGAAATGTGTAACAGGAAAGGAAAAATTATTACTTATTTAGGGCTTTATAATTGCTAAGCCTACGAATTCCTTAAACTATGTCTGTTATTACTTGATTGAGGAAGCAAATGCCTTCTCTGTAAATTGATGAATTAGTTTAATTTAGTTGAGTTTTTTTTACTATATATAATTACTGTTATCTGTTAGTGCATTTTATAACAATTGAACTCTTTTTAGCTCTGATATATGGAATTGATAAATGCACTCCATAGTGGAACAAATTTTGCTACATTTTAACATTAGAGTGGGGTGCATTATCCTTGCCTACCAGAAAGTCATTTTTAGTTGTTTATTCAATTAAAGATTAGTTTTTACCTCTTACCTTTTTCTTCAAAGGTTCAGCTATGGTGAGGTGTTTTGTGAAATTATTACCAGTAGTTGCACAGTAAAACAAAATTTTCTTTCAATTTCTTCAATCCATATAATTAGAATAAACCTTATTGATTCATATATCTTGTTTCATATACTTACGCACACAGGAGAGAGACACAATATACTATATATATGTATGTGTTGAGATATAAAGTCCACATCGAGCAACTAAGATCTGGAGACTCAATATATAACTTGAGAGGATACTTTACTTATTGGCAGTTAGTTTTGAGTTGGATGCTTCAATTTGGTATCAGAGCAGTCACCATTCATGTGCATGCCCAATGGCCCACATGCTCCACTTCAAATTACCTCAGACGTGATGGGTAGTGTTGAGATATAAAGTCCCACATAGGACAACTAAAACCTGGAGATTTAATATATAACTTGAGAGACTACTTCACTCATTGCCAATTGGTTTTGAGTTGGATGTTTCAATAGTAAGAAACTTCAGAACATGTCGACGCTGTTTTAATCTCGATTGAGGTTTTGAAGGTTTAGACTTTCGTCAAAGAAGTTCAATGAGTGAGGCCAAGGAAAAGAATAGTTAAAATTGTACTGAACGTATCAAGTTTCTGATGGTCAATTCTGTGTCATCTTGAATTGAGTTACGTGGATATAGACTTCCCATGCTGGAATGAGTTTGGTAATGTACCTTTCAAGGAAACTATTTTGTGATATTAGGATATATCCAAAACTAGCTACCCAAGAAAGCTTGCAAGAAGTGATGATGGAGTCAAAGGTCAAATTTTTCTTATTGTTCAGTTGGTTTGAAACATATAGGTTTCCTCATGTTTTGGTCCTTGGGTCATGTTATTTGGTTAGGCTTAAATTGTTTTGGAGATGATTTGTTTCAATATGAAGCTTTGCATCCAATAAAGCAAGAAGTTTTATTTTCTTGCCTTGATTCATCCAATAAAGCAAAGAAAAATCCAATATTTCTATTATTTTTTTATGCACAAAAATGTTCAATGCCTGACCTAGAATTGGAAGTTATCTGCTGCCATATATGTACAAAGTTACAAACCTATTACTGAGCTTGCAAGATTGTTGGTCTGTACATGGTCGATAAACATGGGAATTCTCTTTATCGTTTTAACTTTGTTGCTTTCTTTTGTTTTGCAGGATTGTTTTCATCCCTATCTGGTTATTTCATGTTGTTTTTGCACGTGTCAGATTCTCTGTACCTGCTCCATCAATTCCTTGGGATCGCTATGTATGACACAATATATTAAACTAATTTTTTTTTAATGTGACTGTTTATTATGTTGTTTTTGTTTAAGTACCAAAATTGTATTATAAGCCATTATATTAACAGCAACTCGTACACTTCTCTATGGGCAGTGGTCACCGTTTCACGCCATTGCGGCGACGCCTTTGCTTGTTGCTTTTGAACTACTACTCTGTATATATCTTGACGGCAGTTATGGTAAACAGGGAACATCCTTAATAAACACTCTGTGATATATTCCACTAGACCAACTGAGCTCTTCTACCCTTTGTCAAAGTATTTTTTTAATTTATATTTAGAACTATATTGAAGTATTGTGTTAAATTGTGCAAGTTAAAGCTATAACTTTAGTGTAGTAAATTACTAAATTAAATGCTAGCAATCTTGATGCTAATATTTTATCTTGAGTCTCTGTATACCATGTTATGTTTGTTACTAAATGTCTTCATCTGCATTACTAGGCTAAAAGTACCCGTCTTTATTATGCTTCAAGTTACCAAGGCCTTATCAACTCATTTATTTATGAACTGTGACGTAATGCAGCTATAAACTTGAAGATTGTTTTTTCACCCTTGCTAGCGCTTGAAACAGCAATTTTCATCGATAATGTTAGGTAAGCTCCATATTTTTTGTAGCAAATAAGTTCATGTTGTCTAGTTGTTTTGAAAGCTTCCTCATGCAAACCTTCGAGCTGTATTTAAATCAAAACATGTTATAAAACGCACATTAGTTCATTGGTTACACAATCTAGTTTACATTGATTTATACACTTGCTACTTTATGATGGCAAATTCTGCTTCAACCTCCGTAACTGGTTGTTTCTCTTTTTAGGATGTTTAAGTCTTTACTACCAGGAGATGATGTTACTGTGACTGATGCAACAATATTGAAGGCCCTTCCTGTAAGCCTATATTTAAAGTATAATCATATCCAATAACTAATTGTTTTCAAGGCAAAATAAGATGATAAACTTTCCTTCTGTAGTCTCCACAAGTTTGCTTAGAGTTCTTGCAAGACACGATTGATGACCATGAAATGACATAACATTACTTTTCTTTCTTCTGACTGTCAAATTTTGAACCATTATGTGAAAAATACATTTTAATAAATTAGCCATCTTAGAGTTGACTTTTGACTTATTAATTATTCCTTTCATTCCGAAATAAACGTCCTAATTAGTTTTGGCGCGCTGATTAATAATATATATTTTTATTTAATTTGCCCTTTTAAATTACTTATTAATTGAAGTATTTCTCCACTTTTCTATGAATTATTACTTCTTCACATGTGAATTAGTTTTCTAAATCATTCTTTTTGTTATTCACACATTCCCAATAAATACTAAAAGCTAGAATGAATAGAGAAAGAGAGTCTAGAGAGCCATTAATTAGAAGACATGTTATACTGGTAATATGAGAGAGAAAGTGGTATAATAATTTATCAGTTCCCTATATAAACATTTTCTCATTTCTTCAATTTTCAACAAAAGTTGAGTAAAAAGATTACGAGGGTATAAGTGAAAAAATATGATAAAAATAGTTACAAATGTAGAAATAGGACATTTATTGCGGAACATCATAAAAAAGAAATTAGGACATTTAATACGGGACGGAGGGAGTATTTAATTTATGTTGCTTACACTGAATAAACATAGCTTTTTTAAGTTCACACAGCTGTCTGTAGTTTATTTTAATTTATCATGGAACTTCTTTTTATTTCATTGAATCATCTTTGGCAAAAAGCACTTTTACACCACTGTGATTGTAGTGTTTTAAGCAATTAGCCACTGTGCTTTTAAAATATTCAATTAGCCCACTGTACTTTTTAAAAATGTTCAATCAACTCATTCCGTCCAATTTCTTGGACGGACGTCAAATAATTACACACGTGGCATTAGAAAAAAATTAAAAAAATCAGTATTTCCTACGTGGCAAGCCAATCAGCCAAATTCTTAATACTATTGAGCCACTGCACTTTAAAAAAGATGCAATTGGCCCACTGTGGTTTTAAAAATATTTTTATATTTATTTTCTATCTTTTTCTTTACCTAAATATTTATAATATGTATAATATTAATAAAAATTAATATTATAATATTTATAATATGTATGTTTTATTTTAAAAATAAAAATAAAAATACTTTTATGTTTTCAAATACTTATAAAATTTTTAAAAATAAAATATTTTTATGTTTTATTTTCTTTCTTTTTCTTTACCTAAATATTTATAATATGTATAATATTAATAAAAATTAATATTATAATATTTATAATATGTATGTTTTATACAATCAATACCTCATTAATTTTTTCTTTTCCTTTATCTCTTTTCCTTTCTTTTAATTATTTTAATTCTAAATAATACAAATAATCAAAATATTCAAATTTTTTAATTATTTAGAACAAAATATTCAAATTTTTTAATGGATTTTCTTTATAATTTTTTCTTCTCAAACAAAAAAATAAAATAATAAAATCATTATGCGGTAAAAAATAATTAAAATAATAAGATTTTTGTATCAATGAGATCTATTACAACATTACATTAATTTCAACAAAAAAAATAAAAATAAAAATCATTAATTATGTGACAAAAAAATAATTAAAATAATAAAATTAAAATAAATATTTTAATTCATTTTCTTTATTTGTATTCTTTTCCTTTATCTCCTTTTCCTTTCTTTTAATTATTTTAATTCTAAATAATACATATAATCAAAATATTCATCTCCCAGATTCAATATCGGAGGTAAATACCATTGATACACTGAATGCTGCAAATTTCTATCGAAATTCTCAAAAGTTTCTGATTTCAGAGCAATTGAAACTATCAGAATTTATGCAAAATGACCAAAATTAGAAACATACTTTACCTATAGTTTCCGTCTTCAATCGAATTGAAACAGTACATCAAAACAACATTAATTTATTTGAATAGGGATTGTGGGGAATTCCTTAATAATACACTTTCCAGAGGATGACCTCTCCATTACGAGAGGCTAATATATCGGAGGTAATTCATCTGCTCCGGATGGCGTTCTCGGCATAGATGCGAGCGCCGTCCATGTTGCCTTTATCGATGGCTTTTTTGACCTTCAATTTCTCCGATTTCTCATCTTTCTCACACTTTCTTGCTTGGCGTTGGAGGCTCTTGGCTGTGAACTTGAGCTCCATAATCTAGTTCATCAGCTTCTCCGTGTTCCCCATTTGCTTTGATTTGATTTCTATACCTCTGATTCTTCTTCTTGTCTCCACAACACTCTGATTTGGTTTCTCATTTTTAAGCGACCAGATCTGCTTGATTTTGACTTTCTTTTCTGAAATTAATAACATGTTGTAAATACAAAAATTTTGGTATATTATTTGTATTCTTTAGAATTAAAATAAGAGTTATGACATTTGACCCTTTTAAAATGTGCACGGGTCGGGTTGACCCGACTGAGGAAGAAGATGAGCCACATCAGCATTTACATGTCATTTTTTTATTTTTATTTTACTTTTGAACTGCTACGTGTGTAATTATTTAACGTCCGTCTTGGACGGAATGGGTTGATTGAACATTTTTAAAAAGTACAGTGGGCTAATTGAATATTTTAAAAGCACAGTGACTAATTGCTTAAAACACTACAACCACAGTTGTCTAAAAGTGCTTTTTGCCAATCATCTTTTGTATAAACAATTCAAACAGTTGCTTATTTATATGTAGTTAGTTTTTACATCGATATCCTTTGACACTTGATAATTTAAGTTTCTAATGTTTGTATCAGCACCTTTGGATTGCCTTCTCTATGATCTTCAACATTGCCGCAACGACATTCACACTTTTAAAGCTATGCGGTAATTTGTTTATTGTATACCGATAATAAATTTTGCATTTTCACATTGATTATTCATGCTTTTTGTAATTCGGGCAGCATTTTCTTATTTAACAGGTAAATTGTTTTGTTTTTGAGAAGTCAGTTTTTTAATTATTTCAGAAGTCCACATTTAATTAAGTGCTATGGTAGGATGGCCTTATCTGTAACAACTTCTAGAGACCAGTCCTTATTTTAAAGTTGTGATGTATGCACAAAATATATTATTACATCATACAAGTAAATGTTGGCAAACAACCTCCTTTGTAATAACTGGTAGCTCTTTGTGATACAAATTTATTTCTTAAATGTTTGTCAGAGACTTAAAAGCAAATTTTTATAAGAGGAGAAAAGAAACTTTCTCGTTCTGAACAACACTGATAGTTTTTATCTATATTAGTGGGTGACTGCGTGTAGGGTAGTTCACCGTTGCTTCCAGAAGAATTCAAAGATGGATTGACTGGTGCCCTCCATATGACAGCCGCCACAATCACCTGATATCCTTATGGGGAAATGTGCTTTTATCGCTAGAATTACTAGATGTACTTATCACTCATAGATATCCTGGCCAGTTATCTCCTGCAAATATCTTGCCATTTAAGTGCCATTGGGGAACCATTTTATAGACTCATGGGTGCAAGAAGAAAACAATCAGGCTCTAAATGAAGTTATAGGCAGAATAAGAACTCACTATTAGCTTGAAGTATGGAGGTAGTTACTACTGCCATTGCCGTTGGTACTCCTCAACGGCCGGTAGGGTGGTGGTCCAGTTTTCTCCTGTAAATATCTTACCATTTTAGTGCCATCAGGGAAACCATTTTAAAGACCCACAGATACGAGAAGAAAACAATTGGGTTCTATATGAAGTTACAAACAGAATAAGAACCCACTATTGGATTGAAGTATGGAGGTAGTCACTAGACTCACTACTGCCGTTGGTACTGTTCAACTGCTGGCAGGGGTGGTTATAATTTGAGTGGCATTGCAAATTGGGTGCTGTAAAGACACAGGGGGCTATGAGAAAAGAAATCAGTCTGACTCTAACTCTAGTGTAAGAAAGAACAAGAAATTTTGTAGCTTGAAAGAACCAAAAGATAAGATGAAGAAGAATACTCTCTTCGTTCCACATAAAGTGCCCCATTTTTACGTTTAAGAACAAAATTTGTGAGATCCTAAATTTTTGAAAACTACATATTTTGTAATTTGTAATAATTTTAATATTCACTTAAATTATATGAATTCAAATTGATTTGGAATTCGAATATGTCACAAAATGACTTCAAAAAATCATAATAGGGCTCTTGTTTTGGGTCGGAGCTCATCAATTTTGATTACTGGGTTGAAGGTCAATATTACAACCCCTACATAAGTCATTTGGCCCCTCTAGTTGAATAATTGAGTGCCTTTGTATCTAGAGCATGTGATCTACATTTACTTGAATACTAGATGCATATGATAGTTGTGCATAATGTGGTCAGTTTTTCAGGGAATATTATTACATGTGAAATTTTGATTTGTCTGAACTTCAAGAATTTCCATTACATTCCTTTTTATGTTTTTCCCCCAATATCTTTTTTGGACATATATGCAGGTGATTCAGAAGTTATTTTTTGGTGGGAGATATTTCTTAATTATGGGTACAGTTGATTTATGTTTGTATTTAAGACTTTTGAGTACATCATTGTGGTTTATCCTGCTATCTTTGTGTATTAATTTTGTTGTTGTGCCTGCTTTGCAGATTTGCCCAGTGCTTTGCTTTTTTTACTTGCACAAAGTGGTATAATCCTGCAATTCATAGACATTCTCATGTTAGCACGACCAGTTCGTCCTCGACAATCGTTGGATATCTTGACTGGAAATCCGTCTTCATTTTATCTTCAAACGAAGACCATCAACAGAGTCGGAGACGCAGTTTGCAAGACGTCGGTGGGAATATCATGAAACTTCTATTGATCTTGTTTCAGATCTTGCTCTTTATGCATTTACAGGTATTTGATGGTTTGAGAAGTGCCTATTTTCAGATATAGTCAGTTTCGTATCAGGATGAGTTCGTCTTTAATACTTTTAGTTTCCAGGTACAACTGTCTATATCTAAACGCATCACAATTCCATACGTCTTCTCTCCTCTTTTGTTGCTTCAAGGAGCTGGGTTATTCTTTACCATATATATATTTGTGGAAAAAATTATACTCATAATACATACCGGAGATGGTTCGGGAAGATATTTTGAGATGTCTTCAAAAGCCCGTGATATTTTTGCGTTTATGCACCATGGATCGAGGTATTGGCTGTAAATTGAGTGTGAAATAAGATATCCTTTGTAAATCAGTATAAATCCTTAACATAATATGGGTAGTCCTAAAAATTGCATATTGACTTCAGTTTGCTGGGTTGGTGGTCAATTGATGAAGAAAGTCGGGAGGAACTGGCTCGACTTTACTGTGCTGGTTTATCTAGGTCGGTCTTTCTATGTTGCTCTGAGGAGCCTTCTTATAGAATCTTTTTGATTTAGTATCTTTTCATACTTGCACAACTGGCACCTAGTCCTTCCATAATTATTCACTTAATATAGACTTGTAAAACTAACTTGTGATTGGACAGGATGTGTGAAATCTCATACTTGGTATATTTTTCTTCAATCTGATGGAATTATGTGGTCTTTCGATCTTAGATCCTAATTCTGATGAAGAGATGAAGAAAGGTAAAACTGCTTCAGGAGTAACCTTACTTGATCAATAGTTTTTATGGTGTCACAGCGAAATGCGGTGGTAGTTGACCATTAGGACATCTCGTCCGTATGACGACAAGTCATTAATAATGTGCAATTTATACATTATTTATTTTACTTCAAAAATATACTAAACAATAAAATTGTGTATGCATTAAAACCTAGAACGTAATAAATAACATTATTTCAAGTAAAAACACAATTCTATAAGTACTTCACATTCAAAATTCAAAAGTAAAACACTTGACATTAAAAACTAGTAGAACAACTGAACAAACACCATGTAGAAAATAAATAATCAACCAAGTCATCATCCATCACACATTACTAGTCTAATATGTGATAAAATTACACCACATAGCAAGTCCATGGGTTATGATGAGTTATGGGTAAAAAAATGACTTAATCACTTAACTTGGGTCAGCACTTGGGCCAGCTATCAAGGTGTGTGAGTCTTGGCAGCTTGGCGTCCAAAGCGTTGTCTTGCCCTTCTCCAGTGCTAAGATGCCTAGACGTCGCCTAGGCGACGCCATGACAATTATGTACTTGCTCTTTCATTTCTAGGTGTAGTGGTAAGCTGGAGAACTCATGTAGACCTTCAAATAGGAAGTTGAATGTCCTCAGATATTTAGCCAAGTCAAAACTTTATATAATGAAGGGTGTGACTCTGAACCAGTAGGATATAGACTGTGCCACGATACTGCATACTGACGAATTACGTGATAATTTCTGTAATATCTTGGAGTAAGTCAATTTGAATAGCTGCACAATATCGTGTTTCAAGGATTCTTTCTCCCACTAATTATGTCCAAAAAATTGAGCTTGCAACGTGCTTAATAAGTCATACAACTGAGTGTGAAATTGAGTGTAACGAGTCGGCGACTAAGTCGGGGGCGGAGCCGCAACGAGTCGACTAGGGCCTAGTCTAGTCCTTTGATTTAGTCGCTGGCCGATTTAGTCGGCCTCCAGTCGGAAAAGTTGCCTAGTCGGGTAAATCGCCCAGTCGGAGTAAATCAAAAAATCGGAAAAAGTCGGGAAAAATCGGAAAAAATGGGAAGAAGTGGTATAAATGTGCGAGAACTAGATGAAGACGAGTTTATGTCGGAAGATGATGACAACAAAGAGGAAGATGAGGATTATGAGTTTGAGTTCGATGGAGAGCAAGTTTTGGAGTGATATGGAGAAGAGGAGGAGGATGAGTAATTGACTATTGATTTTGTGCTACTTAGTTTCATTTGGTTAATTGGTTTTGAACTTAGAGTGTCAAACTATTTGGTTTTACTTGGTTTCCATGTTTTTATTTGATGATTTGTGTTACTTATTTTATTCTACTTACTCATAACTTATGAAGGAGGAAGGATAATATATATATTTAAAAAATAATTAAAAATCCGACTAGCCGATTAATCCCCCGATTAATCCCCGACTAATCCCCTAGTCTCTAGTCGGTAGCCAACCGACCTGGGACCGGATAATATATATATTTAAAAAATAATTAAAAATCCGATTAATCCCCCGATTAATCCCCGACTAATCCCCTAGTCTCTAGTCGGTAGCCAACCGACCTGGGACCGACTAGCGACTTTTAGAACACTGATTATTGATGTAAAATCAATTGAACTTTGTAATATTGTATAGGATTCAGTTTCCCCATGTTTGTGCCTGAGTTTCATCTGGCCCTATCAGTGAGTTTTTGATCTGTTGAATTTTAATGCTTGCATTGACATACTAGTTTCCATTATGAATTGGTTCCACGTGTCATGATAACAACATGTTTTGCATATACGATTAACTAAATTTGATTACCTGATAAATGATTTGAACGTTTGTATTATAGATGGTATACCATATTTACTCTTGATGCTTACTAGTAGCTGTTATTACAAATTCACTGCACTGTATTTGCTAATATTTAATGTAGTCTTGAGCCAGAGCAAGTATCACGTATTTTATATACTTTGTACTTTGTAGTCTGTTGATCTTTGTTCATTTATTTCTGTCCAGTTACAACACTTTCTCACCTGATGTCGTAAAGAAAATACCCAAAGTGGGTCTTGTTGAGGAGGTGAAACATTCTTTTTATAGTTTCATCTGTTGTTCACTGAATTCCAATTATTTTCTTTTAGGCTCAAATTCAGTTAGATCCTTGATTTTTCTAAATGCCATGCAAATCCCTTTTCTCAGATTCAGAGACTACAAGCAGCACTTGGTGAGCAAACAGAGATCAGAAAATCTAGCCAGGAGGAGTATGAAAAACTTCAAAATGTAAAGTTCTACAACTTTAGATGATAGTCTTTAATGCTGTGATATGCTGATTTATAAGCTTCTGGTCTAAATCTGTACTTGTTTGTTAATCAACAGTGTTGCCTATTTCACTGTTAAATGTATGATTGGTTAATGAGTCGTTCTGCTCCAACATTTCTTTTCTACGACTTCCTACATATTCCTATTTAAAATTCTTAACTGGATAGTAGAAAACAAATAAATTCCAAAATGGAACCATGGTCTTCCATGGAGATTGCTTGAGCGTCTTTTTGGGAATTGATCCCTGTTATTTATATATTTATATTTTAGAAGCGAAACATGCATAGGTCATCAAGCAAAGATTGTCAAGAGCAGTCTCCTTGGTTATTTATTTATTCTAAAGTTCATAATTGTATTGATGTCATCGCTGATGTGGACAAGAAGCCCGTCTAAGAGCTCTGATGCCCTGCCCAAAAGAAAGTTAAAGCAACTTGAAATGGAAGTGGGGGTGAGTATCCGTATTTAGCCTCAAGGAGAAAGTGCTTGTTATGTAAGTTTTTGGGCCTTAAATTTTTGATGCCTTGCAATGCCCTGGGATTATAACTGATTATGGATGCTGGATCAAAGGCAGTGTGAGGTCTTATATATGTTTGAATTAGGTTAGACCACTATATTAATCCAGATATGTACACTAAATAAATGGTTATCTTCACTGTTGAATTTGACTTGCGTATTTCTATATTTAATAAATCAGTTATATATAATGAAGAACTTTTCTAGGAAATTATTCTCATGTAAAAGTAATTCATCTTCCTGAGTATTTTGGTGTTGATTACGCAGTGGTTCTATAGATGATGTAACAACCCATTTGGAGGCCATCTGGGTCAGCCAGCTAGTTGGACTTACGCCATTACACATGTATTCAAGTAATTGGGAAAATGAGGGAAACATTTTTTATATAAAAAAAATAGGAGTGTTTTAATTTTTTGTTTTATTTTGCATGTTTTTCTCCATCCGTGTGCTTATATTTTTGTGATTTGAATTTTGATATTTATATGGTAGCAATGATTTATCAACTTGTATGGTTAAGCAGGAAAAGATCCTATGTCAGGTTTGCTTTGAAGAACAGATAAGTACAGTCCTACTCCCGTGTAGGCATTACATCCTTTGCAGGCAAGTGAATCAATCTTTATGCTGCTAACCATTCATTATGTAGTGTACTATTCAATATGAAACAAAAGAAACTTTTCTTTTCTTTTTTTGGTTTGCTAAATTAAAAGAAACTTTCACTTTGCTTACAAGCATGGATTTATTTTCTGGAGCAAGGAGTGTTCTTACATATATTTGAAAACTTCATTTTTTTTTATAATTGCACTTGCAGCCTCTTTAAATCACTCTAATTGCTATTTGCTCTATTGAATTTTGTGAAGGCTCGCTTATACTGATCATGCATCTTCTTCATGCCTTTCAGATCTTGTTGTAGGAGGTGTAAAAGGTGCCCCATCTGCCGCGTCTATATTGAACGACGCTTATGTGTAAATGAAGTGTAGTCTTTTAGTATCAATTCACTTTTCTCAATATACAAAAATACATACTTTCTGAATGAAACTCGCAGCTTGTTGAGTCTCTAAGCAAAGTATTTAAATCAACAAGTGAATGCAGTTTCCCTCAAGTTATGTCACCACTCATAAGAATTGTATGTTGTTAAGTTTAAAAATCTCTGAGATATTACGCTTGACTATATTTACAATTAATAATGTCTTCCCTAGTTTAGAGAGATCAGATGAAAGTTGATCCCAAGGATCAGTTATCAGCAAATATATAAAGATCACAAGGATCATTATTGTGTTATCATATTCCCATAACCCATTGGAGAATTTTGGAAAGTCTTTGGTAATGCTATTGCCTTCTCTTAACCTCTTGCAATCAAGTCACAGGTATTTATTTGGTATAGAATCACAACATAATAGTATCATTTTGACTATGTTTTTCTTATCTTATTTTCAGATAATTAATACTTGAAACAATGTTTAAATTCAGTAGATAGGCTAGTTATTCAAGAAGTAGATTTGGCAGAATATTATGAACTTTAGTTGGATATGCATCATGCATTTTTCCTTTAAGTCGGTACTCGTGAATTAATTGCGTACAAACATATCCAATTTAGAAAGAAAACAATTATGGCAAGCAATTAATTGCGTACAAACATAGCTTTGGCTTCAACAAACAATTTTAATTGCATCGACTATCGAGCATATATATTTGAATAATCAAGGACGAAAACTCCTCTCTCTCTCCATGCACCTTTATGGCAAGCACGATTCAAGGTATATCCGTCAACTTTCCACAAGAAGTTCATATGCCAATGATTTAACTGACCAAAATGTCAAACACACAGCAGGCAATTTCAGTGCTAATCTAAAAAATAAAAATCAGCTTATTTTGGTTAATCAAGATAACAAGATAGACGGTACAACTGATGGCAAATGTCACAAGAATTATAGTACTCATTTATCTTCATACTTCTACAAAATTTCTCAACCTCGGGCTGCTTCAATTTTTTAGAAACCTGGAACCTTCTATAACTAATAGCATAGTTTATATATATGTATATCATAGTGCCTCCTTGAGATTGAAAGTTCTAGATATTGCCCTAGCATGATCATATTCATTGAGCTCAACCAGCATCTTCTTCAATCGACGGGCGAGTCCACTTGTCCCTGTCTCTGCCCCACCAGAAATATGCTTCTTCTCCAGTGTCTTTCCAAGTACAAGCAAGTAATCCACCAGAGGTTGCAACTTCGGACTGCATGATGACATTGTATAACAATTATAACCTTAAAAGATTCTTCTATGCTCGTAGAAGATTGCAAACCAAAATTTAGATGTCATATGATTGCAGATAATTGTTCAATTTAGTCAGAAAATGGTAGTATGACTGCAAATACAAACATGGTTGAATGAATTGTTTTGCATAAATGAGGATGATGAAGCAGTTGAAAGGCAACAAGAAAATACTACATTAGATGAATGGTCATCTAAAATGGTTCTGTGCAAGTTGCTGCAAATACCAATAGATGTACCATTAAAATGTGTGGACCACACAAAAATTGGTTCCAGGCACTCTATTTCCAAACCACTACCAACAAACAACCCCCCCAAAAAAAAAAAAAAAAAAAAAAAAATTAATAGAGAAAGAAAAAGAAAAAGGAGTCTCCTTAAATCCTAAAACAAGCAAATTCGAGGCAGAAGCAAAATTAGCAGGCACGAGGGCACTTAAAAGGAACCAGTAGATTACAGGTAAGACATAACAGCCCATATATAGTAATGGTAGGCAATAGTGATAATTGTCAAGATCAATGCAACATGACTCGAGTAAAAGTAGCTCAAATATTAAACATAAGTGACTGGACAGAGATAGTATAATAGCAAATACAGATTATGTGCACTTGAATGTATGCATTAACATGCCAATCATGAAAAACAGGAAATGAAATAACATACACATATTTACTCAAGACATATCATTAAGAAAACTAATCATGCAATACATTGGCAATTCCAGGGTTTTGAAGAGAGCAATCAATGCAAGTCGCATAACAAGAAGACTGAAAATTTAGTATGCAGAGTGTGAAGTATCCTAGTAAAACATACCTTCGTTCCCCAGTTACACTTGAACCCGACCACACCCCACATAATGAAGCAATGATCCTCTCAGTTCTTGTGACCGCATCATGAACATTTGACTGAATGCTTCGCAGATGGGGAAGAATTTTACCAGATAAAAGGTCATCAAGAGCTAGCTTCTCCAGAACAGGCATTGATAAAACCTTGTTCCACAAGCAAATATTCCTCATTAATCTTACAGACATACCAAACTTATATGCTGCAACTCGTGCTGCATTTGGCACAGCCTTCATTACAAGTGTGTTCCATGTTGGCACCTATGAATTGAATTACAAGAAAAATTATTCAGGAATAAAATATTAGGAATATTACATATATATATATATATATATATATTGCCATGTAAGAATATTTTATGAGATCTAAACAAATATAGAAAATTTGAATCGATAGGCTAGGGAGTTATACCATCAGATCAGCTACAGCATCAGTTAGACGATCACAAAGAGCAGTTACTAGTTCACCTAGAGACTTGCTGCAGAGTGGAACATATCTGAAGACCAAATTTGTAGCTGTAACAGCATACTTTGTCTCACGAGTACTAAGCATATCCCAGCAATGAGATATCTCATGAAGCAAAATAGGAATTGCAACCTTCTCCACCAGTTCAGGTATAATGTTAGCATCAGCATCATCCTCTGGAAGGCCATAATCGAATAGCAAGGAATGCCTGAACAATGGAAGATAAACTCTCAAGTATCAATGATCAAACAGAAGCAGACAAGTATGTACGCAAGCACATGAAGGGAAAAAAACAGAGAAAAAAAAACTGCGTAGCTCATAGACTGAAGAAAAAGAAACATTCAAACATTTAGAAGAGAGCAAAAAAGGAGCACAAGGCAAGAGAGAATGGGACCAGCTATTGCCTATGCGACGGATGTTATCATTCTTATTTATTTTATTTCTCATGACAGGTTCAAGCCCATGCTTGAAACTTTTTCACCTTGTCAATAATTACTCACCCACTCAAGTGTAGGCTACAAGAGCACAGGCACGAAAGCCTTCCTCTGAGGTTCAAGAGATTTGAGCAGAGCTTACGTACCACTTCGTATCTATAAAATCTGAATCTTCATGAAGTGGATCCCACTTTAGAAGCTCCAACCTTACATATGGAGAGAAGATTGCAGGTACACTTAGTGACATATAAGCATTATTGTAGCTGGATGGATAATCTCTTTTCCATCTTTCAAACCTTTCTTTCACCACTGAAAGTTGTGAATATTCCTCGGCTGCATCACTGAAAACCTGTTCAGCAATCTGAAGTAGCTGATCACGGTTAGATTGGTATGCAGTGCTCTCAGAATCACTTTCATCAGTGCTTGATTCTCCTTCGATTCGCTGATAGGAATTATCATCTTCCATGGATGATAATCTCTTAGAATCTGATCGAGCTTTCCTGCGATGACGTGCCTCTGCCCTTCGTGCCATGTCCATCCGTTTCTGCAGGTTCTCATCTCTACCAAACTCATCGAGCTTCACTGGAAGATGTCTTGATTCTCTCGAGGCAAAAGATGCAGCCTGAGCTGCACTTGTAGCTCCATCTAATATTGAGGCACTATTACCACCTCTATTAAAAACTGACATTGCTGCATTTATAGCAGCTTCTACCTCCACCACTTCATCAATACTATCAGCTGCTCTTCTTTCTAATGTAGTTGCTGCACGTTCTTCATGAAGCTTTTGCATCTGGTACTCAAGTTCCTCAATGAAAGGAGCTTTATCCTGAAAGCATAAAACTACCATACCTTAGTGTAGTCCAACAAGAGGGGATGCCCCTTCAACAGGCAATTCAGGAAAAAAAACAAAAGATAACAGCAACAGAAAGAAGATACCAAATCATGCATTAAAACCTGAAACTCTTAAGTGCAAACTCTAGATTATGGATAAATCAAGCTAAATTTGAAAAGTAATCGACTCCGCTTGGTATATTATAATTCCAAGTTTCATTCTGTTATGAATTAAAGCATGCCAAAAACCACTTATAACATACCCCAAAAAATATAGTACATAACACCAAGTATTTACCACATGTAGAAAGCAGAATAGAAAACTTATTTTCCAAAAGGTTACATATCTGCTGAAAACCTAATAATAATATTTGTTGTAACTAACACAAATGCTAGTAAATGCTATGGTATGCTCTGTTTTGTCATGTAACTTTACATAATTCTGAATTCTGACGAAACTCGAGAATTAAATTCCAGTCACTTACAGGATTATATTCTACAGATTTCCATGTTATCATTCACTTCATTATCTTTCTCTTCTTTTGACAGTCGAGTAAGATAATATAAAAATTGATAAAATTTTGAAACCAAATGTATGTCACTGACTCGCGCAATGTATGTGATAGTACATCGGTATCAATATTTAAGCCAATCTATGTTGGTGAGTCAATCATTCTAAGATACTTTCATTTTCAATTTTTTATATATAAAAAATCATTATACTTTATTGCTAAAGCACCAAACATTTCATGTCAAATGTGTCAGAACTAAGTAAACTGACTCCTTTCAAAATAAGTGACGCTTAAGAGATTAAACTTGAGAGAAGCTGGGGTTTAGTTTAGAAAGTAAAATAGAAGCTGGACAGAAGAGATTATAAAGTAAAACAGAGGCTGGACTCCCATTCTGCTGGGGAGAAAATGATCATCAACAATAAAAGAATGGCATCAGAAAACAGAACAAACAGGAGTTGAGTCTTTCTAGAACAATAATGCCAGAATCATTGTTAAATACTAAACTATTCAAGCATACAATATACATACACATATAAGTGTATATATATCTATAAGTACAATTCAAGCATATATCAACAAGCCAAATTAAAATAAACCTTCTAAATCACCACAATCAATATTGCAATCAGATATAAGGATTCAGGCCCCAGCCTCCACCCCCGCCAGTCTTATTCAGGTTTAATAACTACATTACCATCTTTGACATCTTTTATTATGGATCATAACTCATAAATTACTGTCTTAATCCAATTTATTTGGCCATTTTTATTTTTTTTTATTTTTTGTGATTTCAATACAAGTTTGAATGCATGCATTATACCTTAATTTTTTTCACATGTTTCTAAATTCTCATTACATTTTCAACTATATTAGAAACATATAAAAATATAATTACACAATTGTAAGTAACAAATCTTAAAATATGTGCTTACCAAACCTAAAAAAATTGATCATGCGACATCGGCCTGGGGGAGGATAAATTGGTCTAAACTAATAAACAGTGTTAAAAAAAAGGTAGAAACAGATGTAGTTTATATACATGCTCAAGAGCTTGGTGTATAAGAAAATAATCAAAAGTACAAGGTGAATTCATAAATCAGATAAACACATACCTGCAAAAAGTCGCATATAACGGAAACAAAATCACGAAGCTTTTGCATAAAGATGAACTTCTCACCAGATGCGGATAGAGAATTTTCAAGGGCAGTGACCTTCAACAATGAGGCTGACAAATTTTCATCTGTCCTAGTTAATGATAACATGGTTCTGCCATGTGTTTCCTAATAAGACATAGATAACTGCATTAAAAATTATACTAAACCAAAGTTTTTACAATGCATAAAATATATAACATGCACTACGACCAATTTTTTTAAAAATGCCTACCTGAGTACATTAAACCAGGCATATAAAAAAAGTGTAAAGCAATTTAACATATTATGTGCACTTATTTTCCAGATGGTCATTTAAATTGGAGTGAAAAACAAGAACTTATTTGTTGCACAAATCAACAACCAAATGTAGTATGTCAATGGGTTTTCAAAAGAAAATAAAAAAATCTTCTATTTATCCCTACTTCTAATACCGACTTGTGATGGGTTCTCGTTAGTAGTGACTGAGAATGGAGCCAAACAAATCAAAACATTGTTTGAAAATTTACCATGGAAGTTCATAGCACTTTCTGGTTGGAGCTTCATGAAGCTTATGCATTTAAAGCATATAGGCTGGTCGATATATCCAGTAATGGATGAGGATGCCCAACCACAATGGAGATAATACTAACCAGATGTGCAGAGGAAATTTTGTCTCACCACAAACAAATAGCTTATGTTAAAAACCAGTGTGATTTGAATGCCTGCTCTAATGAATTAAAGTTTGAATTTAAGCTCAATCCATCACTTAAGTAGATTATTATGTCACCTACTCACCTAGAGCGTGAGTTGTAGTTAAATTTCTATTCCAAAATTTTCAGAATGCAAGGTATAAAGATAAAGTTTTTCATGTCAACCAAATGGGCTTTCCAAGAGAGAGGAGGGAGAGAAGAAGAGGAGGGGGAGGGGGGCTTACGCCATTAAGGTTTGGCAACAGCCAGATAGGTGTTCAATTAAGATATGCTATAAACTTCATCAACATTTAAATCAGGTATTCAATTCACATTATGTTTTCTTATTCATCAGCAGAAGGAGAAGTATATAAGATGTCATATTAATGTTATTTCTAATGTGAATTAAGTTTTTATTTTCAGAAGAACATGTGATACCAAATATTATCTGCTACTTTTGTTTTTATATCGTGATTGCCTTCTATTTTCATTTTGTCTCAAAAACCTCTCTTGTGGCTTATGTACACGTACTACCTCTCTACTTGTCAAAAAAAAAACACAGTACCTCTCTAGCCTCCATTAGTTATGTTAGTAGTGGATACCTCAAGCTCTTATTAAATTACATATGCCCACTGAATTCAACCCACTGATAGGCACAAGGTAAGGTAGCTACAAATGGTTCTCAGATCCATTTTTCTTTTCTTTTCTTTTTCCTTTTTCGTGGTTTTTAGCAGATTGGTTGGGTTTAAAGAACCGAGACAAACTAATGTTGTAACACATTTTGATTTAAGTTTTTCATAGCACGAGACTAAAAAAACTCAAATCAGGAAAGCAAGTAAAGTATATGTTTAAAAGTGCTGTTTCAACACTCTACCAGCCATGAGAACAAAAGCACAAACCTTAAGCCTCCTCACACTCTCATGCAATGCTTTCTTAGATAGCTCAGCTTGCTGTGATATTGACATCACATCCAAACCCGGCAATGACCCAATTGCTCCTCCAATGCTTGAACCACCAGAAGCACCAGACACAGAGTGATATGCAGCTGGTGCAGCTTGATACATCATATTTTGCTGCTGAACACTCTGAACAACAGGAACAGTAGTAGTCACTACCCTACTTGACCCATCATCCATCCTCTTCCCTAACCCCTTCCTAAACTGTTCTTCTTCCCAAATTTTGTCTTCATCGTCCTCATCATCAACTTCACCATAATTAATTTCAGTTTCCTTTTTCAACCCACCATCAATTGCCTCCTCAAATACACCTTTTTTCCCATTATCAGTCTTTGCCCCTAACATAGCAATCCTCCCTTGAAACTCGGGCTCCTCGTCACTCAATCCCTCAGCCTCGCCATGATTACTCCCTCCATCCAATGATATATAATCCGATGTGGCTGCCCCTGCCTGCCGTAGCCGTTCCCTTTTTGCCCTAATCGCATTAATAGCGGCCTGATCAAGAATCACTGACCCAGATGACTCATTCCCTTGCTTTAACACTTTGTCTTTCCTGAACGAAGTAGTATCATTTGTGTCATCCTCATCATCATCAGAATCACCTGTGTTGGTGCTATTATTGAGGGGTTTTATTAGGCCCTTCAGAATTATTACAGGCTCCGAGGGAGGAGGGTTACGGGAGCTAACAGCCAGGGTTTTGGTGTTCTTTTGGAGCTCAAGGAGAGCTTCCTTGGTGTAAGTTCCCGCTTGGGGTTGGACATTGGAAGAGAAAGAAGACGTGGGCGGCGGAAGGCGGTCTTTTGCGGCGGTGAGCTTGTGAGAAGAAGATGACGATTGTTTGGAGAATTTAGAAGAAAAGGCCGGTGGTCTGGAGGCTGGACGAGAGATTGATGTGTCTATTTCTTCGTCGTCGGCGAAGCTGAGGAGCTTCTTGGGGGTTTGGTGCAGCAGTGTTTTTTTAGGTTTAGCAGCGGCGGCCTTAGTCGTGTTGGTTGATGCGGAGGTGGGTTTTGCTGACAGTTGGGGTCTTCTGGTTATTGTGTTGTCGGACGCTGCGGGGGTGGCGTCCTTGTCGTTGCCGTCGTCCTCCTCCGCGCGACGGCGGAAATTCCTGCTCCTGCTGCTCATGCTTGGTGGTGATAGAGGTGGTGGCTTTTACTACCCGATGAATCTAGATGCGATGGTTGCTCTATTTGCCTATTTCTTTCTAGATCTCCTTTCGCCATATGCCCAAGCGGCCCAAGCCCTTTTGTTTTTGGTTCCTAACCAGTAGTTACCATTTTTCTTCTTGTATTCTTATTTGATTAATTCATATTATGATCAATCCATAGTTTGCCTGATTAAAAAAATAATATTATTTCCATTTTATTTTTATTTGATTAATTCATATTATGATCATTTTATTTTTAAAATTTATTTTTTTTAATATATATAAATTGTACTTTATTTATCTTTTGAGATCGACACAATAATCTCCAAAAAATACTTAATTAATCAACCGACGAAGAAAGAAGACAGTCATTTTAGTGATTTACTAATTAATTTTAATAGTACTAATATTTATTTTCAGTCATCCTGTCACCTCGTATAGAACAGTAAAATACTAATTCAAAATTCAAACACAGTCATTATCATAATTATAAAAAGTGGGAACTCGAAACTAAAAAAGAAAATCGCCGATAAAGATTGCTCTTTTAGCATCATCGAGTAGACCTAAGAAAAAGGGGAAGAAGAACTGAAGACGAAAGAAGAAAATAGATAGTTATGAATCTTTTGATTTGATTGTCATTCTCCCCGAGTCTCATGGCTGGGTAAGCAAGTCTCTCTCTCTCTCTCGCTCTCTCTCTCTCTCTCATACACATTACATATGTATGCACAATACATATTATAAATCAATGTTGAAGTTTCAATCAATGTTAAAGTTTTAAATTTTCCTAACATATTTAGTGTAAATATTCGATCACAGTGTTATGAGCACTAGTTGAGCCCTAAGCTTACTGCTCACAGTATTTGAGTTCTTTAATTAGGTTCGCTATCTCTGATTAGCAGTTACATTAGTAATATTTTATGCAAGCTGATATTGTATTGAGACATGGGTTTGGATTTCTTTATTAAGGTTCAATATATGTTTTATGAAAAAAAGCATGAATTGAAACAATTATATGACTAGTAAGAAAATACGACCATGCATGTTGCAATGAAAATAGCAACCTTACATGGAGCCGTTTCTGATGAAAGATTGTTGAAACAAACTGACTAGACATAACATTGACCATCAATGGTTGAACATTCATTTTTTTTTTAATTGGTAATTTAACCCCAAGCATGGATCAATGGATGAACATTCAGGCTGTCTTGTTTGTTTTAGTAAAATCAGCATGTTATGAGGAAAATAATTTGATAGGTACCGGGAGGGGAGGGGGGGGGGGGGGGTGCCACCTGTGTATCTTCGGAGCAAGCAAAAGGCAGGAGACAATCTAATGTCCCAATGCTAATATCTGACAAAAAATCAACGAAAAGAAATAACCCCACCTGGGTACACCTCATTCTTCCAGAAGTAAAGCAAGCACAAGAGTAAATATTTTGATATGCACAATGGAATGCTCCTATATACAGTTCTTTTCTCTCCAAATCACCCACCAGTACAATGAGAGATCATTCTTGATTTGGCTTGAATCTTCATTTGAGCTGGCAAGCCCTTCCAAGTTTCTAAAAAGTCCACCATAGATGCAGGCATCACCCACACCATCCCCACTTAAGAGACACCATCACCCACAAAAGGCTCGCCACCTTGCAATGTGTAGTATGACAAAATTGAACACAATGAGTGGTCACTGTATTTTTCTCAACATGATTGCTGTATGTCACAGGCCCTGCATTATTCAGTAAGGTTTGCCTTTGATTTAATTCTCAACTAGTGTATTTACTGATAGTTATTGGCAATCCTTGTTGAGATATTAACCTTTATTAATTCTTACTTATTTTATTTGAATCATCTTTTGTAATTGTATAGAATGTGCTTTGGTAATTCTTAGTCATACTTGAAAACTAGTCTTGATTTTGGTCTAGTAGAATGTTCAAAAGTATTTCTTGTATTATGTCTATGTTCATTATTATGACTAGTACTGTTATATTATTATTTGTAAACTATGCAGACGGTCATGGTTGGTTGATGGTAATAGATTTGCAACAAAAATCAAGAGTGCTACTGGCGCATGTGATCCTGGAAGAATCAGTTGGAAAAGCAATCCTACTAAAGCTTGTCCAAATTGCCAGCATGTTTTCGACAATAGTGATGTATAAATTCTTACTCATGCACTTAGCTATGAATCTGATATTAACAACATGATACTAGTATGGATAATGCTATCATAAATATTATGTTTGCAACAAATTGTGAACTGATATGTTATGCTATATATAGGCTATAATGAATAATACTTCGGAACAATGGATTGTGGACATTCAAAAGTCCAATTTTATTTGTTGATTTATTTTTTTTGTTAAAAAAAAGGCCTCCAGATAATATGGACAGAGGGACTAACTTTTTAAAATATATTAAAATTTTAGATAGTTTTATATTTTAATCAACTTTTTAAACAGTTTTTATCTTCCTTATGGATACATTTCCTGTTAATTATGAGCCTTAAATATCCGTGCTGTATCTTTGGTCATTGGACAAAAGCCTACACCAATGTTGATAATCAGAGCATCTGACACATTCCTTTTTCAGGTCACACAGCAGTGGCCAGGATTACCCAGAGGGGTAAAATTTGATCCACCTGATAAAGAGATCATTTGGCATCTACTTGCAAAAGTTGGTGTTGAGAATTCGAAACCCCATCCTTTCATTAATGAGTTTATCCCAACAGTTGATGAAGATGATGGAATCTGTTATACACATCCTCAAAATTTGCCAGGTAGTTACAAAATTTTAGCTCGTGCTTTTCTTCTCATTCTTAAGTATCTACAAATTATCCTAGTTCTAATTGTAGTAGTGTTTAGGTGTTATGCAAGATGGAAGTGTATCTCACTTCTTCTACAGAGCAATTAAAGCCTATAATACTGGAACTCGGAAACGCCGAAAGATACATGGTGATGATCTTGGAGATGTTCGTTGGCACAAGACTGGCAGGACTAAACCTGTTATACTGGATGGGGTACAGAAAGGGTGTAAGAAGATCATGGTTCTTTATATGAGCCAGGTCAGGGGTGGTAAAGCAGAGAAAACTAATTGGGTGATGCACCAGTATCATCTAGGCACAGGGGATGATGAAAAGGAAGGAGAGTATGTTATTTCGAAAGTGTTCTATCAGCAACAACAAATCAAGCAGACTGGAAAAAGTGAAGAACATTCACATGAAGGAATTGATGCTACAATTTTAAAAGTGGACGCCGTCTCTCCCAAATCAGTGACTCCTGAACTGTCACATGTTGAAAGGCGATTTCCTGTTTATGATGAGGAAAAAGACTTAATTGTTACTTCAATCAGTCCCCCTGCTAAGGTACACCAAACTTCTCCTTGTATTCTTACTATACTTTTTTATTATAAAAGTAAAATCCTATAAATAATCAGTGGCCTGATTATGCCAACTGGCTCAAGTGTTAGGTATGGTCATGTTCATGCCCTTGAGATGGGTTTCAGTTTCTGAAGATCTAATCTCTGACTTATCATGGGTGAGAAGAGGATTTACTGGTTCTAGTCATCCACAGAACATACTAATAAGTAATAGAGAAATGAAGAAATAAACTAATGAGGAAGATATATGCCATCTGTTTTCGCATTAATATAAAACTGCTCAAGGAAGATATATGCCATCTGTTTACTGTTGACTATAATACTTACTGAACTCTTTGAATTGCATTTGCAAATAGAACACATAGTTTCTTTCCTATTCAATTTACTGATATATTTTAACCTTTATCTAAGCATTTTGAGATGGAGTGCCTTAAAGATGAGGTGCACACTGCATTTGAAAACCCTGATAATCAAGATCACATCGCAGCTGAGAATGATGCTTATCAAATGGGAGATGCTATTGAGAATCAGGCTGGAGAACACATGAATGGTTGGGACAGCGGGTCACAGTATTTATTAGATTCCCAGCAACTTGTGGAAGCATTGTCTTTGTGTGATGAGTTTCTTCATAGCCAGTCTCCAGATAGGAATGGAGTTGAAGGTCGAGAAATTGAGAACAAACCTCGTCTTTCTGATTATGCTCACCTAGGACCAGAAAATTTCAAGAGGGATTGAGAGGAGTGTCAAGCATTGATACTTGATCCATCAAATATAGAAGAAAACACACCTCCTGATTTCCGGCTGAGCCAGCTTGTAAGTCTATTATCTCTACGCTGCATTGTTTTCCCTGTATCGACCTTACCCAATTTTTTAGTTATCTTGTTTTCCATAATAGTGTCGCGTGTGATTTTTTTTTTCTTTTGGTTTTTCTTTGCTGTTGTTTTTTATTCGTTTTATTTTTTCTAACAAATTGTGATGCGTCTCACATAAATTTCTACAGGAGTTTGGATCACAGGAAAGTTTTGTTCCTTGGGGAGGAGTCAAGGAAGCTTAACTGAACATGATCCTACCATCTTTTGAGACATGGCCCACTAAATTAACTTATGGATAGTTGTAAAAAGCACTTATGGCGGTGAAAAGACTGTCAAAATAACCTATTATTTATCGGTAATCTTGTTTTTTGTGCAACTTCTACTCCATGTTTTACGTGTTCTGTTAAAGATACCTAAGTTCACTGTGTATGTAACCTATTACATGGATTTGTTACTTAAGTTTGCATCCGAGGGATCTCATGTCATTTTGTCATTGAGTTGTGCTCTTAGACGCATTAGATTTACGAATATTATTTGCTTTAATCTAGATATTGGCTTTTATTGGTGAACTTTATCGTGGAACATACATCTAATCTTGGGTGTTATTAAGCAGACTAGTAAAAATAAGATGTAATATACTGCTTGAGAGCTGGTTAGACCGTCTCATTTTTCCTTTTGTCACTTTGAAAAAGAGATTCTAGGATACGGTCCGTCCGGTTACTTTAAAACTCTACACAACTTTTACACTACTCTCTTGATTGTATACAACTTTCTTGACTTATCCAGCTCGGTTGAGTGAAACATGTCTAGGTTTGGCATGAAAGTGGCTTATGAGGGAGGCCACAGGAGCCTTGTTTTTGGTTAAGTCACACACGAGCCAGGTGGGATATCTGATTTTTGGAAGCTTAGACTTCATGGTTGCATGAGGCCATGGAGTGAAGCAAAGTTTGGATAAGGAGTGGGAGCCTCACAGGTACAATATATGAAATATGTAAAAATTAAGATTAGTATTACTATATCAATTTCTCAAATAAATGGAGGATGGAGGAAGGTAGTGGTAATTTTTAAATTTAAATATTGAAAAATGAAAGTGTGAAAGCAGACATTTGACGGGTAAAGGGGTGCACGTGGGGGTGAGGATTAAAAAGGAAAGCCTGGGTGGGTGGCTGTGTGGGTTGGCTTCCATTTTCCTCTTATTTGACCGATTGGTCAGGTTCTGTCGATCTGGGGGGACTGTTTGGCCAATCAATGAATGATGGTGGCCGACACAGACCAGAATATGTAGTAAATACTACATCGGCTTCCTTCTTCACTCCCTGACTCCCATTCCCATTCGACTTTAATTTCTACTCCATTTTGTTCCCCTTCTTCCTTCGTGTGCGCAGCTTTTCTCAAGTATGTATTGGTATTTACTGGAGTATTAGTATATGGAGTATTACACAATTTTAAAATTTAGATTATTAAATTAATTCCATAGTCCAAACTAAGTGTATATATATATATGATAAAGTAAGTCGGGTTTTTAATTAATTTACCTGTATTTGAATCGCGCGTACATCTATTTGTAGGTCGATCTATTCTTGTTTGGACCTAAAAAAAATCTGCCATCTTTATTTTGTACTAACAACTTACATGCATGATACATACAACACCCCCCGCCCCACCCTCACCCCACCAAGAATGGTTCTGCTACTTCTTACGTGCACCTCTCCTCTCCTCTCCCCCACACTCACCTAATACCCTAAAATAGCAATAGTGAGGAATATATTATACTGTTACACTACAGCTTCTTCCCTACTTTACACGTTGCAAATGTAAAATTACTCCTACATACTATATACTCCATAAACCCACAAAAGGAGCTTTGAACACTATACATCAAAAAAATAATAATTATTTTTAATATACAATTAAATAATTTGTTAAGAGGTTGTTTGAAACGTAACTAAATGCCCGGCAGTAGTTTAAGAAATGTGTTAATGTTGTTTGGTTAGGGACAAGAAAATCAAAACAAGCTTATCTTATTAGATACCATCGTCAATCTCATCATTTACTTAAGTTTATGCAGTTTCATGTGTCTCACAATTTCTAAATATCACGACGACGGACAAATGAAAATGTAAATTGAAAGACTTTTGTCAGTCTAGCACGTGATATATTAATATTTAGTATTTTAATTGCATCTTCTTCTTTTTCATATAAATTACTACTAGTAGTATTTATATAACACCAAAACTGTGATTAAACAAATCGCCCTTAATTAAGACAATGTTGGACGTACGTGCTTATCAATACTTTCTGTGCGTGCTTGTGCTTATGACCAAAATTTGTTAAACAGCGGTTAACCAATCGTTATCAATACCAGTTTAAATGATTAATGGCCCTACATGGTGGTTTACATAGCCTGCTTATGTTATCTTGGAATATTAATTTACTCATGCTTAGCTCCTCACACTCACAGGACCTACCTACATAAGCTTTATATATATATGTGTGTGTGGTGGGGAATGATTTATAGGGAAGTGGTTAGCAAGATTCGCTTTTTTTGTAAATTAATTAAAACGCTATTGCTTTTGATTGCACCGCCAGAGGAAGAGATGGCAACATAAAAGAATTTGGCTGACCGCTAGAGGGAGTAGCGGTTGGCCCCAACCCAGCTCCATTCACCCCATATATATATATATATATATATATATATATATATATAATTAACAAAACACAATTGATTTTGAATTTTCCGCTCACTCTAATAAATCATCTGGGCCGTCCAAAGTTTAGGATAAATCCCACCGTTCACGTAGTACCGGAGACACGGGATACAACTAGTATATATATATATAAAATAGTAATAATAAAGGTCTAATTAGCAAGCAAAGATGGTGAAAGATTAGTATTATAAAAAATGGAGGAGATAGAAATAGCTGATTAATCTTTTAAAAAGTGAGGGACTCAACTATGCTTTGTGGGACAACATTAGCTCATTAATTATCTCAATATAATAAAATATTGATCTTTCTATTCAGGAGTTGGTTCATAATAATAAAAAGATAATTGTTAAATCTACAACACTTTTTGTTATTTTCACAACAAAATTGTCGCTATAGATGTATAACGACGGTGAAAACCGTCGCTATAGGATCTATAGCAACACTTTTGTTGTGAAAATAACAATTTCTATTGTGGATTTAACAATTCCCTAATAAAAAATTTGAAACTAGTGGCCATGAGACTGGTTCTTAAACACATCATCCCTTCCAACAAATTTGTAGCTGTAGGCTCTTGAAAATTCAGCTAACCGAATGGAAGCTCTTCTTAATTCTTATAGATCCAAACAAGTAAGAAGAAATTACATGCAAGTACTGGAATCTAAATTTAAAAGAAAGTTGAAAAATGAAGTAGCATGTACTCTATATATGCAAAGAGGCTAGGCTTTGTGTTACCAACCCTATGATCTTCATTTTTCCAATCACCTCTATGCATCTTCTTGGAAGAAACAAGATGAAGATAGTATTATGAAGCAAGTAAAACTCAAAAAACAATAATTATATTATACTCCATTATTAATTAGGGCCACAACCACCCAAACCAGAGATGATGATCACCATAATACTACTAACATTAAGATGATGGAAATTAAAAGTAATAAGATTAGTAGTTCCATAACTAATTAAAAACTCTCCGATGTACAAGAAGGAAGGTAGGCCATTTGGTACAAAATTGTGATCTATCCATCTTCTTCTTCACTAGCTAGTATTTACAAGAAGATATATAGATGGGGGATCCATCATATCATATCATATTCATAGATTCATAATCTAGCTAGGTACCTAATATATAGTATCTAATGGATGAATGAATGATTAATTCATTCATGCCAGCAGATCAGCATGACAACACATCTTCGAATGATATAGAGCCTAGCCCTTTGCTGTCTAAGGACTCCTCCAAGTCCTCTGCTTGCAATTCTTCTCTTGGATCCTCCCATGCTGCTACCACTGCTCATTATCTTCATTAGTTTTTTGGGCTTGAGCTTGTGAATGATCAAAGTTGAATTGAAGGGGAAATAAGTGGAAAGGGGGGGTTCTTATAGGAATGGGGAGGCTTCTTGTCTGTATAGATTAATGTATTGGTCTAGTAAAGAGCCAACTATAGGGGGGCATCAAAGGATGTTCAGTGCCCCCTACCTCACCATACAATACCTTATGGGTCCCACTTCCCACTATTGATTCCATACACCCCCCCCCGGGGCCCCAATCCACAAGCAAAGTGATCAAAATAGTCCACACAAGAAGCCCCCTTCTCAGTCTCCACACACACATTTGGGCAAGGGAAATAAAGGATTTCATATGCTTGACAAAATTTAATTTTTATACAATACAGCTCTATGTTACATCCAAAATATATATATAAAAAAACGAGTTTTTTAAAAAAAATTTAAAACTCATTACTTTATTAATACTAGTATTTATGACACACATATTGTGTGTGTAATTATTATACGAACATATTAAGAACGTTATCAAAAATATAAAGGATAATATTAAAAAATAAATTATAAGAAGAACGGAAATAAAACAGGAAAGATGAGAAGAAAAAGAGTTGTGACACGTCCTCATGATTAGTGGTTATTTTTCCCCACTCTCCCCAGATAGTATAAATGAATGTATTTTACTATGATGAAATTGGCACTAAAAAAGTATATTACTACTACTTATTTATGTCATCTTCACTGAGGCTGTTGTGAACGAAGTTCGGCTCGGTTCCAAAAAAATACTAGTGTGATTCAGATTCGTTAATAATATGATCTAAATTTGAGTATAAAAAATAGTTCAGAAACAAATATAAGTAGAATCTGAGAAATGTTATACTTGACTCGTTTAATATTTAAATTATTTGAATTTTCGATTGTGATTCGATACATACTTAATTTATACAAATTCGATTAAATACTTGATATATTCTCTTATAATATATACAAAATTAAATCAAATTAGGATAATTAATTATTATTATTTTATCATGTTTTTAATTTTGATTATATATTTGTGAAATGTAGTAGTAAAAATATTTTCTCATTTATAAGTGAAATAACAAAATCAATTTATAATTATATTTATTATAAAACTAGTTATTATGTGGAGATTCGAATTTGAATTTGAATTTGAATCTCGCAAATAGTTTAAATAAAATTCGATCCGAGTCGGATCGAATTTGAGTAATAAATAATCGAATCGAGTCGAATTTAAAATAAAATTTTTTAATACAACTTAAATTTGAGTCGATTTCGAATATAAATTTAAAGCGTTGGACTCGATTACATCCTTAATCCTCACTAAAGTAATTGTATGCAGGGCATCACCAACCAACATAGTGGGTCGACCATCACTACAATAAGGTAGCAAATGCATATTTGTTTATGAGCTGCTCTCCAATTTGTTGTTGATGATGAGGTGATAATTTGAGTCATTGTCTAAAAGTCTTTATATATCTATCTAATAAAATACAAATGATTTTAAATTTTTTGCTCACTCAATAAATTATTTGAACCGTTCAAAGTTTAAAATAAATCACAACGTTCATACAATGCCGTATGCACGGGACATATGTGTATATAACCACTTTTTTAAGTAGTAGTAATATACTTTTTTAGTGCCAATTTCATCATAGTAAAATACATTCATTTATACTATCTTGGGAGAGTGGGGAAAAATAACCAATAATCATGAGGACGTGTCACAATTATCTGTTGTGAACGAAGTTCGATAGGTCCAGACTCTCGGACGGAACTAAAATTCGGATTTTTTTTTTAAAGTAACTAAAAAAAGTTTAATATTTTATGGAATTGAAAATTTTCCATAATACAGTGTTTTGGGCGTGATTTTGATATATATAACACTGCATTATGAAAATTTTTTAGTTCCATAAAATATTAAACTCTTTTTTTTAGTTGTTTTTTTTATAAAAAAAATCCGTATTTTAATACCGTCATGAGTCCCGACTAAAAGCAGACCATATATATATATATATATATATATATATATATATATATATATATATATATCTTGTGGCCCCCCAAAATTAGGTATACATCACCCATCTTGGGTCGCCAGATACATAGCATGCAATTCAAATATAATTTATTAATACAATTGTAGTGTATGCAATCGACAAAACATAAACTATGAGTTTAAATACAAATATTGTCTACTAGAGATTATACAAACTCAAAAGGAGTTCTCATTACAATTATTATCACACTATTTCATAGAATAGTGAGGATTCTTATCTTATCCTCTGGACCATTACTCCGCTTCCCACTCTGCGTCCAATTATATTCTCATTTCACGAAGAAAACGGTGAAAAAAGGGTGAGCTCAACTAGCCCGATGAAGAAATATTATGACTAAGGTAATGCGAATAAATTATCATTAGCCTTCACGATGTTAAAACCGATAAAATATAATAAACATCAAGTATACGCTGCAATAGAACCAACAATCCATTAAAAAGTCAGTAGAAAATAAAATCTACTATCTTTTATGATTTAAAAGGTTTTTCATCATTATGTTATAAATGAGACTCGACAATAAATATTCCACATCATCGAATCACCCTGCTGCTACTGACGCGAGGATATTCTTTAAGATCGGGACCACAATTATCCATGCACTTCGAGCGAAGAATATTTGTGTATTCATTAATGGTCATGATCATACCAACAACTCATCCATCGATGCACTACAGGGCCAATGAGAACTTTTAATTTTACATCATTTGTAACATTACTGGTTATGATTACATCGAATAATCCACAATCATAATCATACCAAGTCCATCATACATTTACAAGCCACGAGATGACTTTCAACATAATATAAACATGAGGATGATGACAATGATATAAGAATTCAATAAAACAAGTTCAAGAATTAATTTATCCGAGAACCAATAACATCCAAACTGTCGACATGATATTGCTTTGTAGAGTAAATTCAAGAATACTTAGAAGAATATTTCCATGAAAGGATATTGGATGAAGCCTTGAATATCAAGGATATTCCACTAATTTCATGGAGTATAGAAGTCAAAGTTTTAACCAACCGAGTATAATAAAGAATGGAATAACAAAAGAAATCACCATGCAATGCGATAGGCCTTGCAGCGAGTTATTCCAACGAATAATAAATAACGGAACCAGTCCGACGAAAGCGCATGAGACGGGATATTCCAACGAGAATAATAAATAATGGAACCAGTCGGCGTAAAACACACAGCACGGGATGTTCCAAATGAATAATAATAAAAATTTAAACCGAATCCTGTAAAACACACAGACGGGATGTTCCAACGAGAATAATAATAAAGATTTTAACCGAGTCCGTGTAAAACACACAGACATGATGTTCCAACAGAATAATAGAAGAATGTCACCAAGTATAGGAATAATAGCGTATCTGAGTTATTCAATGAGAATAATAAGCAATGGAATAATAATGATTCTCTTGAATAAGAAAGAATAACACCCTTACTTTAGTAGGAGATTGAATCTGCGATAGTGTAATAATGAGAATACTCTTCTTCTTTCTCTTATTATTCTCTATACTTTCTCTCTCTATAAGCTTGAATGAATTAAGTGAAAAATAATGAAGCCTTAGGCCTCTATTTATAAAAGATTTCTAGCTTAGCACTTGCCATGTGAAAAGGAAAGTGGCTTGGCGGTAGTGATGTGAAAAGAAAAGTGGTTTGATGCACCTAATGTGAAACGACAATTGGTTCGGCCTTTTGTAATGTGAAGCGACAAGAGGTTCGGCCTTGTAATATGAAAGCGGCAATCGGTTTGACGTCTGGTAAAGGTAATTACTATTGACGAAGGTAATTACTATTGACGAAGATAATTACTATTGACGAAGGTAATTACTATTAACGAAGGTAATTACTATTAACGAAGGTAATTACTATTGACGAAGAGACTCTTAGATGATGACATATGGGCCCCCCATAAAATAACCGAACTTACCACAAACGTCTCATAACAAACTCTTTATATACATCAAGGATTGAATAAATATTAACACAAATCATTTTATTTTTAATCAACACATATTTAATCTTTCAACAATTATTAATCATTTATAACTTGTCGTCTCAATTATTGATTTAATAATATAACATATTATCTGAGATGATCTTGTGACAATAATTGAATCAATAATATAAGAGATATGATCACGTGAATTCTTTAAGAGCAATAATTGAGTATAATTGAGTGACTTCTCACGTAAGCATCAATAATTAATACTGCAGTGTCTTTATTATGCAACCACGCCAGACATCTTTGTACTTTTACTACCGGGTAGTTCAACGGTTTTAACGAATAACACCTCATAGATTATTTTCATAAAAAGTATTTTTGTCGCTTTCTCGATCGCATAATAATTCCGTTGTGAGGTCTACTAATGATTGTCTTGAGTCAAATATTTAATATTCCCAACAAAAAGAATATTCCCCGACCAAATGAATATTTTATAACAACTTGCGTACTTTGCAAAATTTTTAAATATTACCCACAACTATAACATTATATCAAATCCACACCATAATTTTAAAAAATATTTCGAGAAAATTAAATCTCTATTCATAAAATCTGGGGTCTCACAAATAATATTATTCAGATAATATGAATTATTGCTTCGATAATGAAAAATACTGTGTAATGACAATTATTGAAACAACAGCAATATAAATATCAACGCAACAATTATTAAATCAATAAAATAAAATACTGAACAGTAATTACTGTAACCATTATTGAGTAGTGCCTTCTTACGTAAGAATCAATAATTGGTGCAATACTGCAGTATCTTCTTGTGTTTTAACCCATCGAGTATTTTAACAAGATTAACTTGAGTAATAACTACTCCATTATTTTTAAAAACTTATATTTGTCGTTTTCTCTTCATCCAATCGCTTTACGTTATGGGGCCCACACACGGTCATGCTACTGTCGTCTAATATTTTCGACAAGATGCGAATATTCCACGACCAAACAAATATTTCCCGACAACAATGACTATTTTATAACCACTTGCTTATTTTGAAATATTTGCGTATTTTACCCATAATCTATTCACATTAATCAAATCAACCCTTACTTATTTTAAAATAATAAATAGAAAATTAAATTTCATTAATAATAAGTTAGGGTCTTACTGAGGCGTCCTGACCGAACCTAACTCTCTCTCTCTCTCTCTCTCTATATATATATATATATATATATATATATACGTGGTCCGTCTCTCTAAAGCGAACCTTAAAGAAGCGAACCAAAAAAAGCGAACTGTCGTTTTTGGTATCATGGCAGAATCGGTTCGATCCGTCGCCATAGCCATTGTAGTCTTTGGCGGCGGGTCGAGACGTCGCCATAGACACCAAAAGACGACTTTAATCTTTGGTTGCGTTTTTAAGGTTCGCTTTTAAATCTCTCCGTATATGTGAGACCCCGTATTTTATGAATAAAGATTTAATTTTCTCAAAATATTTTTTAAAATTATGGTGTGGATTTGATATAATGTTATAGTTGTGGGTAATATTTATAAATTTTGCAAAATACATGAAGTTGTTATAAAATATTCGTTTGGTCGGGGAATATTCTTTTTGTCGGGGAATATTCGTGCGACTCAAGACAATCATTAGTGGACCCCACAATGTAATTATTGTCGATTGAAAAACGCGACAAAAATACTTTATGAAAATAACGGTGGAGGTGTTACCGTTAAAAAAGCGCTTGAACTACCCTATTAGTAAAAAATACAAAAGAATACGCTGTGGTCGCATAAGAGAGACACAAGATTAATTATTGATCTTTACGTGAGAAGTCACTCAAATATACTCAATTATTGCTACGAGAATTCTTTGCATCATATCTCTTATATTATTGATTCAATTATTGTCACAAAGATCATCTCAGATAATATGTTATATTATTAAATCAATAATTGAGACGACAAGTTATAAATGATTAATAATTGTTGAAAGATTAAATATGTGTTGATTAAAAATAAAATGATTTGTGGTAATATTTATTCAATCCTCATGTATATAAAGAGTTTGTTATGAGACGTTTGTGGTAAGTTTGGTTATTTTATGGGGGCCCATATGTCATCATCTAAGAGTATCTTCGCGATAAGAATTACCTTCGTCGATAGTAATTATCTTCGCCAATAAGAATTATCTTCGCCAATAAGAATTACCTTCATCAATAGTAATTACCTTCGTCGATAGTAATTACCTTCGTCAATAGTAATTACCTTTACCGACGTCAAACCGCTTTGCTTTTATATTACAAAGGCCGAACCACTTGTCGTTTCACATTACAGCGCTGTCTTAACCAATTGTCGCTTTCACATTACAAATCCAAACCACTTTTCTTTTCACATCACTATCGCCAAGCCACTTTCCTTTTCACACGGCAAGTAAGCTAGAAATCTTTTATAAATAGAGGCCTAGTGCTTCATTATTTTTCACGAATTCATTCAAGCTTATGAGAGAGAAAGTATATAGAGAACAAGAGAAAAGAAGAAGAGTATTCATTACTACACTATCGCAATATTCAATCTCCTACTAAAGTAAGGGGTGTTATTCTTTCTTATTCATGAAGAGAACTCGTTGTTATTCCATTGCTTATTATTCTCGCTGGAATAACTCAGTATACGCGCTTTACCCTATACTTGGTGACATTCTTCTATTATTCTCATTGGAACATCCTGCTCATGTGTTTTACAATTTGACCGGTTCCGCTTTTTTATTATTATTCTGCTGGAACATCATGTCTGCAGGTTTTTACACCGACCGGTTCCGCTTTTTATTATTATTCTTGGAACATCCCGTCATGTGTGTTTTACGCGGACCGGTTCCCATTCTTTATTATTCTCGCTGGAATATCCTCGCTCAGACGCTTTTACGCCGGACCGGTTCCGTTATTTATTATTCTCGCTGAATAACTCGTCTGTGCGCCTATCGCATTTACGGTGATTTCTTTTGTTATTCCATCTTTATTTTACTCAGTTGGTTAAAACTTGACTTCTATACTCCATGAAATTAGTGGAATATCCTTGATATTTGTGCTTCATCCAGTATCCTTTCATGGAAATATTCTGTTTTACTCTATAAAGCAGTATCATGTTGACAGTTTGGATGTTATTGGTTCCTGGATAAATTAATTCTTGAACTTGTTTTATTGAATTCTTATATCATTGTCATCATCCCCATGTTTATATTATGTTGAAAGTCATCTCGTGGCTGTAGAAAGCATAGATGGACTTGGTATGATTATGACCGAGGATTATTCGATTGTAATCATAACCGTAATATTACAAATGATGTGAAAATTAAAAGTCCTCATTGGCCCGTAGTGCATTGATGGACAAATTGTTGGCATGATCATGACCATTAATGAATACACAAATATTCTCGGCTCAGTAGTGTATGGATAATTGTGGTCGTGATACTAAAGAATATCCTCGCCATAAAGGCGAGGGGTGATTCGATGATGTGGAATATTTATTGTCGAGTCTCATTTATAATAAATGATGAAAAACCTTTTAAATCATAAAAGATAGTAGATTTTATTTTCTATTTGACTCTTTTAATGGATTCACGGGTTCATTGCAGCTTAAACTTGATGTTTATTATATTTTATCGCTTTAACACCATTGAAGGTTAATGATAATTTATTCTGCATTACCTTAGTCATAATATTTCTTCTTTGGGCTAGTTGAGCTCACCCTTTTTTCACCGTTATTTCTTGAAATGAGAATATAAATTTGACTTGAGTCGGGGAACGGAGTAATGGTCCGTAGGATAAGATTAGCAATCCTCACTATTCTATGAAAATAGTGTGATAATAATTGTAATGAGGACTCCTTTTGAGTTTGTATAATCTCTAGTAGACAATATTTGTATTTAAACTCACAGCTTTATGTTTTGTCGTATTGTACCTGACGATATTGTATTAGTAAATTGTATTTGAATTGCATCATGATCCTGGCGACCCAAGATGGGTGATGTATACCTAATTTTGGGGGCGCCACAACAGGTATCAAAGCTTAGGGATATGATCCCCGACCGAGATGTGAGACAAGAACTAGGAGGGAGAGACGGGAATTCCTTCGCTAGTATGACCTACCTAAGTATTTTTGGTATTTAATTGGTCGGTCAAAATATATGGATAATATATGACATGACTATTAACCCTTGTTTTATGGCGGTGATTTAAGAATGGCAATTGAGTAACGTTAACAATGGAGTGAATGAGATCGTGGAGGCACCTCTAATCACCAACCGTGATAATGTGATGTCGGCGAAGAAGGAATTATAGATATCCATGTGGTGAGTGAAGAATTGATAGTTGCACCAGAGATAGTCGCAGAGGTAACAGCTGAGAGTGAGGAAGAAGAGGAAGAAGAGGTACCTGAGGAGAATTTATTAGAGGTATTATATGATCAAAATGTAGAATTGTAAAATCGTATTAATGAGTTAGAAGAAGCGAGTTGAAGAATGGCAAAGGATGCGTGGAGCAAAAGGATGAAACGATTCAAGCTTGTTTACCCGATATGTGATCTTGAATGTAAGCAACTCTTTGGCGAGTATAAGATAATAAAGCTAGAATCTGAAATGAAAGAAGAAATAACTAAACGAGTGAGAATGAGTGATGCATGGGTAAAAAGCCGCATGACGCGTTGTTGATATTGTTGAAAGAGATGTCCGATCTATAAGGAGAAGATTTAATGATGACGGAAGACATCGACAACAAAGACCAAAGACCAAAGAACAAATTCTAGGGAGAGAAATCGACCACCGCTAGATCTTCTGAGATGCGGAGAGGAGGACATATAAGACCAAATCAGTATAAAGCCTTCCAAGGTATTTTTAGTTGTGAAACGACGATCACATAGCTCGATTTTATCCTCAGAATAAGTCAAGTCCAGTTGGGGACGGTGGCACCAAAGGTGGATACTGACACAAAACAAAGTCGGTGGTTTTTCGGGAAGAAGCGTTTTTGACTTCTCATGGAGAGAAAACTTAACGAAGTTAAGACATGTATGTTAGTCATAAACTCTTGCGAAGTCTATACCTTGTTGAATCTGCTTTCTACCCACTCTTTTATTTCTCCTGCTTGTACTCAACGTTTAAACTTGACTCCGGAGAAATTGGAATTTGACTTATCTGTGGAAACTCCATTAGGAGAAACTTTTATCATATCCACTATTTATAAATCTTGTTTGATCCAAGTGGGAACAATCACATTACATGTTGATCTTATCTCTTTAAAGGTACTTGCATTTAACGTGATTTTAAGGATTGATTGGCTAACTACTCATCATGCTTTTCGTAAGGTTGTTAGCTTTCATACTCCTAACCAACCTGTTATGCGAATTTAAAGTAACCAAACCACTAAAGTCAATCATTGTCATATCAAGCTATAAATAAAGAGCCCCCATCCTTCGTTGTTGACTTTCATGTGTGGAATGCACCAAAGCCAAACTTTCTGTAGGCAACGTCGTGAATGACGATGGCAAGTTGATAGGTATCAATGTGAAGTATTATCCAAGTCTTGGATGAGGGTTACAATTTTGAATGATATTTCTAGTGTTAATAAATTTTCTAACGTATTCTTGAAGACTTCTTAGCTTACCCCTAGAGCGTGAAATCGACTTTTGTATTGACCCCAGTACAAAACCCATTTCTTAAACCCTCAAATATTTTTTTAACCTAAAACGAACGTAACATATGCCAAAGACGTTGGCTCAAGCTGTTGAAGATTACGATCATATCATTCAATACCATCGTGGAAAAGCGAACGTGGTAGCTGACGCATTGAGTAGAAGATCGTATGTGGTTACAAGTGCAAATATACAAACCCACGTGAAGATAATGAATATACGAGGAGAATCGACTTTAATCGATAAAGTTAAAGCCGCTCGACACACACTTTGGAGGTGATGAATGTGAAGAATTAAGAAGGTTCAAGAGGCGTTATTCTGTAAGCAAGAATTGACGAAGAGATGAAATCTAAACCCTCGATTTTATTGGCCCATTTGAAATCCTTGATCAAGTAGGAATTGTGGCTCATGTAATTGTTTTTACCGCCAAGTATGTTGCGTGTTCGAACATTTTTTTTAAATATCGATGTTACGTAAATATATGGACGACCCGAACCACATTATTAATTTAAAACCAACGAGATAGCGGAAAGATTTAACGTGTGAGAAGATGTGTGTTAACATCTTGGATAAGAAGGATCATATTCGACGCCAAAGGTTATACCTCGAGTTAGAATTTGAAGTGAAGTCAAGGTATCCTCACCGTTAAGCAGATACCGTGTACGTCGTAAAATTTTGAGGTCGAAATTTCATAAGGAGGGAGATTGTGAGACCCTGCATTTTATGAATAAAGATTTAATTTTCTCGAAATATTTTTTAAAATTATGGTGTGGATTTGATATAATGTTATAGTTGTGGGTAATATTTATAAATTTTGCAAAAATCATGCAAGTTGTTATAAAATATTCGTTTGGTGGGGAATATTCTTTTTGTTTGGGGAATATTCGCATGCGACAAGACAATCATTAGTGGACCCCACAACGGAATTATTGTCGGATTGAGAAAACGACAAAAATACTTTATAAAAATAACGGCGGAGGTGTTAATGTAAGTCCCCAAATTTTATAAATGAAATTTATTTTTCTCTATTTATTATTTTGAAATAGTAAGGGTTGATTTGATTAATGTGGATAGTTATAGGTAAAATACGCAAATATTTTGAATAAGCAAGTGGTTATAAAATATTCATTATTATCGGGGAATATTCATTTGGTCGTGGAATATTCATACTGTCGGGGAATATTAATGTCTGACGCATTCTTTTATGGGCCCCATAACGGAAAAAACGATTGGATGAAGAAAACGACAAATATAAGTTGTTTATAAATAACGGCGTAGTTATTCAAGAATTAATCTTGTTGGAATACCCGTTGGTTAAAACACACTAATCATTGCGTTGTTGAACAGAAGATACTGCGGTATTGCACCAATTATTGATTCTTACGTGAAGACACTACTCAATAATTATTCACGGTGAATTCTTTATTCGATTATTTTATTTTATTGATTCAATAATTGCTTTGCATTGATATTTTATATTACCGTTGTTTCAATAAATTGTCACTCTGCGATATTTTTCATTATCAAAGCAATAATTCATATTATCTGAATAATATTATTAGATAATATTATTGGCAATGTCTAGAAAGTTACGTACAAGGAGAGGTTTGGTCACCTAATTTAAGCGCCAAGAAGAGAGAAATCTTTATTGAAAGCCCTCTTCACTGAACCGCCTCGTTGTCGATATTATTGATATTCGTAATATTATTTGTAAATAATTAATTATTGATTAATATGATGAGGAAAATAATGATTTTATGTGGATATAGATGGAGAAAATTTTCTTAATGTGACAATTGTTGAAAATTGAAATTTTATCTTTTTCTGATAAAATAATTCATTTAAATATATTATTATATTTTAATAATATAATAATGATGATATTTTTACGATGAATGTGGGATATATGAGTATATGTGGAGGAGGAGTATTTTTGTTACCAAAAATATTTAAAGCATGTGTTATGTGTCGGTGGACACCATTTCTTGACTGAAATTTGATTATAGCCTGTAAAATCGCCCGTTTGTGAATTTCGGCCAATTTCTGTTTGGAATTTGGAAAAACTTTCTTCTGTAAAGTTGTAGAGAATTGAATTTCCTATAAAAACTCTCGAGATTCGAATTTTCTGGCAAAAGGGCTATTTATTGTGAATTATTGAAGTTAAGAAGCTCCAAAATAATTAATTTTTGAAGTTTAAAATATTTTTTTTAAAAAAAACGTTTTTGGTGAGTGTTTCACATGTGATATACATGTGTTCAATGGCTGAAATCAGATTCAAAGGTTGGCGTAGAAAACTTAATATATATATTATTAATTTATTAAATTTTCGCTTTGGTGTTCTAAGCAATTTCTATAAATAGGGTCTTAGGTTAGAATTGAAAATCACACCGTAAACTGAAGTTTTCTCTCTATATTATCGAGCGTATTCTTGTGAGTATTTTGAGTATATTTTGAGTATTGCTATCTGATGCAAGTTCAAGTCATAAATTTATATCCTGTGTTTTAACTAGAAGACCGTCTTTCGAGGTAAAGGGATATTATTTTTTTCAGTAATGATATTATTTCTTCAATATCATTATCTTTGAAATATTGATCTGAAGTTTTATCAAATTTGGAACTTTTGGTGTCTGAGATTCTTATTCACGTGTACTGCACTATTCACGATATCTACCTTTATTCACTAATCTGAAGACTATTCATCGAAAAATGAAAATTTTCCTTTTATTCAAAAATATCTATTGTGGATACTAGTTTTGATTGTATCCATGTTTTGATCATTCTTGAATTTTACACCACTATGATTATTTTTGAGGTATTTTTGGGCGTGGATAAAACAAAATACGAATCCTTAATCCTTAATCCTTGTCATTTTGTTTCACCGGATTCGTTTTTTTTTAAAAAAAATATTTTTCATCATCCTCGGTCTTAAATGATAATATTATTGAATATCTTTGGCCCAGTAGTGCAAAGATGATTGATTTCGATGAATATCTTTGGCACGTAGTGCAAAGATGAATGATTTCGATGAATATCTTTGGCCCGTAGTCTGATGATGAACAGTGTGTTTAGATGAACATGACCAATCGGTGAATGTCCTTGGCACAAAGTGCAAGGATGAGTATATGATTCCGATATATATTGATTGATGTTACGAGGATAAAAATATTAATGATGGATTTGTTAAATTCATGGATATTAGTAGATTTCATCCTCTACGTAACTCTTACATGAATTAATATTTTCATTGCGAGTATTGATTTAAAACTTGTTGTACTATTGTATTCTATTAAATTTTTCCCTGTTGAAGACTAACGATAATTTGTTGTATATTATCTTAGTCATAATATTCTTCTTCGGGCTAGTTGAGCTCACCCTTTTCCTTTTTGTTCCATTTTTCTTCTCGGAGAGGCGAGAATGTAGCGAGTCTTAGTAAATGGTATGGAATGAAGGTTCTAGAGAGAGTTGTTTAATAGTCCTCACCATTTTTGTAAAATAATGTATCAATAATTATGATGGGGATTTATTTGGGTATGTATATTGTCTGAAGACAATAATTGTATTTAAACTCACAGTATATATGTTGTCGTATTTTGCACGACAAATGTATTAATAAAGTTGTAGTTATTTACATTCCATGTATTTGACGACTTCGAGAATGGGTTGGATGGAATGGACCTATTTTGGGGGCGTCACGATTCTGCTAAAACCGTTGAACTACCCTAGGTAGTAAAAGAAATCTGATGTCTGGCGTGGTTGCGTAAGAAGCGCGGTATTAATTATTGATGCTTATGTGAGAAGTCACTCAAATTATACTCAATTATTGCTACAAGATAATTCTTTTGATCATATCTCTTATATTATTGATTCAATTATTATCACAAAGATTATCATCAGATAATATGTTATATTATTAAATCAATAATTGAGACGACAAGTTATAAATGATTAATAATTATTGAAAGATTAAATATGTGTTGATTAAAAATAAAATGATTTGTGGTAATATTTATTCAATCATTGATGTATATAAAGAGTTTGTTATGAGATGTTTGTGGTAAGTTTGGTTATTTTATGGGGGGCCCATATGTCATCATCTAAGAGTCTCTTCGTCAATAGTAATTACCTTCGTCAATAGTAATTATCTTCGTCAATAGTAATTACCTTTACCAGACGTCAAACCGCTTGTAGTTTCATATTACAAAAGGCCGAACCACTTGTCGTTTCACATTACAAAGTCAAACCACTTTTCTTTTCACATCACCGATTAACGTCAAGCCACTTTCCTTTTCACATGGCAAGTCTTAAGCTAGAAATCTTTTATAAATAGAGGCCTAAGTCTTTCATTATTTTTCACGAATTCATTCAAGCTATAGAGAGAAAGTATAGAGAGAATAAGAGAAGAAGAAAGTGATAGATTATTCTTACTACTTTATCGATATTCAATCTCTTACTAAAGTAAGGGGTGTTATTCTTTCTTATTCATGAAGAGAACTGTTGTTATTCCATTGCTTATTATTACATTGGAATAGCTTTGTATCGCGCGGTTTACCTATACTTGGTGACATTCTTCTATTATTACATTGGAACATCCTCGTCAGCATGTGTTTTACACCCGATCCAGTTCCGTCTTTATTATTATTACATTGGAATATCACATGCATGTGTTTTACAGGACTGGTTCCGCCTTTATTATTATTATTACATTGAAACATCTTGTGCATGTGTTTTTACACCTGACTTCGGTTAAAATCTTTATTATTATTATTCGCTGGAACATCACATGCGTGTGTTTTACGTGGGACCGGTTCCATTCTTTATTATTCTGTTGGAATATCACATGCATGCGTTTTACTGCGGGACTGATTCCGTTATTTATTATTCTGTTGGAATAACTTTGCATGCGATCTATCGCATGCATGGTGATTTCTTTTGTTATTCCATTCTTTATTATACACAGTTGATTAAAACTTTGACTTCTATACTCCATGAAATTAGTGGAATATCATTGATATTTGTGCTTCATCCAGTATCCTTTCATGGAAATATTCTTACGAGTATTCTTGAATTTTACTCTACAAAGCGATATCATGTTGACGATTTGGATGTTATTGGTTCTGGATAAATTAATTCTTGAACTTGTTTTATTGAATTCTTATATCATTGTCATCATCCTCATGTTTATATTATGTTGAAAGTCATCTCAGCCTTTGTAATGCATAGATGGACTTGGTATGATTATGACCGAGGATTATTCGATGTAATCATGGCCGTGTAATGTTACAAATGATGTGAAAATTAAAAGTCCTCATTGGCCCGTAGTGCATTGATGGACGATTGTTGGCATGATCATGACCATTAATGAATACACAAATATTCTTGGCTCGTAGTGCATGGATAATTGTGGTCGTGATACTTAAAGAATATCCTTGGCCGTAGTGCGGGGGTGATTCGATGATGTGGAATATTTATTAAGTTTGAGTCTCAAATTTATTACGATGATGAAAACCTTTTAAATCATAAAAGATAGTAGATTTTATTTTCTACTTGACTTTTTAATGTATTCTTTGGTTCCGCTGCAGCTTAAACTTGATGTTTATTATATTTTATCGGTTTAACACTTTGTTGAAGGCTAATGATAATTTATTCGCATTACCTTAGTCATAATATTTCTTCTTTGGGCTAGTTGAGCTCACCCTTTCTTTCACCGTTCTCTTTAGGAAATGAGAATATAAATGGGACGAGTCGGAGAAGCGGAGTAATGGTCCGAGGAGGATAGCATTAAAGATCCTTACTATTCTATGAAATAGTGTGATAATAATTATAATGAGGACTCCTTTTGAGTTTGTATAATCTCTAGTAGACAATATTTGTATTTAAACTCACGATTTATGTTTTGTCGTATTGTACCACGACAGTTGTATTAGTAAATTGTATTTGAATTACATACCGTGTATCCTGGCGACCCAAGATGGGTGATGTATACCTAATTTTGGGGCGTCACATTATTAGATAACATTATTGGCAATGTCTAGAAAGTTACATCTAAGGAGAGGTTTGGTCATCTAATTGCTTTGCCATGAAGGAGAAATTCTTATTGGAAAGCCCCTTTTTCACAGGAACCGTATGCAGTTGTCGATATTGTGATTCTCGTAATATTATTTGTGAATAATTAATTATTGATTCATATGATGAGGAAAATATTGATTTTACGTGGATATAGATGGAGAAAATTTTTAATGTGACAATTGTTGAAAATTAAAATTTTATCTTTTTCTGATAAAATAATTCATTTAAATATATTATTATATTTTAATAATATAATAATGATGATATTTTTACGATAAATGTGGGATATATGAGTATATATGGAGGAGGAGTATTTTTGTTACCAAAAATATTTAAAGCATATTTTATGTGTTGGTGGACCCCATTTCTTGACTGAAATTTGATTATAGCCTGTAAAATCGCCCGTTTATGGATTTCAGTCAATTTCTCTTTAGAATTTGGAAACACTTTCTTCGCAAAGTTGTAGAGAATTGAATTTCCTATAAAACTCATGAGATTCAATTTTTACGATAAAAGGGCTATTTATTATGAATTATTAAAGTTACGAAGCTCAAAAATAATTGATTTTTGGAAGTTTAAAATAATTTAAATAACAAAAACGTTTTTTGTGCAAGTCTTGTGAGGTGAGTCTGTTTTGGTGGTGAGGTTTTGAAGCAAAATAAGTGTGCGTTGGAATAAAATTATATATATTAATATTTTATTAAATTTTTATACTGCTTTGGTGTTCTAAGCATTTTTCATAAATAGGGTCTTGGGTTAGAATTGAAAATCACACCAAAAATCGAAGTTTTCTCTCTATATTATCGGCGTATTCTTGTGAGTATTTTAAGTATTGCTATCTGGTTGCAAGTTCAAGTCATAGCCTTTATCCAGGTGTTTCAATTAGAAATCTTGATCTTTCGAGGTAAAGGATATTATTTTTTTCGTAATGTTATTATTTTTCAATATCATTATGCTAAAATATTGATCTGAAGTTTTATCAAATTTGGAACTTTTGGTGTCGATTCTTATTCACGTATCTGACCTTTATTCACGTATCTGATCTTATTCACGAAAGACGACCTTATTCATCGAAAAATGAAAATTTTCATTTTCGTCCAAAATATCTATTACGGATACTAGCTTTGATTGTATCCATGTTTTGATCATTCTTGAATTTTACACCACTATGATTATTTTGAGGTATTTTTGGACATGGATAAAACCAAGTATGAATCCTTAATCCTTAATCCTTGTCATTTTGTTTCACTTTAGATTCGTTTCTTTAAAAATATTTTCATCATCCTCGGTCTTAAATGATGATATTATTGAATATCTTTGGCTTTGGTAGTGCAAAGATGAATGATTTCGATGAATATCTTTGGCCCGTAGTAGTGCAAAGATGAGCGAGATGTTTAGATGAACATGACCAATCGATGAATATCTTTGGCACATGGTGCAAAGATGAATATTTGATTCGAGATATATATTGATTGATGTTACGGGGATAAAAGATGAGCGATGAACTTTTAAATTCATACATAGAAGATAGTAGTTTGCATTCTCTTTAACTCTTCTAATGAATTATTATTTTCATTGCGAATATTGATTTAAAACTTGTTGTCTATTGTATTCTATTAGATTTTTTCCTGTTGAAGACTAATGATAATTTGTTGTATATTATCTTAGTCATAATATTCTTTTATCTTGGGCTAGTTGAGTTCACCCTTTTCTTTTTGTTCTATTTTTCTTCTTAGAGGCGAGAATATAGCAAAAGTGCAGTGTCGGTATGGAATGAAGGTTACAGAGAGTTGTTTAGTAGTCCTCACCATTTTGTAAAATAATGTATCAATAAATGTGATGAGGATTTATTTGAGTATAGATATTGTCTAGAAGATAATATTTGTATTTAAACTCACAGTTTTACTGTTGTAATAATAAAGTTATAGTTATTTTTGTACCATGTATTGACAACTCAGAATGAGTGATATATACCTATTTTGGGGGCGTCACACGCCCGGATTTTATCCCGTTTGAATTTTTTTTTGTTTTTTTTTTAAAACAACTAAAAAAAATATTTAATATTTTATGGAATTGAAATTTTTTCATAATAAAGTGTTTTGGGGGTGATTTGGGTACGTATAACAAAATATGGTGAGTACGATGCATGCATTGTACCACCATATTTTGCATAAATATTCAAATCACCCCAAAACATTGTATTATGAAAAAATTTCAGTTCCATAAAATATTAATTTTTTTTTAGTTGTTTTAAAAAAAAAAGCAAAAAAATAATAAAAAAATTTGATCCGTCTTTTACTCCAGTCCGGGCGTCCAGACTGGATCCGTTGTGTGTATATATATATATATATATATACGGAGAGGTTCTAAAATTCACCTTAAAAAGCGAATCAAAGATTTAACTGTCGTCTTTTAGTGTCTATGGCGGACCAGTTCGGCCGTGCTAAAAGACTACATGGCTATGGCGACGGATCGAACTGTCGTCATAGACACCAAAAACGACGATTATCTGCTTTGGTTATTTTCTTAAGGTTCGACTTTAGAGATTTTATATTATATATATATATATATATATATATATATATATATCACATCTTTATATTTTATAAATATCTGGGATAAACCGACAATAAAGGGTTTGAGTTGAATCCTACTTAAAGAAAGCACATTTAAACGGACTTTATAAAGTTTATTGACTAATTAGTTCATCTTATCCTCTTTGCTTTTTGACTGTGGGGATTACCTGAATATAAAGAATCATGTTATGCATTACTAAAAGTTTTTTTATTGAATTGTAATTACGACATACGTGTATATTTTATATAAATTAAAAATGGCTAATTTATTGTGTCTTATCACATAAATTTTCATATTTGTTGTAATTTAATTTGGACATACATGGACGTATATATCATTTCTCGAATATAAATCTTCACAGAAGGGTGAAAGTGGTGGTAAAAATGAAAAATGTAATTAAGTCTTGTTTGAAATACTCTGCAACTTGCTGAAAGAAAGAAAGAAAAACTGTCCAAAGCATCTCACGTGCATCTCCAATTACTGTGCCGAATTTTGATAAAAGAAATAATGAAACCATTGGAGACTAGTACTAATTTGAAGTGATGACGAAGATTGATATAAAACGATTGAAAGCACAAATCCCAAGCAATTACTACTCCTATCTCCTTTTCTAAAAGATTATCGTTTTAGAAAAAAAAATTTGTTCCAAAAAATTTGTCGTTTACAACTTTCTAAGAGAATAAATTATTTACTTTCCTATATTACCCCTACCTTCTCTCATTGTCCCAAAAAATTAAAGGGGTAGTGATGTAATTTCAAATAAATTTTACTCCCTCCGTTCTTAAAAGATTGTCGTTTTAGGAAGTAATTTTTGTTCCAAAAATATTATCGTTTTGAGTTTATCAATACACATTAGCTATTTTTCCCTACTTTATCCTTATTTAAATCTTTCTCCTATTTAAAGCTTTATTCACTTCCCAATGATTCTTATTCAATTCAATGCTATAATCCAAATAGTAATTGGTTGAATAAAAAGTACAATTAGTTGAATTGAATAAGAAACATTGGGAAGAGAATAATTGGTTGAGACAATTAATAAGGGTAGTATAATATTTTCGCTATGCATTATATTCCTTAATCTGTGTGCATTAACCTTAAACGACAATCTTTTAGGAACAGAGGGAGTAATTGTTAAATGATAGTATTAAATGACTTTCTTAATTCATGTGCAAAAATCTTAAACGACAATCTTTTAATAACTGAGATAATACTAATTAGGGAGTACTAGTAATATACTCCCTCCATCCCAAAATAATAGACGTTTAAGGAATTTTCACATAGATTAAGAATAGATGAAATTTTACTATTTTACCCTTAATTAATATTTTGATATCATTTAATTCTCTATTAACATTAGACTTCATTTTCCACTTTCTCTCCTAACCTTTCACATCCTAATAAAAAAATCTATATGACGCGTCGTGTTGTTCAAAGAATCGGATCTGTTACACATCTCTATGATTCATGCTTGATCTCAACAGAACAACCAAATGCATATAAAAAATTCACAGAGCTATCTTGTTCCCATCGCCGCCGTCCATTTTATATTCTCCGATCCATGACGGAGAAAAAGGAGAGAGAAGTGAATGGGATGGAGAGAAAGTTCTCCAAATCAGATTCACGAGCTATCTTGTTCTCCGAGCTATCTTGTTCTCCAGTTCGATTCACTTTATCTTATTCTCCGATCCGATTCACAGAGTTCTTGTTCTCCAGTCGTTTATGTATTTTGGTATATATATGAGAGAGAAAAAGGAGAGAGAAAGTGAATGGGATGGATTTGGTAAGGAGAGAGAAAGTGAACGACAACATTAAATAGTCATTAATAGTGGTGGAGAAGAAAGGGTAGAGAAGAAAATAAAATGGTAAAATATTCTTGATTTTGTAGAACGTCAAATATTTTAAAAAAAAAAAAGAGTCTAGAACGTCTATTATTTTGGGATAAAAGGAGTACTCCGTAAGAGAGTGGTTAATATAAAATTAAATCATTGATCAGAAACAAAGCAATGCTGGTGCACCACTTGCTTTGTCTTGTGTTCCTCCCGTTTTACCTAGGAATTGAAGTGAAGGACACCAACTTTCCTTTCAATAACCCCAATACTCTTCCAATAATAATAGTAATACAATTAAACTATTCTCCCCTTTCAAACAATTAATTTGAAGCAAGCTAGCTAGCTGTCAATTTCGATATAAGCGCACACCTTTCTTTGTTGCTTCTTCCACCCCTTTTGTTAATTTCATAAGTACTCCCATCATGGATGATCCAACCATGCATCCATATCTAGTTTTATAATTTGTTTGACACCGACATTTATTTAATTTTTGAAAATAATTAAATCTTATAATTAATGTACATTTAAATTAATTTTGAAATTAAAATTAAAAATATTTCATTTTTACCGTCGATATACATCACTTTTCAATTTCCTTTAAATATGCATGTTGATGGGCATGTTTACATATAGATATGGATTATGGATTGAGATATATATATATATATACACACCCAAATTAAGCTTTGGGAACTCAAATTAAGGGATGGGGAGACAATGTTGATTAATTAACCAAGATGTAATGCGCTATCTATAATCTAAGTACTGTTCCAGGTAAGTGTCCCATGCTGGATTTGTTGTACTACTGTTTTTATATATAAAAATAGCCAGCCAACAAGGTCAGGTTTACACGTGAACGTCTTGTTCGTGCTATCATCGATCTAGTCTACTACTAGTACTACTATATTACTACTCAATTAAGCCTTGAATCTTTTATTCTAATAGTTAGTTTCTCCATAAAAACACTTGTTCATTATGTTTTAAGGTCCATCCTCGAAATTTCAGTCGAGTATGTATAATGTTTTCAGGACAAATATTGTTCAAGTTGTTTGAGTGTAAATCCCGCAATAATCCTCATGCCATTGACACCTCAAATTTAACTTATTATTATTTGAAATTTTATTTTTGTCCAATAAACTAGATGGCACGTAGTTGGGCCAGTTCCTTGACCAACCTTTAGAAGTAACATTTTGATTATTTTTACTAATCAAATCTATTTAATAATTATGATTGCCATAAGTGGGCATGAACTTGTTTATAAAAAATTCAAATGGGGAATTAAGGATATAATTCTTGGGCATGGTTAGCATTTATACAGTCGTGTGCATATAGGTTGGATTATGAGTTACTCTTAAACACGGCTTGATTACTGTAAGACCAAGTATTAGCATGTTAACGTGTCCGAAATGTTACTCCATCAACAACGTAACAGCAAGGTCTTTGCTGGCTCATGAATTCAAATTACAAGTGCTGTACAAAAAGATCGATGATGGGAATCTGAATAAGATCAGTATAAATCTACATGCATGTTTGTAACACTTCATAATTATATATTAGGATTTAGGACTACAAGGAAAAGATTTTTCGGAAGCATTACTTGTTTGCGAGACAATATCCCCCGGAATGCGAGGAAAATGTAGGCCAATAGTCAGCCCGGGAGAAGGGGGTGGGCGATAATAATGCCAAAGCTAGGCAACGAAATTAATTAAACAGCCACTTGTATTACATTTAAGTTTCCTCCGTGTCTTCTGTAAATTGCTTGCTTACACAACTGGACAGTTAACAAATGGCTCAGCCACAAGTTCCAACATAGCCTGAGGTTCTTCATGAAGGACAAAGCCAATATAATTACCCTTCTCTGTCGAAATAGGGATGGGCTAAAGCTGCTTTTTCGATCGTCAAGCTTTAGAATGAATCATTGATGCTAGAAGTGACCATCCTAATCCACCGGAGATCATAGCTGACATGAGGCTCTACAGTCTTAGTTCCTCCATACAACCAAATCATATTCATACCTCTTTAGCTGACAGTTAAATTGTATGAGACCGCTGTCTGAAGAACATGCATAGTGCTGGGAATGCCTGTAACAGACCAAAGTCACAGTGTTTTCTCGGTCAAACAAGAAGGAAACTAAACGATGTGAGTAAAAGATGGTATATATATAAAATCCAGAATACTGAGCACTCATAGATAAACAAATGTAAATCTTATACGGAAATGATATTGCAAAATCTAATTCATAGATACCAGGTCGTTAAATACTTCAAATCAATCAGGCTATCAGATCTAAACAAAACTAATTCCAATATCCTTTTACTTTGACACGAGGCATTTAACATTCCACGTATACGTAAAGGAAACTAGTGATAATATGTTAGGAATGAAATTTACTTTGAACAAATTAAGAATATTGTCACTAGATTAGAGAAAAGCAAAGAGAACTTATTGTTGGTTTATATGTTATTGGTTTTAATTATGACAAGTTGTTTTGTAGGGTTATATATTATCATCATCAAAAAGAGGAAAATGTTGATTTATGACTTTTTATTTTAATGATGATAACATATATTTTGTATGGAGATGTTTTGAGATTTTCAGGTTATGGACTAATATGTATCAAGATTTCAAGTGGGTCTTCATGAAGAAATGTTGTTTAGAGCCACCACATTATTAGGTCCATAGGATCTCACCTAGGAAATCAAATGTAAGAAGTTTTAGCTCATTTAATTAATTTCAAGGTAATTTTATTTTGCTGAAAATAATTTTAAAAAGGTTTTATGAGCTTAAAATTCAAATCCTCTAAAGAAGCTATTTTTGGAAACCAAATAAATTGAGAGTATATTTAGTCATGATTTCCAAAGTACAAATTTGTTTTCCAAAGCTATATCAATATAAAGATCTCTTCTAAAAAGATCTCTTCCAAAGTACAAAAACGACGTAGTTTTGGCTTCAAACAGAAAATGTGCGTCCGTTCAGGTAAAAACGACGTAGTTTTGCAGCGCCTGTTCAGGTAGATATATAGTCTTTCACAAAATGACGCAGTTTAGACACGTCCGTTCGGCAGATAACGCTTCACAAAACAACACAATATAATGATAATAAATAAAATGACACAGTTTTGATTATTAGAACTAAATAAATTTTTACTTAAAAATTTAAATAAATTTTGTCCAAAAGCGCACGTGTGGGTTTGAACCAAACATTGGCTAGGTCATCTCCCTTCCACAAAAGTGGGGTGCACATTGGGGCCCAAATTCAAGAGCAATTTTTTGTATATAAACATATTAAACTTTTAGTTCTTAACTGATGACTTGGCTTCCCACATAAATTTATCATCATTTCCAATGGTGATCTTTGGGAGTTAATATCTCATTCATTACTCCATAGATTTGAGCTTCCAAATATTCAATTTAATCTACTCATGGAGTAGAACACATTGATATATTAATTTATTTAAAATAATTATTAAAATCCACTTTATTTTAGCTCAAATTCTAACCAGAACCACGTAAAAATCTTGGTGTTTTTATTTACTGTTTTCTTGTTTGCATTATTTAAATTCTGCACTCAACCACAAGTTATATTCTGCACTGCTTAATTCAGGAAGTTTTGCATATCAAGGCTCTGCGTTTCAGGATAATATACTTAAGCAGACAGGCGATAACATGTCATCATAGTTCAGTTAGAAGATAAATTTAAAATTATCATTATAGATCACTTTCATCATAAGCACCTATTCACCATCCTCTAGGTGTGAATTTCACTTATATTAACTTTGAACAAGGAACGTTTGTATTATTAAAATGTAGGATCAATTAATTTCAGACCACATGCAGCGATTACCTTCGGATAAAATAATATTCTGTGGCTTAATATTCCTATGAACAATCCTTTGTTGATTGAAGACTATTAAAGCTTTTAAATAACAGTAGCCTAAGAATTGTTTGAATGATTATATTTTCCCGGACCTTTCCAGGAATCATTGCTTCCACCTGACAAAATTAATCCACCTCATGAGTCTTTTAAAAGTAATTACCACAACATTATGTCTATAAGTTATTGCACTTCAGCTACCCTTGCAGAATGAAAGTAGTATTTAAGAGAGTACAATCAATAATATAATCCTCTTAGGGCCATTAGCTCTACCTAAAGGATCTTTCGCATGTGATCATATTACATATTACATATTACATTCATGTGCATGCACCTCAATATAACCCTAGTACATCGTCATCGTGTAATGATCTGCAGAACCATATATAATTTGGACATACAAATGAACATAGCGTTCGTTTCTGATCAGCATTTCGGTATCAACTGTACAAGCACAACCTGCAGCAAGAAAGAGAAGGCATGCATATATTACTTTACAGAACAATTTATTTGCATCTCTGTTCTCATGTAATACTTCTCTTTCTCTACATGAAATAACCTAAAGGTACTTTATTTATAGTAGGGTTCTAGTATAATGGTGATTACCCACTGAGTCTGGATTGTGAAGTACGGAGTAATAGAGGGAGGGAGCCAAAGGAATGTTGAAAAAGAACAATACATACATCTAGACGTACGTAAGTACATACATATTAATCAAGATACTACAACTTCGAGGTAAACAAATAATGTCAGACAGTCTTATGACATTGCTAATGAAAGAAAGTACCGACATTGCAGGGAAACTCTTTACGCTGATTTTGTTGAAAATTAACTTGCAAATACAACTATATATACTTGGGTAATGAAACAGAAAATGTATAATATAATAATATATATGAGTATATATATTTCCAGCTGCTTAATTGAAATCCTGAGATAACGAAACCTTAATATGTATTATATATAGCTAGCAGTATCAGACATAATAGAACACCACCTCAAAAAAACCGTAAACATATATCCATACACGCACGCTCATTCATCCATATATCCATACACCATATTCAGTGGCCTTTTCCAAAACTAAATTCCCTTCCTTTTAGCAAAACCAGCGAGAATATATATATATATATATATATATATATATATATATATATATATATATATATATATATATATTACTTTATCATGCCATCACTGCAAAAAATACATAATAAACATTGGAATTTCAAGGGAGAGAGAGAGAACAGGTGAAGGGATGCAGACAAGCAACTAACAACTAGATTATGTACGGCCATTATTGTTCTGAAGCTATAACTCAATTAACCCCATTCTTCTTATTACACTTCCGTTATATCAAGTAACACTATATTCACCCAAACAATTTACTAGTACTACATAATTACATATAATGTAATCCCAAATTCTGATTTTGACCAAAATTAATTGGAATACCTTAATTTACTCAACTCCTCCGACTAGATGGAATTTTGACCTTGAAATAGTCGTAATATTTTCACAGAGGATGGACGTGGAGGATTTGAGCTGAGGGAGTCCAGCAACAGTGGGCATGTCCCGTGTCCGTACAAGATGAAAATTTATTTGTATATATATGATTGACGATTATTTATTTATTTCAGGTACATTTTGTGGGGGTGAGTGGGGTCGAACGATTGGTGAATGCCCACAACTAACATAGTTAATGACGTGGATGGTTGGATTCGGACATATAGTAGAATGTGTGGACCACTGACGACGAGGAGAAGGAATTACTACTATAAAATTTGTTTGAATGGCGAAAGGCTGGAAAGCGGCCTCTTCTCTTCTGTCTATTGAATGTTGATTGTATATATTAAAGATAAAAATGTAAAAAATGACAACTTTATTATTAATATATTTGGAAGTTGATATCAATGCAAAATATAATAAATTTTTATGTGACAGTTAGACATTGACTATCCTACGTGGTAATAATGACATATAAAGTAAGTTAAATTATTTCTAAAAAATTCGCTACATGATATAATTGTAAATAAGACAATATAAATTTTATTTATACAAATTTCTCCATTATAAATTGAGTCCGTCCAATTAACATTTTTATTGCAATTTTATTTATGCAATTTTTCCTTAGTCACGGTTTTTATCCCAACGGGTTTTTTCTGACAAGGTTTTAACGAGTCAGTCAACTAAGATATTTATTTAAAAGATATGTACTCTTTTTTCCTTCGTTAAATTTTTTCCACTAGATTTTCTTAACAAGGTTTTTAATGAGACATAATATTCTATAGTAGGGAATTAGGGGAAGTATTATAAACATAGATTCCCTCCTAAGGAGGGAACTGATAATGATAAGCCGCTACTTTTCCTTTTCCTTCTCTAAGTTGGATTCCTCCCCCCTCCCCCTGACTCCTCTCATCTCCTATATAAAGGGTATGAGATTGAAGGAAATAATAAGAATTCTCTCTGAAGAATTTCTCTCTCTTTCTCTCTTACTTAATCTCTCTAAATTTATGCAGCAATTATAAGAATATATTTCTATACTTTACTAAGGTTTTATAACAATTTGGTTGATGCGTCCTTTATTTTTAGTATGTTAAGAAAGATCAAAATATTAAAATATACAATTCATTATAGTATTCAATAAATGCAATTAATTTTTTTCAAAAAATCTTATGATTATCAAAATAAACTTAAAACTCCCTCTATAAATCAATATCAGACAAAACTTATTTATTTATTTATTTTGTTTAAATGGAGAAACTTGTATAAATAAAATTTATGTTATTTTATTTGTATCTACATCATGTAGTTTTTGGTTGGACAATTTGTTAAAGTTATGAAATTGAGGTTTTAAGTTCGAATCTTAACGGAAATGTATTTTTTAGTCTTAGTTTTGCTTATTTCATGTCATCGTTGTCACGGAAGATAGTCAATATCCAACTGTCAAGAGGGTTTGTTTTGCATTAACCAATAAAATAGGACACAATATCCAATATACTAAGAGTATAGTGGTCACTTTTGCATTTTATTCATAAATTTATGTTATTTTATTTACAACTACATCATGTAGCTTGGTTGGACAATTGGTTAAAGTTATGAGATTAAGGTTTTGAGTACGAATTTAACGGAAGTGAATATTTTTAGTCTTAATTTGACTTATTTACATGTTATTATTGACACGGAGCTGTCACATAAAGGTTTGTTATTCAATTTTTTATATAATAGATGATTTATTTTACATTGACAAACAAAAAAAGGCACAATATCCAAATATACTAAAAGTACGGTGATCACTTTTATATTTTATTCATTTATTAAGTAGGAGGCGATCATGTGTGTGTGGTTGCATGGGATATCCTACTGTGATTAACTGCAATCTTAGCGAGAGTAAACTCCTCGTCATAGTAAATATTAATTTTATTGGTTTATTTATTTATTCATATATTCAAAGTTACAATATAAATTTATAATAATAAGATAAAATTAAATTTAAATTTAATAGGAAAAACAAAGATTCGTTTTAAATTCATTCTAATTGATTTGAGTGAGAAAGCATAACAACATTCGATTTCTTTTAATTTTTAAATTGTTAAAATAAAGAGATGAAGAATTTCGTTCCCGATATATTCTGGGGTCTCACAGAAAATTACTAGTTATCAATACAGGGTAGAAACACTATCAGATGCATCAAGCTAGAGGTTTTGAATAAGTTGCCATCTAAACAATATCCACATACAAATAAATTCTCATCATAATTATTGATACATTATTTTACAAAAATGGTGAGGACTACTAAACAACTCTAAAAACCATCATTCCATACCCCAAACTCATCTCTCTACATTCTCGCCTCACGAGAAGAAAAATGGAACAAAAAGGAAAAGGGTGAGCTCAACTAGCCCGAAGAATAATATTATTACTAAGATAATATACAACAAATTATCGTTAGTCTTCAACAGGAAAAATTTAATAGAATACAATAGATAACAAGTTTTAAATCAATACTGCATGATGGAAAAATATTAATTCATAGAAGAGTTACGTAGAGGATGAAATCTACTAATATCTATGAATTTAATGATCCATCATCAATATTTTTATCCTCGTAACATCAATCAATATATATATGGAATCATATATTCATCCTCAGACTACTGAGTGCCGAGGACATTCACCATTGGTCATGTTCATCTAAACACATTCTCATCTTTGCACTATGGGCAAAGATATTCATCGAAATCATTCATCTTTTGCACTACGTGCCAAAAGATATTCATCGAAAATCATTCATCTTGCACTACTGTGCCAAATATATTCAATAATATCATCATTTAAGGCCGAGGATGATGAAAAATAATTTTTTTTTTAAAGCGAATCCAAAGAAACAAAATGACAAGGATTAAGGATTAAGGATTCGTACTTTGTTTTATCCACGTCCAAAATACCTCAAAAATAATCATAGTGGTGTAAAATTCAAGAATGATCAAAACATGGATACAATCAAAACTAGTATCCACAATAGATATTTTGACGAAAAGGAAATTTTTATTTTTTTGATGAATAGTCTTAGATTAAATGAATAAGATCAGATATATCGTGAATAGTCTTATATCGTAAATAAGAATCTCAGACACCAAAAGTTCCAAATTTGATAAAAACTTCAGATCAATATTTCAAAGATAATAATATTGAAGAAATAATATCATTACGGAAAAAAAAATATCCCTTACCTCGGAAAGCAATCTTTAACTGGAATCTTTGGATATAAAGCTATAACTTGAACTTTCACCGATATAGCAATACTCAAAGTATAATCAAAATACTCACAAGAATACGCTCGATAATATAGAGAGAAAACTTCGCTTTACGGTGTGATTTTCAATTCTAACCTAAGACCTATTTATAGAAATTGCTTAGAACAAAAAAAGCGAAAAATTTAATAAAATATTAATATATAATTATTACATTCTTACGCACACTTTTTATCAATTTGAATTCACATTCAACACCAAATAGCCCACCTCACAAAACTTTTAAAAAACATTTTTGTTATTTTAAACAATTAAAACTTCCAAAATCAATTATTTGAACTCGGAACTTCAATAATTCACAATAAATAGCCCTTTTGTCGGAAAATTGAATCTCATGAAGTTTTTATAGGAAATTCAATTCTCTACAACTTTGCGAAGAAAGTGTTTCCAAATTCCAAACAGAGATTGACCAAAATCCACAAACGGGTAATTTTAGAAATTTATAATCAAATTTCATCGATATAATGGGGTCCACCGACATGTTTAACATGTTTTAAACATTTATTGCAACAAAAATACTCTTCCTCCTCAAGTATACTCATATATCCCACATTCGTTGTAAAAATATCACCATTATTATATTATTAAAATATAATAATATATATATATATATATATATATATTTTAAATGAATTATTTTATCGAGAAAAGATAAAATTTCAATTTTCAACAATTGTCACATTAAAATTTTCTCCATCTATATCCATTAAAATCAATATTTTCCTCATAATATGAATCAATAATTAATTATTCACAAATAATATTACAGAATCACAATATTGACAACCAGCGGCCTTAGGAAGAGGGGGTTTTCCAATAAGAATTTCTCATCTGGTAGCATGAATTAGGTGACCAAACCTCTCCTTAGACGTAACTTTCTAGACATTGCCAATAATGTTATCTAATAATATTATTCAGATAATATGAATTATTAGCTTCGATAATGAAAAATCTTGTGTAATGACAATTATTGAAACAACAAAGAATATAAAATATCAACGCAACAATTATTGAACCAATAAAATAAAATATCGAATAATAATTATCGTAACCATTATTGAGTAAAGGCCTTCACGTAAGAGTCAATAATTGGTGCAATATCACAGTATCTTCTTCGTGCAACAACGCCATTCATCGTGTTTTTAACCAATTTGGTTCCAACAATGTAGTAAATGGTAACAACTACGCTAGTTATTTTTAAACAACTTATATTTGTCGTTTTCTTCCTCCAATCGCTTTCACGTTATGGGCTCCACACACATGGTCATGCTACTTGTCAGTCATTTAATATTCTCTCACAAGCATTTAATATTCCACGACCAAACGAATATTCTCCTAACAACAATGAATATTTTATAACCACTTGCTTATTTTGAAATATTTATGTATTTTACCCATAACTATCCACATTAATCACATCAACCCTTACTATTTCAAAATAATAAATAGAGGAAATTAAATTTCATTTATTAATTATTTGGGGTCTTCTGAAAAGACTTATGAAAACATTTCAACAAGAAGTAATGAATTCCTTTTGAGGGGAAGATTGTACTCTTTTTCCTTAGTCACGGTTTTTATCCCAACGGATTTTTCCTGACAAGGTTTTAACGAGGCAGTCAACTAAGATATTTATTTAAAAGATATGTACTCTTTTTTCCTTCGTTAAGTTTTTCCCACTGGGTTTTCTTAACAAGGTTTTTAATGAGACATAATATTCTATAGTAGGGAATCAGGGGAATTATTATAAACATAGATTCCCTCCCAGGAGGAACCGATAATGATAAATCGCTACTTTTCCTTTTCCTTCTAAGTTGGATTCTCCCCCCTCCCTCCCTCCCTCCCTCCCTCCCTCCCTCCCTCCACCCCTCGACTCTCTCATCTCCTATATAAAGGGTATAAGATTGAAGGAAATAATAAAATTTCTCTTTCTTTCTCTCTTACTTAATCTCTCTAAATTTATGCAGCAATTATAAGAATATATTTCTATACTTTACTAAGGTTTTATAACAATTTGGTTGATGCGTCCCTTATTTTTAGTATGTTAAGAAAGATCAAAATATTAAAATATACAATTCATTATAGTATTCAATAAATGCAATTAATTTTTTTTTAAAAATTTTATGATTATCAAAATAAACTTAAAACTCCCTCTATAAATCAATATCAGACAAAACTTATTTATTTATTTATTTTGTTTAAATGGAGAAACTTGTATAAATAAAGTTTATGTTATTTTATTTGTATCTACATCATGTAGTTTTTGGTTGGACAATTTGTTAAAGTTATGAAATTGAGGTTTTGAGTTCGAATCTTAACGAAAATGTATTTTTTAATCTTAGTTTTGCTTATTTCATGTCATCATTGTCACGGAAGATAGTCAATATCCAACTGTCATATAAAAGTTTGTTATCCAAATTTTTATATAGTAAAGGGTTTGTTTTGCATTGACCAATAAAAAAGGACACAATATCCAATATACTAAGAGTATAGTGGTCACTTTTGCATTTTATTCATAAATTTATGTTATTTTATTTACAACTACATCATGTAGCTTGGTTGGACAATTGGTTAAAGTTATGAGATTAAGGTTTTGAGTACGAATTTTAACGGAAGTGAATTTTTTAGTCTTAATTTGACTTATTTACATGTTATTATTGACACAGAGCTGTCACATAAAGGTTTGTTATCCAATTTTTTATATAATAGATGATTTATTTTACATTGACAAACAAAAAAAGGCACAATATCCAAATATACTAAAAGTACGGTGATCACTTTTATATTTTATTCATTTATTAAGTAAGAGGCGATCATGTGTGTGTGATTGCATGGGATATCCTACGCAGTTAACCGTGCACGTGAGAGTAAACTCCTCGTCATGGTAAATATTAATTTTATTGGTTTATTTATTTATTCATATATTCAAAGTTACAATATAAATTTATAATAATTAAGATATTTTAATAAAGGTGCATCAAATAGTATTCTTCGACTTGATGAATAAAAATTGTAAACTAAACCAGTAAATAAATTAAAATTTGCATTTTAATACTGCAACTTAATATACAAAATTTTGAAGCAGTTGAATTAAGACAAAGAATATTAGAAATTCTTTTTTTTTCATAGGCCTCTAGCTATATATAACTTTTAGTTAAGAATTTGTTTGTGTCAATGGAAATACATATTATTAGTATAATTTCTAATCAATAAATTAAATAAATTAGATAAATATAGATTTGTATTATAAACATAGTTTCCCTCCTAAGGAGGGAACCGATAATGATAAATTTCTACTTTTCCTTTTCCTTCTAAGTTGGATTCCTCCCCCTCCACTTTTGACTCCTCTCATCTCCTATATAAAGGGTATGAGATTGAAGGAAATAATAAGAATTCTCTCAAGAATTTCTCTCTTTTCTCTTTACTTAATCTCTAAAATTTATGCAAAGAATTATAAGAGTATATTTCATACTTTACTAAGGTTTTATAACACGTTATCAAAGACGAAGCTCTAACCAACCGAGACGGTAAAATTAAATTCTTACGATTTATTATTATATTACCTAGGTTTGGCTATGTCACCAATAATATAATTTTATTCTTATAATTGCCTTTAAATTCTTGTAATTTATTATTATGTTGAATAACTCATGTTTATGCGAAGTACCGCATACATGGTGAAATTCTTTTATTATTCCGTTATTTATTATTACGTTTAATATCCTCGCTTGTCATATATTACGCTGACTTCGGTTCCATTATTTATTATTCCGCATTTAATATTCTCAGAATATCCTCGCTTGTATAATTTCACCGACTGGTTCCATTATTTATTATTCCGCATTTATTATTACGGCTGAGAATAACTTTTGTCTGTCTTGATCGTCGGCCATCGTCATGCATGGTGCACGCACGGTCGATCCGCTGTGATTCGGACTTCGGATTCGGGATCTTCTTGTTGGTATCGAGTTTGTTGGTTATGAAGCTTAGGTAGGAATACCCGAGACCAATAACCGCAGATGATTAGATAAGACTAACTCTCAATAGAGTTAGTTGGTTTGAAAGATTAAAAGATGAATCTCAGCGGGTTATAAAAGACACAGAGTTCCCTAACTCTGATAAAGAAGTTAAGAATCAAAAAGTTATATTTAAGTATGGTACAATTATACTCTTTAATAGTTGATGTATGGTATCTGGGCTAAACGATTCCTTCATAGAGGTGAGGTATATACTGAACTAGCAACTCGAGCCTAGTTTGTTGGTTGTTTGTGGGAAACCACTCGGTATTACCATATTGAAACCGTTAGAGACTCGATGTGTACCAAATATAGAAAGTGGATAGATCGAGTCTAAAAAGACCGAAAGTGCGAGGATAGGAGATCGTAAACAAAAGCGATCAAGTCATAAAATTGAATCGTAATATATACGATGAGATCACCTCGTGATCCGATAAGGTTATTATAATGTAAAAGAATCAATCGATGATTGAAAAGTCTACAAAGAAGATGTTGTGTATCGGTTATACTATGAAATGGTACTATGAAAACTCATGAAAGAGTTATGGATTATGAATACGAATTAAATGAAATTAAATATGGAAAAGGGGTTAAGATTAGGTGGGGATTTCAATTGAGGACTCATGTTAGTAGTTGAGTTGTATGATTCCTTGTTATGGGCGGGAATTGTACTTGGTGTAAAAACTACTTAGTTTCGGCATTGATAATCATTGAAATGTTTGTGTCGCGTTATTTGCTATATGCGCAGTTAAGAGGGTGATTCCTTTCTCATGTGTATAACAAAAATAGATGAGTCGTAGAGTAGAAATATAAGGATAAGTCTGAGTTCTTAAAACTCATACTTATGTGACATTCTTGACTCATAGTTATATGAAATATTTATGAACCCCTCAAATGTGAATGGGCCGCCAAAGGTCCGACTAGGTAAAGTTCTTAAACTCATATGATTGTGACAATTAATGAACTCATAAGTGTGGTTTTATGAGCTGGGTATAGTTTTGTGTGAATGGAGTGTTAAGGATTATAGGAACAAATAGAATGTTTAAGCAAATGATTGTTAGCGGAGGCATTAGGTTTTTCTAAACTCCTAGCTATGCTAAACTTCAAATTTTTGACATCAAGCTAAATACGCACTATGTGCCTTTTAAAAAAATATATATATATATGTAGACTCGTAACCATTTTTGAAACGGTTTAAAGTACAATCTATGCTACTTATTTTAGCTAGACGCAAATGATTTGAAATATCAAAATTTATTTTTAATTATCACTCATGTACCACGAACTTTGAAGTGCGAGAGATGATAAAAATGTGATGGAGTTGTAAATACAGAATACTTAGTGTGAACTTGACCAAGTCGTTGTTCCACTTATTGTATGATGTGTTATGACAAAGTTATACAATGATGATCCTCAAACTGATTTGTTAATACAATGACGACATCATGACGTTATTCTCGAAAATGTTTTCAAAAAGTTTAATTTGCCAACCGGGGTTTGGCTACACCTAAATAATTCGATTGAATTGAATTATCGATATGAGTCTATCTTATTTGATTCAAATTTAGACTAATGTTATGAAAACTCTAAATATTCATTGATAGAAATTTCCTAATCAAATTGTTTTGGTGTGGAATCCTATGATAAGACTGAGGTGAACGATATTGTTTGGATAAATAATCCAATCTAGTAGCATAAATATTCGCTAAAAATGATTAATACGTTATGCATGACGTAAGAGTACGATAGGCTAATCACCTAAAGTACTAGTAATTGTAGTTTACCTTCTTCGTGATTGTAAACATACTGTTAACCTTTATAAAGGGGTAGAGTACCTTTTTCTTAATTGAAATAGGTAGCGGGTAGTAATACCTATAAACCTCGGTAGTTCATGGTCTATACGACCCTCAAAGACAATTTGAAAACTTTTCGCTCTCTTGTGAGTGGTGTATTGGGTAAAGATGTGATGTGTATAAATTGGTATAAGCGGTATGGTGTATGGTGTAAGGTGTAAGGTGTAAGGTGAATTTCTTGGGACGAAATTCTTATAAGAGAGGGTGAATGTGACAACCCGAGAATTTAGACAATTTATTAAAATCTTAAATGATTGATTTAAGGTCAAATAATGACCTGAGCGTAAAATAAGTGTATGTATTTAACATTTTAGGAATGAATTTTGTGAATTTAAAAACTTTTGGTAAAGGTTTACAGTGTTAAGAATATCATGTATGTGGATATGTTAGGTGTATATGGTTATGTATGTGTTCATAATGTGGTTAAGGGTCAAGGTTGACTAGATAAAACTTATCACTTTATCGAATCCTAGGTATATATTAAAAAACGATAACGTTATGTTAGAAAACCCTAACGTCGATAAGAAACCCTAAAACCGGTTCCAAACTCTAATTCAAAATTTAAATGCTATGAATAAGTTAAATGTCATTAATTATAAATTTATTAGGAAAAACCTAATGAATTACTTGAAACCCTAAGTGGTAAGCTTGAAGATAAGTATAGAATTTCTATGTTATTAATTGTAAGTGTAATTAGGGATGACCCTAATTAATTAATTGGAAAGCCCTAATTTCAAATATAGAAAACCCTGACATGCAATTGGAGAAAACCTAATTATTAACTTATAGAGTTTAATGTTAATTAGGAAGCGGAAGCCTTAACCCTAATTAGCAAGCTTGAATGAGATTAGTAAACTTTATTTTTATTAGAAACCCTAATCTAAATTAGAAACCTAATTTCTAAATTTGAAAGATTATTTTCATGTAAAATCCTAATTAATGGGTTATAAACTCTAGTGACCAATTATGATCCTAATTGCTAAATTAGCAAATTTAATTAGAAATAATAATCCTAATTGGCAAGCTTGATTTATGATTAGAAATTATAATATAATTATCAAATCCTAATTATAATTTAGAAATATTAATTTTCTATTTTGAAAACTTAAATTGGAAATCCTAGAAAGTTATTTTTAAAATCCTAAGGTTCAAACCCTAAACCCTAAAGGCTCAAACCCTAAACCCTAAGAGTTGGAGCATTTGACAATTTAGCCACTAAAAGTACAAACTAAATGACCAAAGTGCCCTTTATATTATTTTAATAAGGTGGAGTGTAGATCTAGCCCTAGTAAGAGGTGGGTGACCAACTCTAGCTAGCCACACGGTGTCAGAAAGTTACTTTAATCATCAATAAAAGCCATCTTGCATCCTATAAATTGATTAAGTCTAAAATCAAAACTTAAAAAGTAAACTCACTTACTTTACTTTTCTATTTAGCAAGACCTTCTCTCTAGAAATTCAAATTAAGAGTGAGAAAGTGAGATATGATAAGCTTATATCGATTTCATAATGCCCAAGATCGAGATCTTCAGGATCAAAATCAAAAATTAAAGCTAAATGGTATAAAAACCCTAATTTTAGAAATCCTTTGATTTTATGTTATTTGTTGCAGTTGATTGTTCAAAGTTGTGTAATAGGGTGTCAATTCATAATCTGGGTTGGTACATATTAGATCCATATTATCTGGGTTGTGTAATAGGGTGTCAACTGACAACGAATGTCAGAGGTTGTAGATCTCAGCCTGTTAAGTTATTTTTGATGACTTTTGATATTTTGTGATGAAATTCATTAATATTTATTATTAATGGTAGTTAATATATTTAATGAATATATTAGATAAATTATGGAAAAATAGAATTAATGCTTTAAAAATCTTATAAAAATGATTTCAGTGTTATAAAAATATTTTAATTTATAAAATATAACTTTTGATATTTTGGCATGAAAATATTAATATTTTAATTATCGGATAATGGATTTGATAGTTTAAAAATCATATAAATATGATTTTAAGATATTAAAAATACTTTGTGATATTATAATTATATTATAATATTATGTTATGTTTTTCATTAAAATTTAATATTAAATAAATGTTAATAATCAAGGAATAATGTGGTATTTATATTAATATCGCTTATTGATTAATGTTTTTAATTACTTTAAAAACATTTAAAGGAAATAATAAAGTATTGAAAATACTTTGAGATATTATAAATATGTTATAATATTATGACATGTGTTTCATTAATGTTTAATATTAAATAAATATTAATGATATTAGAATATTGTGGTATTTAATTCATTTAAATACGTGATTAATGATTGAAAATGTTGTTAAATGATATTAATTATCCAAAATTTTTGCAAGTTTATGAAAAATGTTTTGGTAATACTATGATTATCTAAGATTATTGTTAATTATTTAGGCGAGTTTAATTGAACTTAAACTCGATATTGTCCGATTGTCGTCGGGATGATTAAATTGTATCGGTTTCAACTTAGACTTAAATAGTCCGATTTGATCTTAAGTCTTATGTGTTGTATAGAATGACGCGGATTATGTGATAATGTGTTTAGGTTATTTAATCTTTGTGATGATATTATTCTAATATTTGGAGATCGGTATTATCTCATATTAGGTCTTCTGATAAAGCTAAGTTATTTTTCAGTATCGGTAATCAACTAATGATAAGTTTGTTTTTCTTAACTCTATTAAGAGTGTTTCATTCAGATATGCTTATGGTTAATCATTCTTGATTGCCATGTAGAATTGTACTCATACATCTTGTATGTATAAGTCGTATGAAAGGTCGATCACCTTCATTACCAAATAGGTCCGGATATATATTGTTCATATGTAATACTTGTTCACCAAAAGTTTGTTCATGCTAATTCACAACTACATTATGAATTATAGCCATTTTATTATTCTAAATCTTTCAATCATGATATATCCTTAAATTGTATTTAAACTTGTTTGGCAACTTTCATGCTCACCCTTGCTATATCATGATAAAATATTGCGATTAAGGTGAATCGTCGGATCAAGAGGAAAGTTAAAGAGCAGAGTTCAACTTAAAGTTAATGTGCATGCGATTAGATTTGTAATAGTCTTGTATGATAATGATGTCATGTGTTAGATAAGTTATGAATTGTGTATAAGTTATGGTTACTCGATTTTGGGGAATAGTGTGTAAAGTGTACTGTATAAACAATTTATGTTTATATCTTCCGCAATAGTTATAGAAATAGTATACCGGATCCGCGATGATTCGGGACCCGGATTCGGGGATAATACAAAAACAAAATACAACTTCATTAATACAATTGTCGTATAAAATACGACAACACATAAACTATGAGTTTAAATACAAATATTGTCTTCTAGACAATATCCACACTCAAATAAGTCCTCATTACAATTATTGATACACTATTTTACAAAATAGTGAGGACTACTAAAACAACTGTCTTGAACCATTACTCCACACCCCACTAGTTCCCAAATATATTCTCGCCTCCACGAGAAGAAAAATGGAACAAAATGGAAAAGTGGTGAGCTCAACTAGCCCAAAAAAGAATATTATGACTAATATAATGTACAACAAATTATCCTTAGTCTTCAACGAGGAAAAAATCGATAGAATACAATAGACAACAAGTTTTAGATCAACAATCTGCAGCCGAAAACAACAATTCATTAGAAGAGTTAAGTAGAGAATGCAATCTACTATTTTCTATATCTGAATTTAAAAGTCCATCGTCGATATTTTATCCCTGTAACATCAATCAATATACATCTTGAATTAAATAGTCATCTTTGCACTACAGGCCAAAGATATTCATCAGTTGGTCATGTTCATCTCAACACCTGTTCATCTTTGCACTACGGGCCAAAGATATTCGTCAGTTAGTCATGTTCATTTAAACACCTGTTCATCTTTGCACTACGGACCAAAGATATTCATTATAAAATCATTCATCTTTGCACTACAGGCCAAAGATATTCAGTTATATCATCATTTAGGACTGAGGATGATGAAAAATATTTTAAAGAAAACGAATCCAATGAAATAAAAGAATAAATATTAAGGATTCGTACCTTAAACAATCCAAGTTCAAAAATACTTCATAACTAACCAGAGTGGAGTAAAATTCAAGAATGAAGACCAAAACATAGATCCAATCAAAGATATGAATCATAACAGACAATTTTGGATACAGAAAAGAAAATTTAATTTTTCTGTGAATAGTGTCGTATTCGTGAATAGTGTCGTATACGTGAATAGTAACTCCAACACTAAAAGATAGAAATTTCATAAAAAATATCATTATGCTTCGTGAATAGTAATCATGAATAGTAACTAGTAAATAGTAACTCGTGAATAGTAACCCATGAATAGTAACTCCGACATGAAAAAGTTCCAAATTTGATAAAAAGTTCAAACCAATATTTTGGCATAATGATATTGAAGAAATAATATCATTTATGAAGAAAATAACATCCCTTACCTTGCAAAAACTGTATTTCCGATTTGGAATCTTTGATATATAGTCTTTGAAAGAACTTGCACCGTATATAAGAATACTCAAAGTACTAAAATACTCACAAAATACGCTTTCGATATTATAGAGAGAAATCTTTAGTTTACGGTGTGATTTTCAATTCTAACCTAAGCACCTATTTATAGAAAATTGCTTAGAACACCAAAGCGAAAAATTTAATATAATAATTATATTATATATATATATATATATATATATATATATATATATATATATATATTCCTACACCAACCAAGACTCCTAAAATCAGCATGTTTACAACACATGGGGGGGCCAACCAAAACAATAAAAATATTTTTGTTGATATAAATAATTAAAACTTCCAAAAATCAATTATTTCGGAACATCGGAACTTCAATAATTCATAATAAATAGCCCTTTTATCAGAAAATTCGAATCTTGCGACTTTTAATAGGAAATTCAATTCTCTACAACTTTGTAGAAAAAAGTTGTTCCAAATTCCAAACAAAAATTGACGGAAATCCACATACGGACGATTTTACAGGCTATAATCAAATTTCAGTCAATAAATGGGTCCACCAACATGTTTTGTGACGCCCCCAAAATAGGTCCATTCCATCCAACCCATTCTGAGTCGCCAAATACATGGTACAGAAATAACTACAACTTTATTATTACAACATATAAACTGTGAGTTTAAATACAGATATTGCCATTTAGACAATATCCGCACGCAAATAAATCCCGATCATAATTATTGATACATTATTTACAAAAATGGTGAGGACTACTAAACAACTCTCTCTAGAACCTTCATTCCATACCCCCGACTAGTAATCGCTACATTCTCGTCTCCTGAGAAGAAAAATGGAACAAAAAGGAAAAGGGTGAGCTCAACTAGCCCAGTAAAGAATATTATGACTAAGATAATATACAACAAAATTATCGTTAGTCTTCAACAGGGAAAAATCTAATAGAATACAATAGACAACAAGTTTTAAATCAATATTCGCAGCGGAAATAATAATTCATTAGAAGAGTTAAGTAGAAAATGCAAACTATTATCTTCTATGTATGAATTTTAAAGTTCATCGTCTATCTTTTATCCCTGTAACATCAATCAATATATATCTAGAATCAAATATTCATCTTTGCACTACAGGCCAAAGATATTCATCGATTAATCATGTTCATCTAAACACATGTTCATCTTTGCACTACGGGCCAAAGATATTCATCGAAATCATTCATCTTTTGCACTACGAGCCAAAGATATTCATCATAAATCATTCATCTTTTTTGCTACTGTGCCAAAGATATTCAATAATATCGTCATTTAAGACCGAGGATGATGAAAAATATTTTTAAATAAACGAATCCAAAGGAAACAAAATGACAAGGATTAAGGATTAAGGATTCGTACTTTGTTTTATCCACGTCCAAAAATACCTCAAAAATAATCATAGTGGTGTAAAATTCAAGAATGATCAAAACATGGATACAATCAAAACTAGTATCCACAATAGATATTTTGACGAAAAGGAAAATTTTCATTTTTCGATGAATTGTCTTGACATTAGTGAATAGTGTCGTATATCGTGAATAAAGTCAGATATCGTGAATAAGTAACTCTCGACACCAAAAGTTCTAAATTTGATAAAACTTCGGATCAATATTTTGGCATAATGATATTGAAGAAATAATATCATTTTAAAAAATAATATCCACTTACCTCGAAAGACAAGATTCTTGGTTGAAACACCTGATATAAAGCATGACTTGAACTTGCACCGTATAGCAATACTCAAAGTATACTCAAAATACTCACAAGAATACGCTCGATAATATAGAGAGAAAACTTGATTTACGGTGTGATTTTCAATTCTAACCTAAGCACCCTATTTATAGGAAAATGCTTAGAACACCAAAGCAGAAAATTTAATAAATTAGTAATATATATTAAGTTTTCTACGCCAACCTTCCTAGATCTGAATTCAGCAACATGACACATTTATAACATGTGGAACACTCACCAAAAATGTTTTTATTATTTAAAATAATTAAAACTTTCAAAAATCAATTATTTTGGAACTCCGAAACTTCAATAATTCATAATAAATAGCCTTTTTACCAGAAATTCAATTCTCTACAACTTTGCAGAAGAAAGTTTTTCCAAATTCCAAACAGAAATTGACCGAAATCCATAAACACCGATTTTACTGATTTATAATCAAATTTGGGTCGAGAAATAGGTCTCACCGACACACAAAACATGTGTTAAACAACTTTTGCAACAAAAATACTCTTCCTCCTCATATACTCATATATCCCACATTTATTGTAAAAATATCACCATTATTATATTATTAAAATATAATAATATATTTAAATGAATTATTTTATCAGAAAAAGATAAAATATTAATTTTCAACAATTGTCACATTAAAAATTTTCTCCATCTATATCCACATAAAATCAATATTTTCCTCATCATATAAATCAATAATTAATTATTCACAAATAATATTACTGAAATCACAATCTTAAAGAACTGTGCGGTAGTTCCAGGAAAGAGGGGCTTTCCAATAAAAATTTTTCCTTCTTGGCCTTGATTAGGTGACCAAACCTCTCCTTGAGATGTAACTTTCTAGACATTGCCAATAATGTTATCTAATAATATTATTCAGATAATATGAATTATTGCTTCGATAATGAAAAATCTTGTGTAATGACAATTATTGAAACAACAAAGAATATAAAATATCAATGCAAAGAATTATTGAATCAATAAAATAAAATCTTTGACGAAGAATTCATAACCATTATTGAGTAGTGTCTTCTTACGTAAGAATCAATTATTGGTGCAATACTGGTGTCTTCTTGTTCTCAAAAAGCAGCGTATTAGTGTGTTTTAACCACCGGGTATTCCAACAATATAAACGGTAACAACTACGTAGTTATTTTTAAACAACTTATATTTGTCGTTTTCTTCCTCCAATCGCTTTTCAGTTATGGGGCCCACATACATCAGCCTGGCCGTCATTTAAATATTCTAAAGCAAAGATGAATATTCCACGACCAAACGAATATTCTCCTCGAACAATAATGAATATTATATCACCACTTGCTTATTTAAAATATTTGCGCATTTTACCCCTAACTAACCACATTAATCAAATCCACCCTTACTATTTCAAAATAATAAATATAGGAAATTCCTTTTTATTTAAAAAAATTTCGGGTTCTTACAACCTCCCCTCCTTATGAAATTTTTTCCTCGAAATTGACGTACGTACCTGGTATTTCGAAAAGATGAAAATACCTCGCTTTCATTTTCGTTTCCAACTCCCAGGTCATTTCATCAATAGCATGGTTTCTCCATAAAACTTTAACTTGTGGTATAACCTCGGTACATAGGACATGTTCTTTCCTATTCAAGATCTTGACAAGTACCTCCTCGTACGTTAAGTCTTTTGCTTATCTCGTCGGTTCTAACTCAATGACGTGGTTCGGTTCGTCCACATATTTACGTAACATCGATCGTGTGAAAAACGTTATGAACACGCGTCATACTTGGTGGTAAAAGCGAGTCTATAGGCCCGCGGCCCTATTCGATCGAGAATTTCAAATGGATTAATAAATCGAAGGTTTGAGCTTTCCTCACTCACCGATTCTCGCTTTTGAAATAACAACTTCTTGCACCTCCTTCTTCAAATTCATCACCTCGGTGTGTAGCTTGAAACGACTTTTAACTTTATCGATTAAAGTCGATTATACTCGTATATCATCACGTGGGTACCTAGAGTTTTCATCTCCATCTCTATTATTTGTAAATTATACTGAAATTAGTTTTTGACAATACGTCTTCAGTCTTGTACACGATCTTCTACTCAACACGTCGCCTACCACGTTAAACTTTTCCGGGATGGCATGGTCGAACATGTCTTTGAAATGAGTCTCTTCTTGAGTTCTTGAAGCTCTTCCCACATTCCTTGCTCCATTTGAATTTTGTATCTCTACTGAGTCAATTTGCGTTAATGGAATAGCGATTCGAGAATATCCTTCAACGAATCTCCGATAATAACCAACTAAGCCTGAAAGCTAGGTATTTTTCGATTACCAACTTAGGTTGTTCTCAATCGTGACTCATATCCCAACCTTGGATAAAGACGTTACAATGACACCTATCGGGTTTACTACCGCATGAATATGGTGTCTCCTACGGAGAATATGGCTTCGGTGCATTCCACAAAGGAAGTCACCAGATAAAGGCTCAGGTACCAAATTCTATAGTTGAATTTTTAACTCCTGAAGTTCAATAGGAGCCATTCGATATGAGATTTTAGAAATGAGTTTTATACCGGGTTCAAAGTCGATACAAAATTTAATATCAGGCTTTGGGAGTAAGCCAAGAAATTCTTCAGGAAATACGTCAGGAAATTCACTAACAACAAAAATATCATTCAAATCTGACGTATTATTGTTCAAGTCCATAACATGAGCTAAGAAAACTTGACATCCCTTTTTCAATAAACAAATGACTTTATGGCTTGATATGAAAGAGTTTGACTTCAATGGTTTGGTTGCTTGAATTCAAATAACAGGTTGCTTAGGAATATGAAAAATAACAACCTTACGAAAGCAATCAATTTTGGCATGATGAGTAGTTAACCTTAAAATCATATCAAAAACAAATATCTTTAAAGAAATAAAGTCAGCAGGTAATGTGATAGTGCCAACCTGAATCAAGCAAGATTTCTAAACAGTCGATGTAATGAAAATTTCTCCTAACGGAGTCTCCATAGATAGGTCAAAGTCTAATTTCTCCATAGTCAAGTTCAAACGTTGAGGGCAAGCAAGAGAGATAAAAGGATGGATAGAACCGATATCTAATAAGGTATAAACTTCGCAAGAATTTATAATTAACTAACCCGTGCTAAACTCGTTTGGGTTCCTCGCATTTTGACCGGTCACGACAAACGCTTTTCGAGAACCGCTTGACTTTGACTTTTCTCGGGACATCCTTTTGAGTCACCATTCCCGCCGGATCGGGTTTCGATACCGCATAATCTCGAAGCGATATGTCCTTCTTTTCCACAATTATAGCATACCTTAAATCTGTTGTGGGCGGTTTGAATGATATATCCTCTCTCCGCATTTATAACATACGACCGGTGGTCTTTCTCCTCCTTGGAACCGGCTCCTCTGGTACCGCGTCTTCACATGGTGGTTGTTGAATCTCCTCTTTTAAATCTCCTCCCGACTCGCTTCTTCTTTTTCATGGCCCACGATTACCACCAGAGTGGTTACTGCTTTTGTCCGTATTCTTCTTTCTCCGCCGGGTTATCGTTATTCGATGATCTTTATCTTGAGATGATCCTCGGTTATGGTCTCTCGGTTGAACGTACTTTCGTTATCTCGCTTTCTAATAATCGAGCCTCATTGACAACATCTGTCGATTAGAGAGAAAATTTATGAGAAATAAGATCTTGGCGTGTCGCGGGTTTCAAACCTCTCGAAACATCTGCGTCATCGTTCCTCATTCTCCACCAAATGAGGTGCAAACACGGATAACTCCGCGAACTTTGCCTCGTTCTAGGACACCGTCATGTTATTTTGTTCCAGTCTAATGAACTCTACCTCCTTCATATAGCCGAATACTTTCGGGAAAGTACTTGTCATTGAACTTTTTCTCAAACGCCCATGACACATCTTTGAGTGCGAAATTTGGATGGGTACGCTTCATGATTCCCACCAAGAATCTACCTCGTTACGGAACATAAAAAGTAGCGAATGGAACTTTCATTCTCTCGTGCATCCCAAGACATCGAATATCTTGGTAATTTGTTTGACCCACGCCTCGCCTTAATCGGATCCGGCTTTCCCCAAAATTCGTGGTCCCTCTTTGAATCGCTTGGGCCACGTGACCACACGTGAATTGCTATCATTTCCTCCTATTTTGAACACGAGTCTCCTCGTCCTGCGATTTTGCATGAACTGCAAAAAACTTCTAAACATCCTGTCGTTCATCATCTGCTCAGTGGTGTTGTTCACAGGAGGTTCATTGCCAACTTGTTGCATGTTCTCCTCGTTGGTAAGTACAGGCATCTCCACGGTCTCATTTACTCCACTGTTAACATTCTCAGTCGACATTCTCAAATACTGCCATAAAACAAGGGTTAATTAAACAAATTAACAAATCACATAATACCCCTATATTATGACCGACCAACAAATAAGCTTAGGTAGGACACACTAGCGAATGATTTACTCGTCTCTCCCCTCCTAGTTCTATTCCCCGATTTCCGCCAGAGATCATATCCCTAAGCTTTGATACCAACTGTGACGCCCCCAAAATAGGTCCATTCCATCCAACCCATTCTGAGTCGCCAAATACATGATGCGTAAATAACTACAACTTTATTATTACAACATATAAACTATGAGTTTAAATACGAGATATTGCCATCTAGACAATATCCACACGCAAATAAATAAATCCCCATCATAATTATTGATACATTATTTACAAAAATGGTGAGACGACTAAACAACTCTCTCTAGAACCTTCATTCCATACCCGACTAGTAATCGCTACATTCTCGTCTCCCGAGAAGAAAAATAGAACAAAAAGGAAAAGGGTGAGCTCAACTAGCCCGAAAAAGAATATTATGACTAAGATAATATACAACAAAATTATCGTTAGTCTTCAACAGAAAAAATCTAATAGAATACAATAGACAACAAGTTTTAAATCAATATTACGTGAAAATAATAATTCATTAGAAGAGTTAAGTAGAGAATGCAAACTACTATCTTCTATGTATGAATTTTAAAGTTCATCGCCTCATCTTTTATCCCTATAACATCAATCAATATATATCTAGAATCAAATATTCATCTTTGCACTACTAAAAGCAAAAAGATATTCATCAGTTAGTCATGTTCATCTAAACACCGCTCATCTTTTTTGCACTCACGGGCCAAACATATTCATCGAAATCATTCATCTTTGCCTACTACAGCCAAAGATATTCATCATAAATCATTCATCTTTGCACTACGGGCCAAAGATATTCAATAATATTATCATTTAAGACGAGGATGATGAAAATATTTTTAAATAAACGAATCCAATTGAAACAAAATGACAAGGATTAAGGATTAAGGATTCGTACTTTGTTTTATCCATATCCAAAATACCTCAAAATAATCATAGTGGTGTAAAATTCAAGAATGATCAAAACATGGATACAATCAAAGCTAGTATCCGAATAGATATTTTGGACGAAAAGAAGAAATTTCATTTTTTCGATGAATAGTCTTGATATTCGGGAATAGTGTCGATATCGTGAATAGTCTTGATATCGTGAACATTAACTCCGACACCAAAAGATAGAAATTTCACAAAAAAAAAACATCTTCACGCTTACGTAATAGTACTCATGAATAAGAATTTCGTGAATAGTAATTCATGAATAGAACTCGTGAATAATAACTCATGAATAAGAATCTACACACAAAAGTTCTAAATTTGATAAAACTTGATCAATATTTTTGGCATAATGATATTGAAGAAATAATATCATTTTTAAAAAATAATATCCCTTACCTCGAAAGACAATGATTTAGTTTGAAACAGGATATAGGCTATGACTTGAACTTGCAATCGTATAGCAATACTCAAAGTATACTCAAAATACTCACAAGAATACGCCGATAATATAGAGAGAAAACTTGATTTAAAGTGTGATTTTCAATTCTAACCCAAGCACCTATTTATAGGAAAATGCTTAGAACACCAAAAGCGAAAAAATTTAATAAATTAGTAATATATATTAAGTTTTCTACGCCAACCTTCCTAGATCTGAATTCAAAGACATGACACATTTATAACATGTGGAACACTTCAAAAAATGTTTTTATTATTTAAAATAATTAAAACTTTCAAAAATCAATTATTTTGGAACTCAAACTTCAATAATTCATAATAAATAGCCTTTTTACGAAAATTCAATTCTCTACAACTTTGCGAGAAGAAAGTTTTTCCAAATTCCAATGCGAAATGGACCGAAATCCATAAACAACCGATTTTACATTTTATAATCAAATTTCGGTCAAGAAATAGGTCTGCGACACACAAAACATGTGTTAAACAACTTTTGCAACAAAAAAATACTCTTCCTCCTCATATACTCATATATCCCACATTTATTGTAAAAATATCACCATTATTATATTATTAAAATATAATAATATATTTAAATGAATTATTTTATCAGAAAAAGATAAAATATTAATTTTCAACAATTGTCACATTAAAAATTTTCTCCATCTATATCCACATAAAATCAATATTTTCCTCATCATATAAATCAATAATTAATTATTCACAAATAATATTACTGAGAATCACAATCTTTAGCGAATCGGTAGTTCGGGAAGAGAACTTTCGAATAAAGATTTTTCCTTCTTGGCAGCCTTGATTAGGTGACCAAACCTCTCCTTAGATGTAACTTTCTAGACATTGCCAATAATGTTATCTAATAATATTATTCAGATAATATGAATTATTGCTTCGATAATGAAAATATAACGTAAATGACAATTATTGAAACAATGAATATAAAATATCAATGCAAAGAATTATTGAATCAATAAAATAAAATAATTGAGCGGTAATTACTATAACCATTATTGAGTAGTGTCTTCTTCACGTAAGAATCAATTATTGGTGCAATACTGGTATCTTCTTTATTCGACAACGCCGTATTAGTGTGTTTTAACCACCGGCATTCCAACAAGATAAACGGTAACAACTACGTGATTATTTTTAAACAACTTATATTTGTTGTTTTCTTCCTCCAATCGCTTTCCGTTATGGGGCCCACATTACGGTCATTTGCTTGTCGCATTTAATATTCCACGACCAAACGAATATTCTCCGACAATAATGAATATTATATCACCACTTGCTTATTTAAAATATTGCGCATTTTACCCATAACTAACCACATTAATCAAATACACCCTTACTATTTCAAAATAATAAATAAAGGAAATTCCTTTTTATTTAAAAAAATTTCGGGGTCTAACATGTTTAACATGTTTTAAACAACTTTTACAACAAAAATACTCTTCCTCCTCATATACTCATATATCTCACATTCATTGTAAAAATATCATCATTAATATATTATTAAAATAATATATTTAAATGAATTATTTTATCAGAAAAAGATAAAATATTAATTTTTAACAATTGTCACATTAAAAATTTTCTCCATCTATATCCACATAAAATCAATATTTTCCTCATCATATAAATCAATAATTAGTTATTCACAAATAATATTACAAAATCACAAAGATCTTGTGACCAGTAGTTCTGTGAAAGAGGGGCTTTCGAATAAGAATTTCTCTTTACTTGCAAGCAATTAGATGACCAAACCTCTCCTTGGATGTAACTTTCTAGACATTGCCAATAATATTTTCTAATAATATTATTCAGATAATATGAATTATTGCTTCGATAAAGGAAAATCTTGTGTAGTGACAATTATTGAAACAACGATAATATAAAAATTAACGCATCAATTATTGAATCAATAAAATAAAATCTTTGAATAATAATTCTTCGTAACAATTATTGAGTAGTGCCTTCATGTAAGAATCAATAATTGGTGTAATACTGGTGCTTCTTGTGCAACACAACGCGCGTACATCGTGTTTTTTAACCACCGGGTATTCCAACAAAGATAATTGGTAACAAATCGCTATGCCAGTTATTTATAAACAACTTATACTTGTCGTTTTCTTCATCCAATCGCTTTTTAGTTATGGGGCCCACACAAATTTCAAGGCCGTCGCATACGAATATTCTTCTCCGACAACAAGAATATTCCACGACCAAACGAATATTCTCCGACAACAATGAGTATTTTATAACCACTTGCTTATTTGAAATATTTGCGCATTTTACATATAACTATCCACATTAATCACATCAACCCTTACTATTTCAAAATAATAAATAGAGGAAATTAAATTTCATTTATTAATTATTTGGGGTCTTACAACCTCCCCTCCTTATGAAATTTCGTCCTCGAAATTGACATACGTACCTGGTGTTTCAAAAAGGTGAGGATACCTCGCTTTCATTTTCGTTTCCAATTCCCAAGTCATTTCTTCTATAGCATGGTTCCTCCACAAAACTTTAACTTGTGGTATGACCTTCGTGCGTAGGACATGCTCCTTCATATCCAAGATCTTGACAGGTACCTCCTCATACGTTAAGTCTTCTTGGCTATCTCGTCCGGTTTCTAACTCAATAACGTGGTTCGGTCTTTCACATATTTACTGAAATGCACGGATATGTGAAACACATTATGAACACGAGACATACTTCGACGTAACGCGAGTCTATAGGCTACATTTCTACTTTCGGTCAAGAATTTGAAATGGACCAATAAATCGTGGATTGAGCTTTCCTCTCTTCCCAAATCTTGTAACTCCTTCCATGGAGCAACTCATGAACAATACATGATCCCCTATACTAAATTTCACGTCCTTTCGATGAAGATCCGCATAACTCTTTTGTCGATCTTGTGCCATTTGTATCGTTGTCGAATCATTTGGATCTTTTCGGTGAGTCATACGTCTTAACTCTCGGGTCCCAATAATGTTGCTTCACCCACCTCATCCCAACATATTGGAAGCGACACTTTCGTCCATATAATGCTTCATATGGAGCCACACCTATACTTTCCTCGATAAGCTGTTGTTGTAGGAGAATTCCACCAATGGTAAATACTTATCCCAACTACCCTTGAAGTCTGGGACACGAGTCTTAATAAATCTTCAAGAGTTTGAATAGTCCTCTCTCGATTGTCCGTCCGTTTGAGGATGGTATCTGCGAATCAATCGTAAATCCGTACCCATAGCTTTTTGCAAGCTAACCCAAAATCTTGAAGTGAATCTTGGGTCACGATCCAAACTATAGATCTTGGCATGCCATGCAACCTCACAATCTTATTTACATACATACTAGCAAGGCGTTCAAGAGAATAAGTCTCCGTGTATCGCAAGAAATGTGCAGACTTGGTTAATCTATCAACAATAACCCAAATAGCATTTATGCCTTGAGAAACCGTGGGAAGACCCGTAACGAAATCCATGGTAATGTGTTCCCACTTCCATTTCGAAATCTCAAGTGGTTGCAATGGTCCCTTAGGCACTTGATGCTCCGCCTTTACACGTTGACAAGTTAAACATGTTGAGATAAACTTTGCAATCTCTCTCTTCATATTGTTCCACCAAAATGTATGTTGAAGATCACGATACATTTTAGTACTTCCAGGATGGATTGCAAATGGTGTATTGTGTGCCTCTATCATGATCTTGTACTTCAAATCAGAATCGTTAGGAACACAAAGTCTGGAGTGGACTCGAAGTATTCCTTCTTCATCAATTCTCGCTTAGGAATAGCACCTTCTTGTACTTTCTTCTTCATATGCATCACCCGGCCTGGTGGCTCGAAAGCGACCTTAACTTTTTCTATTAAAGTTGGCTCTATGTGTATACTTGACATCATCGCTTTTCGTTCGTGCATATGATCTTCTACTTAACGCGTCATTTACCACCACGTTCGCTTTTCCATGATGGTATTGAATAGTGTGGACGTAGTCTTTCAATAGCTTTCGAGCCAACGTCACCGCCAGCGTGTTAAGTTCTTTTGAGTGAAGAAATATTTAAGGCTTTTATGGTCTAAATATATCTCCACTTTCTCCCCATAAAGATAGTGCCTCCGGATCTTTAAGCGGCAAACGATTGGCTTACTTGACTCTAGATCATGAGTAGGATAATTCCTTCCTCATTGTAGGCGCCCCAAAATTTCGGACACTTTCATATCTCGAATTTCGATTGCATCACGCTACTACTACGAATATCTTACAAAATCATTAACAACGGAAAATAATAGAATAATTTACATTGATGTAATATAAATATTCACGTCCCAAGGTACCGTAACCATTACTACAACAATTACGTGATTAGCTTTTAACATAGCTTAATCATTCTTGAATACATCATAATAATCATAACAATAATAATAATACTTTTAGTCTTAAGGACTCAGTTATTTCGCCGCTTTGCCCTTTCCCTTGTCCTTTTCTCGAATACTGCGCTTGCTCTTTTTAATCTGTAATGTTTTAGGAAGCAAGAATGAGCAACAAGTTTGCCCAAAGAAGAAATATAGCTAGAAGAACAAGCGGTATAGCATTTGAATCTTTCATGGGTATAATAATAATTGATAGTTCAAGGATATCAAGAATACCAAGAGTATTCAATAAGTGTCGCTATGGATGGAAGGATATCAACAAAATTTCGAGGATTTACTCATTTCGAGGTTCAACATAATTGGGTCTTGGCGAATACTAAGGACCAAGAACTCTTACTAGAATTAGCGAGATTACATCAGAATCCAACATCCACGAGTACATCGGTGATCGACTTAAAGTACCCTATGTTATGCATAACATTTAATCATACTCATATCATGCACGCTCGGTTCCCAGACAATATATAATTTCCCTTCTATGAGGGTTGTTCATCTCAAGAGATTTACGATAGTCGCACCAAATCAATTGGTTTGGATAGCTCTTTAACTCATAATAATAGTCTAAGCCAATCAAGGGCTTACATAGCTTTTTCATCATGCATTTAGGAATGATAAGTCCAATGCTTACAACAACGTCAAAGGTATGCAAGTGATTTTCGAATAGAAAATGATATTTGCTTGATAAAATATGATTGATATGACAACAATTCAACGTATAAAGTGTGTGAATTTAAGGAACTTGCAACACAATAATAATGGTGTTCTGGATACTTGTTCAATGTAAATTTGAGTGAGGTTAGGGAACTTGCCCAACAATAACAATAAGTTAGGGATAGAAAACTTGCATGATATAAGTAACAAGTTTTTAGGGATAGGAACTTGCCTTTAGCGTTGATTACTACTAATAGTGAAAATCACCTCAACGAACTATATACATCCTATTCTATTCATGTAAGTATTGTGTATTTATTAGCCAAACACACTTGATATATATCAATAACATGTACACATAACACATCTTTCTTTCTATCTCTATCTGCATACCCATCAAAACTCATAATTGATTTACACTTATCATGCTCATACTATTGACCACTACTAGCTTATTCATAATCTTTCTTCCTCGAAGTTCTAAGAGGTTCATTGCTTTAAGTGAGACCATAACGTCTATTAATCCCACCGACCTTCTTCTACGCATGTTTGCAAGTATTAGATTTATTTTCCGAAGTTGGTACAACTCTCCACTTAGAACTTATTCGTACTAATAGTTTACAATAGTATAGGAGTATTTATTAATCCATCCTTATATCAAGTTATGATCTTTGTCTCGAGGTCCCGGACATCTCGCCATGTCCGAAGATATTATGACTTGTTCAAGACAACATGCTTCGTCCAAGACATCGCACTTCGTCCAAGACATCACGCTTTATCCGAAGACATTACGCTCATTCAAGACATCACGCTTTGTCCAAGACATTACGCTCATCCAGAAGACATCACGCTTTGTCCAAAAGACATCGTGCTTTGTCCAAAGACATTACGCTCTGTCTCAAGACATCACGCTTTGTCCGGCGAGCTCCTTGAGAGACTTGGTCCACACTACTTTGACAAAGTTTAAGTTCGTCGGGTTAATTTTCATTAAGACTTCACTATATGCATACAACCTAAGGGAATTTCTTAATACATGGTCTAAACATGACCAACCCGTCGATTGGTTCCTAAAATGCAGTGCGATTGCACCCATGGATTCGAAGCGATGAACATGCTCGCTTTTGCGAAGTAGTCACAACTTGATTCCGATACAATTTTAACGTATTCATGTATGCGAAGGTAAACTTTCTAAACACCCTATATCATGCTAATTCATCATACTTGACCTATTCATCCGAAAACGAGAATCAACAAGACTCAAGTTAAGAACGGAGTAGAAATTATACCTTCTCGAGCTTTAACCTTGATATCTCACACATCGATTTGGTAATGCTTAGCAACTAAGAATTCTTTATCGATTTCTCCAACACTCTTATCACTAAAACAGACCGCCTAGTGGCTTGTATTTAAAGAGAAAACATGGACCGGACAATTTGCTTTACCCAATGTTGGGATTCATGGTGCAATAGAAATGAACAACGGTTATTTAAGGAGTTGTTCAATCACTCCATACCAACCTGCTTAGCTAGCCACGCATACTAGGATTAGCGAACTTAAAATTTGCGTAAAGAGAGTTTAGGCTCTTCGTTTTTGTACTTGGTGACCCTAATTTGGGGACAAGAGAATGTATCTCGAGACATAGACAAATTTAGTCGGTCGGGCCCACGCCTTACCCACATTTTAATTTAACCAATACTTGTACTCCCGATTAACTATTTTGTTGGGTTCCGAATTGGATTCTAAATATCCCAAGTTTATTGGGCTAACTTAACAAATTCCATCAATTAACTTATTGGGCTAGACTCCCAATTTATTATTTGGACTTTAAACATGCAAATACTTAATCATCCTTCATTAAGTCCATCATTGTGTCACACAAGACATTTCATGAACCTATCTTATCGATCATCAACAACTTCAATTTTAATTCAATTGAGTTCTTCTCCTCATGCCACGTAAGCATTTATAAAATAAATAATTCACCTTGCTCTATTTAATAATAAAATTAAATCATAAAATTTACTGGTATTACATCCTCTCCCCTTAAAAAATTTAGTCCTCTGAATTGATACAAGGTTATCTGAAAAGATGGGGATGGTCTCTCCTCATCCTATCTTCTAATTCCCACGTGGCCTCTTCGACATCGTGGTTTCGCCAAACAACCTTTACGGAAGATATAACTTTGTTTCTTAGCATTTGTTCTTTATTATCTATTATCCGAACAGAATTTCTTCATATGCCGATTCTTCTCTACTTGAATGGGCTCATAGGAAATTACGTCTTATAATCGAACTTGTATGGTGGTGTAGACGAAATGTGAAACACGTTGTGGATGTGTTCCATTCGGTGTGCAAAGCAACTTTGTATGCCACTTACGCCCACTCGCTTCAATATCTCGAATGGCCCTATGAACCTCGGACTCAATTTTCCTTTCTTTCCGAATCGATCTTTCCTTCCAAAGAGATACCTTCAAAAACAAAACTACCGACTTCCAGTCTCGGTTACGGCGATGCAAGTCGGCGTACTTCTTTTAGTAATCTTGAGTCGCTACCAATTTGCCTTATTGTTGCTACCACGCGTCGGTAGCTTTTACGGACTAATTACGGTCCCAAAAGTCATCGTTCTCCGACTTCATCCCAACATAATGGCGTCCTGCACTTTCTCCCGTAAAGAGCTTACGAAAATAATCAATTTTGGCATGATGAGTAGTTAACCAATCAATCCCTAAAATCACATCAAAAGCAAGTATCTTTAAAGAGATAAAGGTCAACAATAAAGATAAGGGTGCCAACTTAGATTAGACAAGATTTATAAACGAGTGGATGTGATGAAAGTTTCTCTAACTGGAGTTTCCACAGATAGGTCAAAGTCTAATTTTTCCGAGTCAAATTTAAGCGTTGAGCACAAGTAGGAGAGATAAATGAATGGGTAAAGCCCCAGATATCTAGTAAAGTATAAACTTCATAAGAATTTATAAATAACTTACCCGTGATCACCTCGTTTGGGTTCCTCGCATTTTGACCAGTCACAACAAACGCTCTTTCAAGAACCGTTGACTTTGACTTTTCTGGGACAGTCTTTTGAGTCACCGTCCCCATTGAACTAGGTTTCGCTTTACCATGCAATCTCGAAGCGATATGACCTTCCTTTCCACAATTATAGCGATACAGGCTGAATTGTTGGGCGCTTTTGGTGATATGTCCCTCTTTCCGCATTTATAGCATATGACCGGTGGTCGTTCTCCTCCTTGGAACCGATTCTTCTTTGGCAATCGTCTTCTTCATAGTGGTTGTTGAATCTCCTCTTTTTTAAAATCTCCTCCTCGACTCGCTTCTTCTATTTTCATGGCCATGATTACCACCGAATGGTTACCATTTTGTCCGCCTTTTTCTTTCTCCATTTGGTTATTGTTTTTTGTTGATCTTATCTCCTTATGATCCTGATTGTGGTACCTCGGTTGGCCGTACTTTCGTTATCTCGCTTCTAACAATTGAGCCACATTAACAACATCCGAATAGAGAGAAAATTTATGAGAGATGAGATCTTAACGTATTATCTGGGTTTCAAACCTCTCGAAACATCCGCGTCATCGTTCCTCATTCTCCACCAAATGAGGTGCAAACACGGATAACTCGCAAACTTCGCCTCGTCTTCGAGACACCATCATGTTGTTACGCTCCGGTCTAATAAACTCCACTTCCTTCATATGACGAACACTTTCGGAAAGTATTTGTCATTAAATAGTTTTTGAAATATCTCCCAAGACATCTTTGAGTGCATACGGATGGAGTACGCTTCACGCACTCCCACCAAGAGTCTCGCCTCGCCACTGGAACATAAAGGTGGCGAATGGAACCTTCTTTTTTACAATGCATCCCAAGACATCGAATATCTTGGTAATTTGCTTGACCCATGTTTACGCCATGATCGGATCTGGTTTTCCTTAAATTCAGGTGGTCCCAACTCTTTGAAGCTAACTGTTGTGACAACCCGTGAATTGCTATCATTTCTCCTCATATTTTGAACACGAGTCTCCTCGTGCGATTTTGCATGAATCGCAAAAAGCTTCTAAACATCCCTCGTTCATCATCTGCTTCAATTGGTGTTGTTCACGGAGAGAACATTGCCACTGTTGCACGCTCTCCTCGTTGGTGAGTCTGAGCGTCTCCACTGGTCTCATTTCCATTGTTAATATTCTCGATCGACATTCTCAAATCATCATAAAACAAGGGTTAATTAAGGAAATCAATATATCATATAATATCCCTATATCTTGACCAACTATCAAATAAGCTTAGGTAGGACACACTAGCGAAGGATTTACTCGTGTCTCCCTCCTAGTTCTATTCCCCGATCTCCGCCAGAGATCATATCCCTAAGCTCGATACCAACCGTGACACCCCCAAAATAGGTATACATCACCCATTCCGAGTTGTCACATACACAGTGCATAAACAACTACAACTTTATTATTACAACAAGAAAAGCTGTGAGTTTAAATACGATATTGTCATCTAAACAATATCCACATACAAATAAATCCTCATCATAATTATTGATACATTATTTTACAAAAATGGTGAGGACTACTAAACAACTCTCTAAAACCATCATTCCATACCCCCCAGGCACGTACTCATTACATTCTCGCCTCACGAGAAGAAAAATAGAACAAAAAGGAAAAGGTGAGCTCAACTAGCCCAAGTAAATAATATTATGACTAAGATAATATACAACAAATTATCGTTAGTCTTCAACAGGAAAAATTTAATAGAATCACAATGAAACAAGTTTTAAATCAATACTGCAATGGAAAATATTAATTCATAGAAGAGTTACGTAGAGGATGAAATCTACTAATATCTATGAATTTAACGATCCATCATCAATATTTTTATCCTCAGTAACATCAATCAATATATATCTCGAATCATATATTCATCCTCGCACTACTGAGCCAAGGACATTCACCAATTAATCATGTTCATCTAAACACGTGTTCATCTTTTGCACTACGGGCCAAAAGATATTCATCGAAATCATTCATCTTTGCACTACTGGGCCAAATATATTCAATAATATCATCATTTAAGACCGAGGATGATGAAAAATAAATTTTTTTTTAAAAAACGAATCCAAAGAAACAAAATGACAAGGATTAAGGATTAAGGATTCGTACTTTGTTTTATCCACGTCCAAAAATACCTCAAAAATAATCATAGTGGTGTAAAATTCAAGAATGATCAAAACATGGATACAATCAAAACTAGTATCCACAATAGATATTTTGGACGAAAAGGAAAATTTTAATTTTTTGATGAATAGTCTTAGTATTCATGAATAAGATCAGAGTATCGTGAATAGTCAGATAATGTAAATAAGTATCTCAGACACCAAAAGTTCCAAATTTGATAAAAACTTCGGATCAATATTTCAAAGATAATAATATTGAAGAAATAATATCATTACGAGAAAAAAAATATCCCTTACCTCGGAAGACAAAGATTTAACCTGGAATAATTGGATATAGGCTATAACTTGAACTTTCACCATATAGCAATACTCAAAGTATACTCAAAATTCTCACAAGAATACGCTCGATAATATAGAGAGAGAAAACTTCAGTTTCTGGTGTGATTTTCAATTCTAACCTAAGCACCTATTTATAGGAAATTGCTTAGAACACCAAAGCAGAAAATTTAATAAAATATTAATATATAATTATTACATTCTTACGCACACTTTTTATCAGCTGAATTCAGCATTCAACACAAGTAGCCCACCTCACAAAATTTTTAAAAAACATTTTTGTTATTTTAAACAATTAAAACTTTCAAAATCAATTATTTGAAACTCCTAACTTCAATAATTCACAATAAATAGCCCTTTTGTCGGAAAATTGAATCTTATGAGTTTTTATAGGAAATTCAATTCTCTACAACTTTGCGAAAGAAAGTGTTTCCAAATTCCAAACAGAGATTGACCAAAATCCATAAACGGGTAATTTTAGAAAATATAATCAAATTTCACCAATAAATGGGGTCCATTTGACATGTTTAACATGTTTTAAACATTTATTGCAACAAAAATACTCTTCCTCCTCGTATACTCATATATCCCACATTCGTTTGTAAAAATATCACCATTATTATATTATTAAAATATAATAATATATATATATATATATATATATATTTAAATGAATTATTTTATCAGAAAAAGATAAAATTTCAATTTTCAACAATTGTCACATTAAAAATTTTCTCCATCTATATCCGTTAAAATTAATATTTTCCTCATAATATGAATCAATAATTAATTATTCACAAATAATATTACAGAATCACAATATTGACAACCAGTGCGGTTCCTGGAAGAGGGGTTTTCCAATAAGAATTTCTCCTTATTGGCGCGCAATTAGGTGACCAAACCTCTCCTTAGATGTAACTTTCTAGACATTGCCAATAATGTTATCTAATAATATTATTTAGATAATATGAATTATTGCTTCGATAATGAAAAATATCTTGTGTAATGACAATTATCAAAACAACAACAATATAAAATATCAACGACAATTATTGAACCAATAAAATAAATACCGAATAAAGAATTCATGTAACCATTATTGAGTAGTGCCTTCTTACGTAAGAGTCAATAATTGGTGCAATACTGGTATCTTCTTGTCTGACAACGCCATTCATCGTGTTTTAACCACCGGGGTATTCCAACAATGTGTAAATGGTAACAACTACGTCGTTATTTTTAAACAACTTATATTTGTCGTTTTCTTCCTCCAATCGCTTTTCAGTTATGGGGCCCACATGGCTACGCCTGTCGTGCGAATATTCTCCGACAAAGATCTAATATTCTACGACCAAACGAATATTCTCCAAATGACAATGAATATTTTATAACCACTTGCTTATTTTGAAATATTTGCGTATTTTACCCATAACTATTCACATTAATCACATCAACCCTTACTATTTCAAAATAATAAATAGAGGAAATTAAATTTCATTTATTAATTATTTGGGGTCTTACAGAAAGACTTATGAAAACATTTCAACAAGAAGTAATGAATTCCTTTTGAGGGGAAGATTGTACTCTTTTTCCTTAGTCACGGTTTTTATCCCAACGGATTTTTCCTGACAAGGTTTTAACGAGGCAGTCAACTAAGATATTTATTTAAAAGATATGTACTCTTTTTTCCTTCGTTAAGTTTTTTCCACTAGATTTTCTTAACAAGGTTTTTAATGAGACATAATATTCTATAGTAGGGAATCAGGGGAATTATTATAAACATAGATTCCCTCTGGGAGGAACCCCGATAATGATAAATTTGCTACTTTTCCTTTTCCTTCTCTAAGTTGGATTCCTCCCCCCCCCCCCCCCTCCCTCCTCCCTCCTCCCTCCCCCCCACTCCTCTCATCTCCTATATAAAGGGTATAAGATTGAAGGAAATAATAAGAATTCTCTCTGAAGAATTTCTCTCTCTTTCTCTCTTACTTAATCTCTATAAATTTATGCAGCAATTATAAGAATATATTTCTATACTTTACTAAGGTTTTATAACAATTTGGTTGATGCGTCCCTTATTTTTAGTATGTTAAGAAAAGATCAAAATATTAAAATATACAATTCATTATAGTATTCAATAAATGCAATTAATTTTTTTTTAAAAATCTTATGATTATCAAAATAAACTTAAAACTCCCTCTATAAATCAATATCAGACAAAACTTATTTATTTATTTATTTTGTTTAAATGGAGAAACTTGTATAAATAAAGTTTATGTTATTTTATTTGTATCTACATCATGTAGTTTTTGGTTGGACAATTTGTTAAAGTTATGAAATTGAGGTTTTGAGTTCGAATCTTAACGAAAATGTATTTTTTAATCTTAGTTTTGCTTATTTCATGTCATCATTGTCACGGAAGATAGTCGATATCCAACCATCGTATAAAAGTTTGTTATCCAAATTTTTATATAGTAAAGGGTTTGTTTTGCGTTCGACCAATAAAAAGGACACAATATCCAATATACTAAGAGTATAGTGGTCACTTTTGCATTTTATTCATAAATTTATGTTATTTTATTTACAACTACATCATGTAGCTTGGTTGGACAATTGGTTAAAGTTATGAGATTAAGGTTTTGAGTACGAATTTAACGGAAGTGAATTTTTAGTCTTAATTTGACTTATTTACATGTTATTATTGACACGGAGCTGTCACATAAAGGTTTGTTATTCAATTTTTTATATAATAGATGATTTATTTTACATTGACAAACAAAAAAAGGCACAATATCCAAATATACTAAAAATACGATGATCACTTTTATATTTTATTCATTTATTAAGTAGGAGGCGATCATGTGTGTGTGGTTGCATGGGATATCCTACGCAGTTAACCGTGCACGTGAGAGTAAACTCCTCGTCATAGTAAATGTTAATTTTATTGGTTTATTTATTTATTCATATATTCAAAGTTACAATATAAATTTATAATAATAAGATAAAATTAAATTTAAATTTGGGCGGAAAAACACAAGACAGGTTTAAATTCATTCTAATTGATTTGAGTGAGAAAGCATAACAACAGTTCAGATTTCTTTTAATTTTTAAATTGTTAAAATAAAGAGAGATGAAGAATTTCGTTACCCGATATATTCGGGGTCTCACAGAAAATTACTACTTATCAATACAGGGTAGAAACACTATCAGATGCATCAAGCTAGAGGTTTTGAATAAGTTGGCACCAACGGCCAACGGGGCCTCCGCTCGGTCTCTTGCTAAATTTAGTTATACAGGCTAGCTAGATAGGTGTTGAATTGACATTAATTTTGGACATCTAGCTTAGAGAATCTAATACGAATAAATATGAGGTCCCATTTATGCATGGTGCTCGTTTAAAATAAATAAATAATGGGGATGGTGTTACTTTCATCTTTTTATTCAAGTTGCTTTATAAAGTTGGTGTGGAGATTGGTTTGTCACATTCTATATCTTATTTTGGTCCAAAAGAATATGTGTTTGTAGGGTAATTGTTTTTACTTTTTATCATTTATTCAATTCCACCCAACCCCCCCCACGCCCCCACCCACCCCCCCACCCACCCCCTAGTGCTACTAGCTAGCTAGGTGAAATGGATGCATTAATTATTAATTTATTTATATTCTAAAAGATATCAAGAATACTCCTAGTATCTACTCCGGTATTCACTATTCAGTCACGGGCCTAAACAATTAATACTCGTGTAGTATCTACTCCACAAAATTACTGCCACTAGTATTCACTTGTTGGGGGCAGTAGATCGTGAGAATTTAGAATTCTTTTAATATTTTCCTCACACGAATTAATAAAATAAAAATTATATTTATATAACTGAAAATATTATTGTGACATAATAATAATTCTTTAAATTCAACGTCCGGTGGTTGTTACATTCTTTTTAAAAATCTGATTTTTAAAACAACAATTATTTGGATCAATAATTTATATTTTCAAATCTAGTATCTTAATATTATTAGCTAAAAGTTTTGTAATAGTTGTGTGAAGCTATAAATGATACACTTTATGTCTAATTAGATGAGAATGTCCGTGTCACGGTCACCTACACTTATAGAGTAAGTGATGTACAACCTAATATCATACTACTCTCTCCCTCTCGTACTATACGACTATACGAAGTTTTAGACGATTTTATTTTTTTTAAAATATTTATTGTTTTATATAATTTAGAAAAATTAATTATTATTTTTCTAAAATTATCTCTCACGAAAAATGTTATAAAAGAGAAAAAGTATGAGATAATTATTGTAATTATGAGAATTTAAAGGTATTATATACAATTGATATTATATTTAATAATTATAAGCTCTCTCCGTTTCAAAATAAACGTCCTAATTAGTTTCGATACGCTGATTAATAAAGTTTTTTTTTACCTAAATTACTCTTTTTTATTTCTTATTAATTGAAGTATTTTTTCACTTTTCTATGATCCCAATAATTATTTTTTTATGTTCAATATAAATACTTTTTCATGTCATTTAATCCTCTAAATATTTTTTTTGTAACTCTCACATTTCTAATAAATATATTAAATAGATTATGAGGGTACGAGAGAAAGAATAGGATAAATATAATTACTAATACAAAAATAAGACACTTATTTTGAAACATTCTAAAAAAATTAAGACATTTAACATAGAACGAAAAGAGTAATAAATTTTTTTATTTTTGTACATAATTTTAAGGGGAATTATTAAATTCACAACAAAAAATATTATTTTCACAACAAAAGTGTTGTTATAGATCCTATAACAATATTTTTCACCGTCGTTATACATCTACAACGATATTTTTATTGTGAAAATAACAAAATACGTTGTAAATTTAATAATTTCCAATTTTAAAACGTGATGTATTATGGAACGGAAGAAATAATAAATTCGGCAACAAACAAGTTCATCCAGTCCCCACTTTTCAATTTTGGTGCGAATAATGTGGATGTTTGACATTTCACTTCTCTAGCTTCGATATTCGTACCAACTACCAAGTGAGTAGTATTGTACTACATTAACTACTGACCCTAAACCTGCTGATTCTCTCTCTCTCTCTCTCTCTCTCGATTCCATTTTGACAAATACTCCATGTAAGTTTAATTTATGAAAATTGTCAAATTTAGAACAGAAAATATATATTTTTTTATAATAAAATTATTGTTACAGATCTTATAGCGAATATTTTTATTATCGTTATCAATATATATCGACACTTTCTGTTGTAAAAATATTAAAAAGTATTGTGTAAATATCAATTTCCTTTATTTATTTAGACTAGTTTATATGATACACATTATATATAAATAAGATGTTATATATAAATAAGATGTTAAAAAGTAAAAGAACATATATAATGAAAGAGAGAGAAATATAAGAGTGAATAAAAGGACATGTAAATAAAATTTGAAGGGCAAAATAATAATTAAAAAATATTACTATTACTACTAAATAAATTAACTGTCCTCCTGTATAAAAAATGGAGGCTAAAATAAATGCCCAGAAAACGAATACTACTACAATATCAATATACACCTGCTGCTGGTGCAGGACATGGTTGGCTGGCACGTTGTTATCAAATAAGAAATAAATTGTGTTTTCATGCGATTTTTAATTGATTTTGACTATTGAAAGTATGTGTCTCAGAATTTTTAAAATTAAAAAAATTATATTAATTTAGAATTTTAAAATATCTTAATTTGATTTTAAAAAATTCATAATAATTTTATATTGAACGAAACAAAATCGCCTCTTTCTCTTTTTTATTTGCAAACATTTTGTCATTATTTAGACAATTCAAATTTATGTTTTTCACTCGCATTGAGATGTAGGACCTATAAGAAAAAATTTATAGAAAAGATATAAAATATATGTAAATATTATTTTTTTCCCCTCCAAACCTTAACCTTATATTAGTACCAGCCTACCGGGGGAAGGTGCCCCCCTGGCCCCCCCTTTGTTCCGCCTCTGGGTGGGAGTGGTTAGCATGAAGTTTTACTTAATGTCCAATGCAGTGCTGACACACAGGCGGGAAGGTGATCTCTCCGCTTACGTGTCAGAACTGTATTAATCATGAAGTGAACTTACCATGAAGTTTACTTCATGCTAACCGGATCCATCGAAGGTGTTTCTATGATTATTTATAATTATTGGATTTGCTTTTGTATGTTGAGATAATAATTAATTAATTATAATCAACAATAAATTTGTATTCATTTTTTTACTAATCAGTCACTACAATACTTCTTATTCATTAGATTTTGGAATGGGTTCCGAGCAGGAACGATTGCTTCTTTTTTTTTCTTACATAAAATGGTTGATTTCTTTCTCTTTTACTAAAGATGAGTTCATTATCATCTCTTAAATTATTTTGGTTTCTCTATTTTGGAGCATATTTTTATCGTTTGTGATGAAGATACATTATTCATATTTGAGTATAATATTATCATGATAACTTGTTCTTCTGTTATTGGATAGACAAACGGCTTACATATGTGTTATATATAATCCGAGTATCAATAGAAAATTATAATTTAAAAATATTTGAATAATTTATCAAAATTTAAATTTTATTCATATTTAAATTATTTATATTCCAAATCTAATTTAAATTGAACTTTTAGGCGAGGCCGTACGGACCGAGCATGTTATTCAACAATTTTAGTAATAAATTTTGTCATTCTCGAACGGGAAGGACTCTTTACCGATAAAGCATGTGCATTCACTTATTCCCCAAACAAAGAAATTACTACTACTAAAATCTATCAACTCATTAGAAGCTTCCATTAGATTCAATAATGGCGCAATTTTAGTAGTAATAAATTTTGTCTATCTCCTCTCAAGTCTAAACCCGTCTTATTCACTCCGTTTACCTCACTCACTCACTCACTCACTCTCACCTCCCCCTCCCACTCCCACTAATCACGCCCTTTTTCCCTTTCCTTTACCCTTTTCCTTCCTCATGTCCACACAGCTAACATAACAACAGCATAGCACCCACAAAATTAACAATCTCCATTATCACCAACAAAATTACATGATGATGGGGTCTCCTCCTCCCCTCTTCTTCTCCTTTATCCTCTTCTCCTTCTTACTCCTCCCTTCTTCCCTCTCCTCCTATTCCTTCGGTAAGCAACCACTTTCTCCCTATATCTATATCTATATATGTACACATTAATTAGCTTGCATTTTAACGGTCTGTAACTAACTTTTCATTACCCATATTTACACTTTCTTCTTCTTCTTCAGACAATGCTTATCACATAGACTGTGGCGGTTCAACCGACTCTACCGATAAATTCAACACCACTTGGCTCTCCGATCGGTTTTTCACCTCCGGCTCTGCCGGTCTTGTATCTGAGCCGCTCCGTTTCCAGAATCTCCACGAGAAGACCGTCCGGTTCTTCCCCATCTCCTCAGGTAAAAAGAACTGCTACACGATTCCTAATCTCCCGCCTGGCGGTCGCTTCTATGTCCGTACATTCACAGTCTACGATAACTACGACGGCAAGTCACATTCTCCCTCCTTTGAAGTCTCCGTCGAAGGTACCTTAGTTTTCAGCTGGCGCTCGCCCTGGCCGGAGGACATCAGCCGTTCAGGAGCATACTCCGATCTCATTGCCTTCATCTCCGACGGCGAAGCAAACATATGCTTTTACAGCATTGCCACTGATCCACCTGTAATTGCCTCACTCGAACTCATTCAAATCGACCCGGCTTCTTACGACGCGGTTTCCACGGGAAACACCTCGATATTAGTGAACTACGGCCGGTTGACTTGCGGTTCAGACCAGTGGGGTCCGGGCTTCAGTAACGACACCGATCTGTTTTTCCGGTCATGGCAATCAGATGCCGAATTTCGGTCACCGAACTCAATTGGTATCAAATCCCTCTCCTCGGTCAAAACAGTGATCAACACGAATCAGAGCCCGAATTATTTTCCAGCCAAATTGTACTCAACGGCTGTGACTGCGACCGGAGCTGGGGGATTGGAGTATGAATTGCAGGTGGATGCGAAGCTGGATTATTTGTTGTGGTTTCATTTTGCAGAGATTGATGTGAGTGTGAATAGAGCGGGGAAGAGAGTATTTGATGTAGTTATAAACGGAAAAAATGTGACTAGGGTTGATATTTACAAAGAGGTGGGGAGTTTTGCAGCGTATAATTGGCACTATACAGTGAAAAATTTGAGTAGTACTGTCTTGAGTGTGAAGCTTGTTCCTGTTGTTGGTTCCCCTTTAATTTGTGGCCTCGAGAATTATGCTATTGTTGCTGCCGATCTGAAGACTGCGCCTGATGAAGGTATATGTGTGTATATAGATATATCTCATCTAATTCATAAAACTAAACTTACTTGCAGGGGTTTGCTTAAAAGTTGAAAAGAAAATAAAAGAAATGATGTCTATATCTTTATAAAAAGGACATTTGGTGGGTAGTTTCACACCAACCCCAATAAATAATTAAGATTTTACTGTAAATGTGTTACTAAACCCGGGCTTTTTTCCAGTATTAGAAACAAAATGAAACTTAAATGTTCAATATCAGCAAGAAGGTAGATAATTGTTGATGGCTAAACTTAGGAAAACAGGATACTTTTAGCATGTGTGCTAACTAGGCCTTTTTTGCAGTTGTTGCTATGAGAGCACTGAAGGAATCACTCAGAGTTCCGGACAGAATGGGTTGGAATGGTGACCCTTGTGCTCCAACTACTTGGGATGCTTGGGAAGGTGTAACTTGCCATCCCAATAAAGTGGAGTCCGCACTTGTGGTCTCTCAAATGTAAGCACCGTCTTCTACTTATGATATTTACTACCTGCATAAAGAAATATGAGTATACAATCCAGTGGTTACTTGTTCATTTAAAAAGACAAATAACTGTGTTATTTTGAACTTGTTGGTTTTGTTGACTCTTCTTTTCATGGTTGAAGAGTAAATGGATCTGGCAAATCCAGAATACTTTCAATTGGTAGCGAGATCATCTCTTACTTCTTTATCTGTAAATCAATTACCTGGCAACCTAATTAACTACATTGGAAAATTAGTGAAATTTGTTAGTCAATGTGTAATATCAAATATACATTAGCCAGGTCAGCTTGCATTGACCAAATCTTTTTAACTGAACATGAATATAGCAGGAAATTTAAATTAGAGATTCTTCGTTGTTATATGGCTCCTCATATATCTAGAATTATCGTCATGGCTAAATTTAACAATCACCAGTTACCCCAGTGAATTTATTACATGGTTTTATTTTGATGCATCTAATTGGTCTATCAAGGGTTGTCATCTATTAAGGGCCATAATTGACATGATGTTTACCTTTCATATGATGCCTTGGAGTCTCTTTCCAGATAGAGTTGCTTGCTCCCTTTTAGATGCACTGATGCAACATCTTTCAAGACTCTAGCATTTAATTTTGTTTTAGTACTTTTTAGTTGCTATTGCTTTAGCTGCTTTGCACTTGATGAATATTATCGTCACATGTTTTAGTATTTTATAGGTTGATCTTACTCTCTTTGGATAAAGATTCAAACTCCTTGTGTGGTGGCTAAATGATTGAATTCATATAGTTGAAAATCTTAAAATTTCCAGAATCGTTTTTAGAGCTGCTGAGGATTTCCCTTCAACATTTAGTTCCTTTGATGCATTTCATACCTTTAATATAGCATCTCACAGTTTTCTAGCGTTTTCCTCCAGTACTCTTGAGCTGTTTCATGTTTAACGTTATGTCTCCACAAAGAGTATTATCTCTGTTAGTTTTTCTTTTTTTAAGAGACTGAAAAGTTCAGACCCACAGTCGAATTCTTCTATCGTTATGATTTGACCAATAGACATGAAATTCAGGATGTGGCCTATAACTCTTAGTGTAAGTTTTGGCCCTTACAAAACCAGCTGAATCATTTTGTTTTGTATCTACCAAATGGCCGACAAACAATAGAGGGTTTCCATTGGGTTTCTGATGCAAGAGTTTATTTTATTTTATTGTTTAATTTGTTTAACATTTAGAGTGCCATTTTAAATAAAAATGCTGCAAATAAATACTATACCAAAAATTCTAAGTATACGTCTTAAACTCTGTGGCACCAACACGGTTTTCAACCATGCAATTCAAAGTGGAACAAAGGGAGTATTAAACTATTTCACCATATACTGTGGTACTAACTTCCTCTCCAAAGATAATTTGCTCTTCAAAAAAAATCAAATCTAAAAGATATTCTAGAAATCTTACTTTCTTAAAATAAATTTAATAATTCCTAACAATTTGCCTAGGCTGCTGATCTTATTTACTTCAAAATAAATTATTTACTCGAATTTTTTAGGAGGTTGGCAACACAAACTTCCTCTGGTAATTTTATTGAACTCGTGTCTTGTATTTTTGAGATTGGACAGATGATGAATTTTCCAACCTTTACCACGTAATCCTTCCAATTCGACCATTAAGTTACAATAAAACCGTCTATGCTTTCGTCACAACTGACGAGTCACAAAGACTGATTGTATTTATAAATAGCAAATGGATCTTTAAATGGATGCTCAAACTAGAATTTTTGACAAGCATAAGCTAAACTGTGGTCGGGATTGATGGACTCTTTGTAACTGAGTTATTAATCAAAATAGCATGGCACCAAAGATAGATTTGACCTCACAATGTCACATAACCCAAGAATTTAATGTATGTTGGTGGTGAAACATGATCTTCCAAATGCCTATGGTTTATAATTTCACTTTGATCTTCATAAAATCTCGGTGGTTTATAGAGAAAGATCCATTGTTTCTGCCATTGAACAGAAGTTACTATGTTTTTTAAAATTTTATATTTTCAATGTTCTGGTTGTTTGGACATTGGTTAATGACTTAAAGGGCTTTGTTGTGGTCTGAGCTGAATTTTTTAAAAGTACTAACAAAAAACAAATGAGGGCTGGACCAAGGTGAAAATGGGTTGGCTTTTACTAAATGAGCTGTAATGTTTCACATGAAACAGAGGGAAACAAAGTCAGGCTCCTTGCTCACCTTGATAAGCAAAGTTGAATTAATTAACATAAAGTGTTACCTGTGGTTCTTTTCTTTTGTTTGAAATACTGACTTATAATTTTGTCACTGATTAAAATGTTTTGTACTAAAATGATGAATGAGGTACGATGTCAAATTCTCAAATGTATTGAAATAGGTGGGGAGGAAAACTAATTTGTTATATTTTTTAGACCAGAATATCCCTGGATTATGTTATTTAGGGGTAACCCGTAACAACTTGGTTTCTCAAATCCCAATTAGTTTATATCCCCCTCCCAGTTAAGCACAAAAGAAACCCCCAAATGAAATATCCTGGCTTTCCTCCCCCTTTTCTGGCCCTACCATTAATTCCTAGGATCCATTCAATTATGAATTTTCTTCATTTTCCTAAGAAAATTACGCTTGCTTTCTAATTTTTTGTTATACTAAGATGTAATGAGTGGTGGTTGATTTGCAAGTTCATTATATACTTTTTGTATTTATTTTTCAGAGATCTTGGGAGCCAAGGCTTGAAAGGGTTTATTTCTGATCAAATCAGTCTTTTATCAAATTTGGTAAGCCTGTAAGTATCATCAGTTATTCTCTTTTTCCATTGAATAAGATATTGTTGTTACATAGCTTTTGCATTGCTGAGATTTGTTTCTCTGTTGCAACAAAAAGTGTGTCCAATATAGAGGTAAAGTCCATGAAGGGAGAGTTAGTTTTACATGGTTTCTGTGAGATTTTGGCAAGTGATTTACATTTGGTTGGACTTTGAGTTTGGAGTTGCTTGTGAAGTAGGCACTTCTAAATTGGTTATATTTTCAAAATGCATATTCTGATTACAGTTCCTTGTATGCTAAATTGCTAATATGTTAATATTTTCATATGAAAACCCATTTGTATGTAGGTTTGTTTTCTATGCAGTAAGACTCTTCTAACAAGCATTTGGGAGAAACTACAAAAAATTGTAACTACCATCTTATTTTATTCAAGAAATTTATTTGAACCTCTGACCTTGTGGGACCATGCCTCTAGATGTTAGAGTAGCAGTTGCATGAACAGTTTAAGCTTTGAGAGAAAGTGGTTATCTGATGCTTTCTCTGTATCATCTTTAACACATTTTTTAGTCTTCTATAAGCTTATCCTATGTTTTCCCTGTAGGGAAATCTGCAAAACTCTCACCTCATGTTTACCCACTTTTGCAATGTGCTCCGTGATTGGAGAAGTAATTTGAATTGCCATTTTAATCCAACCTCTTACAATTTGGTACTAACCTTTTCAATTGGAGTTTGCATAAACGAGTATTCAAATATTGTTGGTTAACTAACCACAGTTGGTGGACCTTATAAACGGGAAGGCAACTCCCTTAAAAGCGTTGGAGTTTGTTTTTATTAACCATAAGTTGCTGTTGATTAATATAGAGTTGCACTTATGGCTTTTGTGTGTGTGCATGTGTGTGTGTTTTCTTTCGGCGTTTTAGTTTTAATAACCCCCTGTATGAATTTAACTTGCAGCTACTTTTTATCATTGTCTTGTCAAGTAAATACCAAATAGTTATTAACATTTGTGTATGATACTTCGGGTTGTCCTTATCTTTTCTTATGGATTAATTTTAAAATGTTTTTTCCTCTTGATTGCAGGAATTTAAGTTCTAATACTTTAGGAGGTACTTTACCCTCAGGGTTGGGTCAGAAATCTCTTGTTAAGCTGTAAGATTTCATAGTTATGTCTTTATGTAATTCTTACTTTTTAAGAGATGTTGTGGTTTGTTGCCTTGCAGAAGTAATGTCTCACTTGCATATATTTAATATCAATTCACAGTTTCAGCATTGTGTCAATGTAGGGATTTATCAAGCAATAAGTTTTCTGGACCCATACCGGATAGTTTAATTTCTTCAATCTTGCAGCTTGTGTAAGTTGTATGCTTCTTATGTCATTCAAAATCTCCCACAGTTCTGGTCATTGTTTTGATAGAGAGAGGGATTCACATAGTTTCTGATCAAGTTTACAAGTTGGCTTATTTGTTTGAAAGAATACATTAATTTTTGTTCATACAAAGTAATGGATTGAAAAAATTAGAAATGATGTCAATTACTTCATATTTCGATAACCCCCCTGATTATTCCTCTCTAGGTGTTAACAATATGCCATTTTTATTTATTTCTTTATTGTTTATCTCATATCAATTTGTAATAATATCTTCTTTCCAACTATGACCTCTTTATTTGCTTTACTAGATAAGAGATACGAAGAAGGAAATAGGGATGAGAAGATAATTTATCGTTATAATTAAATTTCAATGAATCCTTACACATTTTTTTGGCACAAGCCAGGCATAAAAAATTGTTGAAGTTTCTTTTTAAATCCTTCTTTAATCAAATGTACCTTCTTCGCTCATATGTCAGGCTGCTGAATGATAACTCACTGGATGGGAGAGTACCAGAGGAACTTTATTCAATTGGTGTCCACGGTGGAGCTATTGAGTATGTGATACTTTGGTGATTGCTTTATTCATTTCCAGTTTGTTTCATTTTTCATGTACTGAGAATCTCTACAATCTAAAAATATGTTGGACGTTGATTGCTTCTTTTTTTGATTTTTTTTTCAATTAGTGCTCAGGGTATCTACTTGTCTTCTTACAAGGCCATATATTTATTCAGTTAGCTACTTAATACCTTCAATTTGTCTTCTTATGAGGTCATAGTGGTACTTTCTTGAGTATGAGCTCTAAAACAAAATAATATGATACAGAGATAAATCTTTGAGCACTTCAGTTAGTCTCTTACTTTTGCCTTTTATATCTCCTTCATTGTTTCTTTTGTCTTTTTAAGGTTCATTCTCTTTATCAATTTCACAAATTTACAACTTGGAATTTTATTTAAAACGGTAAAGCTGGGGTGTAGATAAACAAGGGGTGTCTATGGTAATCGAGATGTCCGCACTCAGTACTGCATGGGTACATGGGTACTTATACCTGCCAAACTGGTACCACCCTTGGTGATTTGGGGTTGAACTTTAATTGCCAACATTTTACGTGATATGGATGGAGTTTTCAACTTCAAAATTCAAAAAGTGACATTTGCAGTAATCAAATTCTTCAACTTTTAACGACAAATGGAGTCTGCTTGAAAAATGTGTTGAATTTTTTTTGATGTTAATAGAAATTAGGCTCGGATTTCTCCTAGACTCAAGTGAATTAATGAACAAAACTTTAGCTCCGCTCCCAACTACTTGAGGTCAACCATGTGTTCGTCATTCAATTTTCAAAACCCGTTTTATTCTACTCTTACCATTCTCGCTCGGTGTTTGCAACGTCTGAGGAGAAATCGATTGCATAACCTCCGAAACTGATGTATATATAGTACAGTCAACTGTTGTGATCAATACAGAGATTCAAATTACATTTGAGAGGAGTGTGGATGCATATAAGATATTATTACTGACGTTAATTTCAAGTTTAATTTTAGTATAAACGTTTATCTGCTTCATCATCTTATCTAATCAGCATCATTTTTCCTTTTCACAGCCTTTCTGGCAATAAAGGCTTATGCGGTGTACCTTCTTTGCCAGATTGTCCTCTTTTCTGGGGACATGGTGGCTTATCTACCAGTGGTAAAATTGCAATAGGCATATCATGTCTTGTTTTATTTTGTTTGCTGTTGTTGGTGTTATACTTATGCTGCATCAGAAGGAGCCGTAATGATTATGATTTTGGTCTACCTCAGGAGTTGATGTGTAAGTTCTACTTCAAAACACTTCTTGTCTAATCTTACTCACTTTGCTGAAACATTTTCGAAATATTCATTTTTTGCTTTCATTTAATTTGCCTATAATCTATTGCGATCAGTTCTCACTCATGTTCTCTGAGTTAGAATCAGATAAACAAGGAATTTACATTTTGGTAACTTGTACATCTGTGTGATTTCTTCTGCAAAGTAGGCTCTCTGTTTTTTTTTCTTGTATCATTAGATGTTGTCTCTCACCCCCCCCCCCCCCCCCCCCACAAAAAAAATAATTTGTCCTGTCAATTTTAGCTATTTATTTTCCAAGAATTCTTGCCTTGTTTTTCTCATGAATGAAATTTGAACAACTTGATTTATTTGCATTGATACACCCCACCATGTTCCACTGTTCCTTTTCAGTGAATTGTTTTGATTTCATATACTATGCTTAGAATCCTACTTTGCTGTTAATGTTTTTTTCTCATCGTATAATGTCTTTTCCAGCACTGGCCGCAAAGAGAAACAGATATCATAGGCAGAAGTCCTTAATGGCTCTTGAAATGGAGAGCCAACACGCAAAAGGATTTATACCAACTTATTCTTCAAACTAACGGTGTCCTCTCCTCTTGAAGAGGATAATTTAAATTTTGATAGAGTTGAACTTGCCAACAGGGTGTAGAGGGGTGAATATGTTGTTAAAAATTGCACAGAACATGACGGTGATGATTAGCCACGCCACGCCACGCCACACCACACCACACGGCTTCAGAAAGGTGTGAGTTGAGGATTTGGCTTTGTTTCAGAAATCTGTATGGGAATGGGGTCCTGGAAAACCACGTAACTGTATAATGCATTGAATCTCATTATATTTCATGAATCAAGGAAACAGAGCAAATGTCCCAAAATGTATAATGTCTTATTATATTCATGTATGATAGAGCTGAAATCCATTACATGTAGATAAAAAGTGGTCCCCGACTTCATTAATGCGTTGTCTACTTTAACTTCTGGCACATCCTCATCTCCTTCTTATCGTATATGCACCTGTTCAGCTATAAGATTCATATTTGGTGGATGGTAATACCCTACAAGATTTTGTTTCTTAAATACTGCAAAGATTCTGTTACCTTTGTAATTCATTTTTTACTATTCAGTTTTTGGTTGTGAAATCTTCGGGAGGCGGGTGTCGCTACGGCTAGGGCTGGTATTTTCCTTTCTAACCAGAAACAGACCTTGTATGCGAGTGAAACAACATTTGCAAGGCGCTTTATTAGGCTAGACATGCAATTTTTTTGTCGAGTCTAAGCTACTACTAAACATGGCAAAATGTGGCCCATGGATATACAAATATCCTGATACAAAGATCATAATTCATACATACTATAAAGAGGTGGATTCAGGATTCTTTCCTATTGACTGACGACTAGTTTCATTAGAAATGTTTCAAGGTTTTTTACAACAAATTAAAGAAATCCTTGACTTTTCAGGTCGGTCTTAATAGAGTTAGTTAATGTGTCACATTAAGTCAGTCATATTTCCGCTTCCACCTCAAACTCTACAAGTAGTAATTAATTGCGTCTCTTCTTTGACTCCGGATTAATGCTCAATAAGCTGGCTGGCTGATTATGGAATAATATTTAAAAAAATACTACTACTTCACGTGTTGTCTCAATTTTTTTAGGAAAAAAAAAGTATTTTATTTAATTTCTTCTAATAATAGTAATATAAAATGATACATTATCGTCTTCATTTTCAGAATATTTATATTATGTACTGCTTAGCCTTAAAATTTATTTATCCAAGAGGTAGTAGTACGTATAAAGAAATGGAGTCCACATGGTTAATTAATTAAGCAACTTCTGTTCCTAGTTTATTACTAAACCAAGTGAGTTAAACATATCCACGTAGTCGCCCCACCCACCAAGATATTGGTGTCCGTTTCAAAACATAAGATTGATAAGAATTTATTTAATTTTATTCCGTATAATTATAAATTGGATTTTATTATTTTTTTTAAAAATGAATAAGTTAATTTTAAATTTAAAAATATCTTAAATTAATTTCAAAAAAATATAACATTAAATTTGAAACAAAGTGAGTATATAATACATGGATTTATAAAAAAGTAAAATTGAAGTTGGAGTTATCTCCCTGTTCTTCCGTCAATCAGAAATTTTGAATATAAAAATTCTCCTTGGACTATTTATTTGTATGATCGTAAATTAAACTGACAATCAAAGCGAAGAATTTCATTCAATTAGTTGACATTTTTGCAGCAAGTTGAAGCATATATACAGAATGCATGTGATATTTGATTCCCAACTTGTATGCAGTCCCACCGCAGCGCTGAAGTTTGAAAAGAACATAGAGTGATGAGTGACTGGGCGAGTGTATGAACGAATAATAATGGAAAACGCGTTCAATTGGAATTAAAATACTACATCCGCAGTCGACTCTTCTTCTTCTATTTCTACTTGACCTCGTTTTACGTTCCGACCCCAAGTCCCCCCCCCCCCCCCCCCCCCTCCTCAACTCATTCCCACCCATATCCATACCCATACCCATAATATGGCCATATAAATATATAATTAATGAAATCGTGGTAAATTGTAATTACGTATGATACTCTTTTTAACTCCTTGCTTGCCAATAAAAAGAGTAATCGCAAGAGATAATTGCTTTTATCATAATTGGAACTCTAGCGATAATATATATATATATATTGACCGAGCGACGATTCGGTCCGTAATTATATGTTATCCGTTGTTAAAAATTAAGACGACGATTCTATATATAGCAACGGACCGAATCATTCATATATTGTTTTGTGTGTTTTCCATACCAAACGAGGAGTACCTACACTCTTTAGGACATAAATCTTTCATATATATATATATATATATATATATAATATAACTCCCTTTAAAATACAAGATGAATTTTTTTAAAAAAAAAGTAACGTAAAATAAGTTACGTAACTGAGCCGTTCCTGAGTATGGACGAGAGAGTTGACCGTCCTATCCCCCGATCGGAGGTGCCCCAATTATATATATATATATATATATATATATATTGTATAAAGGATTTTTAATATTTGATTAATAAATATTTTGGTTTTAATAATACTAAAAGAAGTATTTTTCAATAAATATATTCTCATATATTTTGTTGTAGTCGAAGTTCTCATATATTTTGTTGTAGTTGAACTATTATGTTTTAAGTTACGAAAATGTATTTTTTTAGATACAACTTATATTATTTATTTATTTATTTATTTTTATCTTTATTTTTAGGTGATGATAATATTCTGTAAATAGTCTTATTTTTATTTTTTGTTTTAAACCACCAAAATTTCAAGAAGGACTCTGCTACGTAACAACATAAAATATGTCTTTCAAGTTTGTACAATATTGATGGAATATATTTCCAAGAGAAAATTGTTCGTGGAAGTTCTTTTCATACATAATTCATATAGTAGCGTGTACGTACTTCATTATACAGGGTGTATGTTATTTATGAATCCAATTAGTATGAAATGAATTTTGTGATAAGTTTATTTTATGCTCAATATAATATTGATATATTTTTTTGTCTGCGTGTCAATACTGTATTGAGAATGAAATAAATTTACTATAAGTTCACTTCATGCTAATCACTCTCGTTATTTATATAGTTGTATGTATATGTTGCATGGGTGTATGTTGGAAAATAATATCATACTACTTGAGTTTTATATTTTCTTGTTATTTCAATTAGTGATAAGAATGCATGAGCTTAGATGTGGATTGAATTGACTAATTAAAGAAAGAAAGATAAATGCTGCTTATCTGAAAGTAACAGAAGAAAACAAGACAATTATATTATTGGTGGACGTGCCAATTAAAATACCAAGTGGCTATTAACATATTTTGACTTTAATCGTCGTAGACTTATATATATATATATATATATATAGAGAGAGAGAGAGGGAGATGATCCGTGAAAAGCGTTAGATATTAATCTTATTTATTACTTTATTAATTTAGCCGTCCGATATTAAAGTTAATGGTAGAGATGAATGCTTGGTAAGCTAGAGGAGAGGCGGCCAGCAATAAATATTAAAATTCTTTCTACTGGCCGCTAGAGGGAGTAGCGGTCAGTCAAAACGTCACCGCTACTCCCTTTAGCGGCCAGCAGAGATGATTTTTTAATTTGGCCCAGGCCCAGCCGCTAGAGGGAGTAGGGCCAACAATTTTTTTTTTGCTTAATTACATTATCCTGATTATCCTCCCACATACTACTTATTAATCAGTAAATAAAATAATAAAAATTTATAAGAAAAACTATAAGGATAATCAATAATTATCTTTACACTTATACTTATTAACATATTATCCATATACATACTACTTATTAATCAGTAAATAAAATAATAAAATAAATATGTATAAGGATAATTATCCTTATAGTTATTCTTATAATTTTTATTATTTTATTTATTGATTAATAATTAGTATGTGGGAGGATAATCAGGATAATGTAATTAAGCTAAAAAAAATTGTTGGCCCTACTCCCTCTAGCGGCTAGAGCATGGGCCAAATTAAAAAAATCCTCTCTCCTGACGTTTTGATTGGCCGCTACTCCCTCTAAATGGCTAAGTAGTAGAGGATTTTAATATTTATTGTTGGCACATTCTCCCTTAAATACCGGGCATTCATCTCAAATGCATTAACTCTAATATTGACTGAAATTAAATAAGAGTTGAAATAAATGTTAATATCTAAACGCTTACTTAATCATCTCCCATATATATATATATATATATATATATATATATATATATATTACTAATTGTTGTGCCTTCAAGCACAACGTAACAAAATTCTTCCTCTCTTTCCGTTTTAATAATATAAAAATTAGAATGAATCTAAACAGTTCTTGTACTTTTTCGTTCAAATCAATTAGAATAAATTTGAACTGTTCTTATACTTTCACTCCTTAATTCAAAATAAATTGTATCTTATTATTATAAATATTAGAATGAATATTATACTATATAGCTAGTATGATCAAGGTTAGTTGGTGCTTGACATGTCGGCAACACATAGTGAAGTATACATTTCATTTTCTTTCTTGCCCATAATTTACTTGGGATTGTTTTTAATGTGACAGTTTCAAAGGATGGGATTCAGGGTCTCCATTTTATTTATATTAAAAGTAAATATATATATATATATATATATATATATATATATATATATATATATATATATTAAATTGTCAGTAGCTAGTTTAATGGCTTCATGCATATTGGAACATGGCGCATAGCTATGATCCATCACTCTCTTAACTATGTGATGTTGTTCTAATGGGCCAACTAACAGATTCAGGTCCCAACTAGTATGTTTGAGCATATTATATACTCCTTTCGTAGTTTAATATAAAACGTTTTATTGAAGTTTTTTTATTTATTAATATATTATATTTTAAAATTTTAAATAAATATTAATGACTTAATTTTTAATATTACTTTAAGTATTAAATATAACTTTGGTTCTCTCACTATTTTTTGTTAAATAAATAACAATATATTTTTTATAATAGAAATGATATAGGCATAGCTAATATTATATTTAATGTTATACAATTATTTTTATAATATTTGTGTATAATTCTAAAACGTAGAGATTAATATTTATAAATATGAATAATATGATTGGATATTTAGGACATTACTAACAAAATTATTGGAAAGAAATAGCTAGCTACTAGGATTCCATTGAACTAGTCAAGAGATTAAAATGAGACCCATGATACCACCTAATGAATCAATACATCTAGAAGGGACAAAAGAAAGAAAGAGAATAATTAGTAAGAAATTAAAGCTCTGGGAAACAAAACTTTTTCTACCTTATTCTTTACTTATCTAATAATAAAGAGTCTTACTATATATATATATATATATATATATATATATATATATATACAATAAATGTGTCAAATTACTATTACAAAATAGTATATTAATATATAAAATAAATAAAAATTCTATTTATTACACATTTATTTAAAAAATAAATTATTACCCATACTTATTCGCATAATGAAAAAATCAATATTAACTTTGAAAATATATACCATTTTCTAATAATAAAAGAGTCATATTAAGGAGGAAAAAGACTCCTCCAGATCTGACACGTCTTCTCAACCAATGAGAAGAGTTATGTGGCACACAGGGGTTAGTAGGTCCCATGCATTAATTAGGCAAAACGATCCTAGATACCCCTACCCCTACCCCTACCAGTACCAGTCAATAAAAGCAACTCCCTTTGTTTAGCTTGTTTTCTTCAAAACAATGGCCAGCCTGTGGCTATTTTTTTTCTCCCAACACAAGTAGAAGAATTTTGTTATGGTCAACAATGTTGTTTTGTTTATCTTGCCTACATATTTTCTACACATATGTTGGTAATTAATTTCTTGTTAATTAAATTTATTTTTCCTTTTATTAATTGTAACTTTACACAATAAAACAAGAAATCTTAATTATAACCATATTTTTACATTTGGTCAAATGGTTACAATTTAAAATCACGTGTATCGTTATATATTCCACAAATAAATAATAATAGTCCCCTCCCCTTTGCAGGGACAATGTATAGTTAATTAAGGAACTAAAATTAATTTAGTACATGAATTTATTATCTCTCACATTTGAGGGATTGATAATGTATACATTTTTTCATTTTGTTTGTTCCAAAATATTTCTAATTATAGATTGATTTATAAAGAAATATGAAGTTCATGTTTTGCTATTACTTATTCTAAGTGTTGGGTCGTGATATTTCATATCTATTGAGTCGGGTACATTGGGCCTTTATTTTTAATCCGTTAAAGCCATTGGGCCCAGTCACCATATTATATCCGTTTTAATCTTTAAAGTAAGGTCGATCCGATTGGATCGACCCATTAGATATTTTAATATCTGTTACTTTGACTTGTGATGATGAAAAAGCATGACGGTTGACCAAGCCTCCCGCCATGCATTAATGTGGATGGGATCATATGCATGCGTGATGAAAACAATTACAAAAAGCGATAGATAAACCTTATACTGATCGGCAGAGCCATCGGATCGGAGGGGTGTCGGGTAGTAGTGGGTGGCACGATAATCCAAGCAAAGATAGTATAACCCATAGGAAGCCATCGTCAGAGGTATCTTGATAACCCCAAAATAGGTCCATTCCATCCAACCCATTCGAATTGCCAAATACATGGTACAGAAAAATAACTACAACTTTATTACAACAATTGTCATACAAAAATACAACAACACATATCTTTGTGAGTTTGGACACAAATATATACCAAATGTGACACATGTCCCAACCGTGGTGAAAGACTCCTCACAAATGACACCTTACATAAAGGTATAGTCAAAAAGCTGTTTTAAAACTAAAATCTTTGGGAAGTCTTCGAAAACCTTCGCATACATGGGAGGCCATGCGTCTGGGTTATGATAGATATCATATGTCCGGAGAATTATCCTTGGTTGACCTAATAGACCCCGAAAGAAAACGAGAAGATTACTATCGTATTCTTCCCATGGTGAGTCTTCTTCGATTTATCATTATCTCCATTATCTCAAATTGAGAATTATACTTCAAACAAACACCAAGATTATATAGGTAGTGCTGCTCAGATATATACTTTCGGCAGTGGATGAAGCACATCCGCATCTTTATGATGATACGTGGTTGTATGTCATTAGACATCTTGTATGATAGTGACAAAACACCCTTCCATGTTGGGTTCGCTTTCACCCTATTAGATTCACCAAATATAACTACTAAACGACGACCACCGCTTCTATTCCCCATACCTCTCGCTTCGACCAAATACACTCTTTATTACACGAAAGGAATTGTAAAAGCAAAAGGGTGAAACCTGACTAGCTTTCGATAAAAAAATATCATGACTAAAGATAATTAAATTATCAATAGCCTCCATCAATAATAAATCGAGATTAAAACATATGGTAGATGATAAAATTTCAACCATAGTTGCGGAACGAAGCGATCCATTAGAAGAGTCAAATAGACTATAAAGTCTATTATATTCTCCATGTTAAAATTCACCAACAATGTTTTATCCCAAAGAACATCAATCAACAATTACGTCCACAATCATATGAATAACTCATAATCATAATTGTAGTTCTAAATTCCTCTTCTCATCCGGAGATGAAGATAATTTTCATCACCTATCTTTACCTGAAACATCAAAGATCATGGTTACACCAAATCACATTTCTTGTTCATAATCATACTAATAATCTCATCTTTACACTATGGCCAAAGATATTCATTTGTATCACCAGTTGGTCATGTTCATCTTAACACATGTTCATCTTTGCACTACTGGCCAAAGATATTCAACAACATGTCATCTTTGCAATACGGCCAAAGATATTCATCAATAATTCACCTTTGCACTACAGGCCAAAGATATTCATCAATAATTCATTTTTGCACTACATGCCAAAGATATTCCTCAACAGTTCATATTTGCACTATAGGCCAAATATATTATTATCTCAAAGAAATATATAATCATTTCGAATTTATATAAACAATAATTATAACCATGTTGATCGTTTCACCTTTTACTTTAAGCTAAAGATATTCATTATATATTCAATGGTCATGATCATACCGGTCAACAATTCAACTTTGCCTTTCTTGGCAAAAGAGAACCCATAGTCATGATCATACCAAAAATCTACCCATCTTTACACTCAAGTCAAAGAGAAATATCATCATTAGGGTTATAAAAATGTTATATATGATAATAAAAATAATATGATCAACATATAGTTTTAATCTCAAGAGTAATATTCATAACTCAACTATAATTTAATTGGGAAAAAAGAAACCAATTTTGTCGTGAATAGTACTTTGAATAAGAACTCGTGAATAGTAACTCATAAATAGTAACTCGTGAATAGTAAGCCCGACTCAAAAAGGTAGAAATTCCACAATAAAATTTATACCAATATTTTGGTATAATGATATTGAAATAACATTTCTTAAACTTATAAACAATTTATTTTAATTGTTTACACTTTATTAAATAATGCATTTAATCATCCTAAAATTTTAAACTCATAATATTTCATGACCAATAACCAAAACCCTCATCAAAAATCTGCATATACCTCATATAGGATTCTCAAGCCATAAAATCATATTTTCCAATTTTCTTACTTCACATAACATATTTAATTCATTTACTCATAACTAGTCTATTTTCATGAAAAATACCAAATAAATTCTAAAAATATTTCTTTTCTGGAATTTAGTATAATATAGTCCCATATTGAACATATATTTTTCTCAGAATTTTTAAAATTCATTTACTATTTTTTATATGGCCAAAACTGCCGAATATTTAGACATTTATCACAAATTGTACTTTTATCTAAAAATTCCGAAATTCACAGAGTACACTGATATTATATAGATGTACTCCCAATAAAAATTTCATCAATTTTGGAGTTAACCACAAGGAGTTATAAGCGGTTACTTTTAAAATAGTATTTTCCCGTAAAATTCATAACTCTTAATCTATACATCCAAAAATCACCATTTTTGGACACAAACAACAAAACTCATCAAATTATCATTTCAAATTTTTTCAGAATTTTTGAAGGTCTGAAAAAGTTACGAAACATGAAAAATATCACAACCCTTAAAATCCCTTACTATCCCTTACCTCGAAAGAGCAGTATTTCTGACTGGAATAACGCTGAACGAACTTGCACCGTATAGCAACACTCAAGATACAAGAATACACTTTATAATATAGAGAGAAATAGAGAAAACTTGGGTTTACGGTGTGATTTTCAATTCTAACTTAAGCTTCTATTTATAGGAAAATCTTTAGAACGCAGCATGAAGGAGACTAAAATAATAAATTAATATTATTTTTATTCAAATTTCCTATGCCACCTCTCTTGATCAATTTAGGCAGCCTTCTTTGAACCAAAATCAGCAGCCCATGTGTTGTATTCAACACCCACCAAAAGTGGGTCCCACCCATAACTTAATAAAATTATTTTATTTTTCAAACTTCAATAATTCATAGAAAATAGCCCGTTTATCGGAAAAAATTGAAACTCACGATTTTCCATGGGAAATTTCATTCTCTACAACTTTGCGAAGAAAATTTTTCCAAATTCCAAATGTAAATTAACCAAAATCCACAAACAGACGATTTTTGATTACATAATAAATTTTCAGTCAAGAATTGTGTCCACCGACACACAAAACATGTGTTAAACATTTAATGCCACAAAAATACTCTTCCTCCTCATATACTTATATATCCCACATTCATTATAAAAATATCACCATTAATATATTATTAAAATAATATATTTAAATAAATTATTTTATTAGAAAAAGATAAAATATTAATTTTCAACAATTGTCACATTAAAATTTTTCTCCTTCTATATCCACATAAAATAAATATTTTCTTTATCATAATAATCAATAATTAATTATTCAAAAATAATATTACAGAATCACAATCTTGACAATCGGTAGTTCAGGATAGAGAACTTTCGATAAGAATTTCTCCTTCTTTGAAAGCGCAATTAGGTGACCAAACCTCTCCTTGACAGAACTTTCTAGACATTACCAATAATGTTATCTAATAATATTATTCAAATAATAAGAATTATTGATCTGATAATGAGAAATATTGTGCGGTGATAATTATTGAAGCAATGAATAATATAAAATATCAACGCAAAGAAATTATTGAATCAATAAAATAAAATATTGAGCGATAATTACAGTAACAATTATTGAGTAGTGTCTTCTTACGTAAGAATCAATAATTCAAAAATCTTTGTGTATCTGGTAATCTTCTTTGTGCGATAACGCCAGACATTTTTATTTTACCAACCGTATTCCAACGATTGTTAATTGGTAATGATTACGCCAATTATTTATAAAAACTTAATTTTGTCGTTTTCTTCATCCGAGCGCTTATTACATTATGGGGCCCACAAATAGGCTGCTACGAAGTCAATGCATTTATTATTCCCAAACGAAAAGAATATTCCACGACCAAACGAATATTCCCAAACAACAATAAGTATTTTATAGTCAACTTATTTTTGTAAAATTTGCATAATTCACCCATAACTTTAAACTTTTATCAATTTAACCATTTACCTAATAATAATTATAAGAAAAAATTGAATAATTTTATTTCATAAAATTCGGTCTTACAGTGCGTTCTCATACATATTGATTTTTCAGATTCTCCCATATACACACGACCGAGAAGAATTATTTTTCTCTCCGGGACACTTGAACAATACATTCCTCCATTGTTAACCTTGTGAACACATACTAATTCCCACTTTGAAGCTATCCCCCGACCGGAACCGCCGTCGAAGCTTGTAGTGTTCTACCGTGTTTCTTGTCTGCGGGGATCGGGGACGTCTTACGTGATTGGGCGTGGTAGAAGTTCTGGCGTTAACATTGGCGCTAGAAGGAGGGCTTGAGTTCTAGTGTCATTAAAATTTTCAATCACAATCATTTAACCTACTTGGAAGATGATGAGGAGTAGGGATGGTAATCGAAGGCGGCGAAGCGATGGTCATTAGGCTCAAATCATTTGCGCTGCGTGTTTGATGAAGGATCGCTCAGGTCCTTCTAAAAGTGTTCACGAGAACATGCTCTAAGCATAATTTAGGAGATCTCCGTCCGAAGATTCATGGCGGGGCCAGACGAAGATTGGTTTTCGGTGCGGATAGGGAGCGAGATCATGGTCGAGGGCAAGTGGAAGGCTCACCGACCAGGACTTATCGTAGAAGTGGTCAGGAAGATAGAGCCGCTAATTTGGCGAGGATGGCGGACGAAGCGGATAAAGCCATGAAGGTCCTATTAAAGCAAAGAGAAGATATAGCCGAACAGATGCTTCGGGTGGCGGAATTACGGGACAAAGCATCTAGCCATGATCAGTCCGAAGGTCGAAGTGGGCACAAGGAGGTGCCACGCCGAGAGGGTAAGGAGCCGAAGCATTCCGCGCAGGTTTCTAAGGATCGTTCTCGCGATAAAAGGAGATCGAGGAAGCGAGAACTCCGTGGTCTCGAAGAAGGCAATAATGGCCGTTACCTCTCAGATTCGGATGACTATAGACAAAGGAGCATATCGAGCGAGATTATGCCCGAAGTCAGAATAAGGGACTATCAACGTGATCATTCTCACCATAAAGACAGATTTGTACACCGGAGTAGATCAAGAAGTCCCACTGAGGCGATGGGATCGGCGGAGGAGGTCGATCCTCTCAAAGACGGAATGTTGTTCGTGAGAAAGAGGTCTCCCCCCAGCCCGAAGGCGTTGATTTTCTAGTGAAGGAGCTGAAGGAACTTAGAAAGCAACTGGCTGAAGTTCAGCAGGTGAAGGACGCTCTGGGAAAGAAGGCATCCCCTTTTTTCTCGGATATTCTCAAAGAGAAGGCAGACATCACCAAGAAACCGCCTCGCATGGAAAGTTACGATGGTACAAGGATCCTTATGACCATAGCCAGCGTTCGGCGGCTAATGGACTATTACGACTTCACCGATCTTTGCCAAGTGCCATACCTTTGTTACGACGGCGAAAAAGGATGTGAGAGCGATGGTTAGAACTTTGCCTTCGATTCAATATCCTCTTGGACCCGAACTTTGTGATAAATTCCATGCCTGTTTAGGAGTAATCAAGAAGAGGAAAGCCTACGGGTTCTTCCACAGATCCGTGATTTACCAAATCTTTGGGCGATGTGTGAAAAGGTTCAGAGAAGCAGTCGGTCAGGTGTCCGATCTTAATGATCTCCAGGCTGTAGGTTTGTTCCAAAATGGATTAGATCTGGTGAAATCCGAGAAGTTGGTGAAGAAGTTGATGTTTCACCATCCAAGAGAGCTTTAGCCAAGCCTTTGACAAGGCGTAGGCTATATCATTGTGGAAGAAGCTATGAACAGCCTGAAGAATCTTCCTTCGGACCAGATGAAAGAGTCAGTAGCTCCCAAGGCCGAAATTGATCAGAGGAGAATGGGGGGGTATAATGATCGGACAGAGGGCAGTTCGAAAAAATACAATAATTCTTGGCGGCAAGGAAGCAGTCATCCCTCCGTTCCGGCCCCGAAGATGAATAAGGTCTACACCAAATTAAACACTGATAGATCGATAATTCTGGATCAAATCAGAAATCAACCTTTCTTCGAGCCGCCCCGTGATAAATCTGAAGGCCAAGGTGGTAACTCTCGTAAATATTGTGGCTATCTTCAAGTCATGGAGACACGACACTAACGAGTGTTGCAATTTGAAAGACTTTGTGGAGAGGAAGATTAAGGATGGCTTGTTGGTGCAGTATGTGGCCGTGAATGATCAGCAGAATATTAACCGTACTGTTCAGACGGTTCAAAGGGCTCCAGTGCCGCCGCCAAGACATGTCATCGATGTGATAACCGGTGGATCTGCAGGGAAGTTGATAGGGAGGAAGGGAAGTTGATCTGCAGGGTGGATAGACCATTCCCCGGGACTGTCATATCATTTACCAACGCTGACTATCCTTCTGAACCCATCGAGCCACATGAGGGGGCCTTGGTGATCACAAATATGATGTGGGCACGGTGGACATGAAGCGCATGATGATAGATAATGGATCTTCATGGATATTACATGCGCCCATGCCTATCGTGAGGATGCACTTTGATGGGCAGAAAATGGAGGTCGGGCAGGAAGCTCCTTTATACGGCTTCAAAGAACGATCCGGTCAAAGTTGCGAGTACTATTGAACTCCGGTTATCTTCTAAGACAAAGCACCAAAGAAGTCGAAATAAGATGTAAATTCTATGTTGTACACGTTGATTCACCACAACGTTATCTTTGGGAAGACCTACTTTAATCGCTTCTCAAGTCGTGACCTCCATCCCTCATTTCAAAGTCAAGTTCCCCACTACTCATGGAGTAGGAGAGGTGGCGGGGACTTGGATCTAACCCGACGATCTTGCTACCGGGAATCTCATCATTTCCTCCGGGTGGGGGGTCGACAAACAAAAGCGGCGATGACAATTGAAATTGAGCCCTTTACCGAAAGTAGTTTTGAACCGATGGTGGTTCTCACGGGAGGACGGAGGAGGTCGAATTGATCCTTGGAAAGCCAGACAAGACCGTGAAGATCGGTTTGGGTCTACGAGAACCTCTTCGGATAAACCTTATAGAACTCTTACGCTGCTATGCGGATATTTTTGCATGGGAACCAAGGGACATGCACAGAGTTAGTCGGAAGATAGTGAGCATAACTTTGAATGTAGATCCTCGAAGAAGTCGGTTCGGCGAAAAAAAGCGGATCTTTCTTGAGAAACGACGTAAAATCATTGATGAGGAAATAACAAAGTCATTGATGGCGACTTCATCTATGAAATTGATTATCCCGAGTGGATGGCGAATGTGGTGTTGGTACAAAAGCAGAATGGAAAATGGCGGGTTTGCATCGACTACACCGACCTCAATAAAGCTTGTCCGAAGGACTTTTATCCTTTGCCTCATATTGATCAGCTCATCGATGCCACTTCAGGGTATGCATTACTAAGCTTTATGGATGCTTTTTCAGGTTATCACCAAATATCCATGCGTAAAGAGGACATCCCAAAGATCGCGTTTATTACACACCGCTCGTATGCCTACAAGAAGATGACTTTTGGCCTTATAAATGCTGGAGCCACTTACCAAAGAATGATGAACTTCATCTTCGATAGGCAGCTAGGAAGGAATATGGAGGTATACGTCGATGACATGATCGTGAAAAGCATGCAGGTTCAGAATCATTTGGACGATCTAGAGGAGTGCTTTCAGACCGTCCGTCATCGTCAACTGAGACTCAATCCCGCCAAGTGCACTTTTGGCCTCGCCACGAGGAAGTTTTGGGTTACCTGTCACCAAAGGGGATCGAGGCCAATCCAGAGAAGATCCAGGCCATTCTTGATATGAAGACTCCTCAGTCGTTCAAGGACGTCCAACGTCTGACTAGCAGGATTGCAGCTTTGAGGAGGTTCGTCGCCAGATCTGCAGAGAGGTGCCTTCCTTTCTGTGATACATTGAAAGGGCTAAAGAATGCGAAGACATTCCAGTGGACATCAGAGTGTGAAGACGCCTTCCAAGGCATAAAGGCGTATCTTTCTTCGGCTCCTTTATTGGTGAAGCCCATTCTAACAAAGACCTTATATCTGTATCTTGCAGCAAGTTCGTTAGCGGTTGGAGCAGTGTTGGTTCGGGAGTTCAGTGGAAAGCAGCATCCGGTCTATTATGTTAGTCACGTCCTACGAGATGCTGAAACCAGGTATCCGAATATTGAGAAATTTGCCTTTGCTTTAATAATTGCTAAGAGAAAGCTTGTGATATATTTTCAAGGTCGGCTCTGGTCGTCTACACGGATCGACCATCAAGAAGGTGATGGGCAAGCCGAGAAGTTTCGTGGAGACTAGCGGCATGGACTATAGAATTGTCCCAGTTTTTCATCGAATACCATCCCCGAACCGCTATCAAAGGTCAAGCCTTGGCCGATTTTATGGTAGAATGTTCATTCACCGAAGCGAATCTGGGAGTTCTCTAAGTTCGAATGGACCGATCGGCGATTTGCGCTTCTTCAACAAAATCGAAATGTTTGGACTCTATATGCGAGATGGTTCCTCTACCCTAACTCATAGTAAGGCGAAATTATCTTAACAAGTCCGGACGGGTTCAAAGTTCAACGAGCCATCGATTCGATTTAAAGCGACAAACAACGGGTTTAGTATGAAGCGGTCTTAATGGGTGTTCGATTGGAAAAGAGTCTAGAGGTCCGTGCTTATCATCTACAAAGACTCTCGATTTGGTTGTTAAGCAGCTATCGGGGGATTGTGAAGCTCGTGGAAATCGGATGATCAAGTATTTGGCGGAGTTAAAGGACCGACTTCAGTATTTCGCTTCGTACGAATTTCAGGGCATAGAGCGTAATAACAATTCCATCGCCGATGCATTGTCGAAGTTGGCTACTACGGATGCAAATGTTTTTAATGGATCTGTTTACTTGGAAGTTCTACAACAGCCGAGTGTTCAACATGAAACAGTGATGTGTATCGAAATGATCTAATCTTTGGATGACCCCTACATCGAGTATTTAGCGATGGCGGCGTCCTTCCTTCGGATCGGGATGTTGGCAAAAAGATCAAATACAAGAGTGCCAACTTTGTTCTTATTGATGGGGATCTTTATCGATTAGCCTTTTCTTCACCATTATTAAAGTGCTCGGTCTCATCCGGAAAGCGAATACGCTTTCTTGGGGAGGTTCACGAGGAATTTACGGTGACCATATGGTCGCTAAATCTTTGGCTTACAAAGAACTTGTGAAGGATACTATTGGCCTATAATTTTCAAAAGAAGCTACAGAGTATGTCAAGAAATGTGAAAAGTGCCAACTCAATGGTCGATCCCACATCATCCACCTAAGAGCTATACTCGATTTTATCTCCTATACCTTCACCGTCCCTGGGGTAGATATCTTTGGGTCCATTGCCTAAAGTTAAAGGTCGAGTTAGCTTTGTCATAGTTGTTATTGATTACATGACTAAGTGGGTAGAGGCGGCCACTTGATTAATTACGAGCAAGAATATTTAAAGTTCATAAAAAGTCCATAGTGTTTCGCCGGGATCCCTAGAGTATTAATATCGGACAACTGACGCCATTAAATGGATCAAAATTTGAAGCATTTTAAAGGAGTTGGGATTCAAAGATAAGAAGACTTGATGGCTCATCCACAATCGAAATGGCCAAGTTGAGGTGACCAACGGAATGACTCACCGAATCTGGATTAAGCGCAGACTGGATGAAGCTAAAGGAAGATGGCCAGAAGAGCTGCTCAGCGTGTTGTGGGCTTACCGGACTACACCGAGGACTACCATTGGGGATTCACCTTTTCGACTCGCCTATGGTAATCGATGTCTTAGTCCTGTCAAATCGGATCTCCAAGTCTTGGTGTAAGTCAATACAAAGAAATATACAATGACGAAGGATCAAGGCCAATTTGGATCTGCTAGAAGAAGTCGAGAGGTTGCTTTCTACTTAAATTGGTCATATCAACGAAGAGTAGCTAAGCATTATAACAAAGGAGTCAAGCTTCGCAGATTGAAGTAGAGACTTCGTCCTCGAGAAGCCGAAGCCTCTATACCTCAAAACACGGAAAGTTAATGCCAAACCGGAAGGGCCATATGAAGTGATCAAGTATCAAACCGCACTTATCGGTTAAGGGCATTAGATGGTTCCAAATCAAAAACACTTGCACATTTGGCGAGCTTGAAATACTTTCAATAAAGATCAAGTTAATTCATCTAAGTCTCAGATATTATTGTTTATTATCAATAAAAGACACTTTTTCACTATTGATCCCGGTCCTATTTTGTCCTATGGTCACTATGGTGTAAGGAGGTATGGTAGGACTTCACCGCCATTCGATGGCGGCCCATTTGTTTGTTGTTCTACCCCGAGTGGTGATTTTAGGATCCTATATTGATTTTACCGGGTGGTAAATCAATGGTCACTATCGATCCCGGTCCTATTTTGTCCTATGGTCACTATGGTGTAAGGAGGTATGGTAGGACTTGGTCGGCCATTCGATGGCGACCCATTTGTCGTTTCTACCCCCGAGTGGTGGCGAAGGATCCTATATTGATTTTACTAGGGTGGTAAATCAATGGTCACTATTGATCCTCGGTCCTATTTTGTCCTATGGTCACTATGGTGTAAGGAGGTATGGTAGGACTTCTCGGCCATTCGATGGCGGCGGTTTGTCGTTTCTACCCGTGAAGTGGTGAGCGAAGGATCCTATATTGATTTTACCAGGTGGTAAAATCAATGGTCACAATTGGTCCTTATATCTTGGTCCTTATATTTTGATCCTTATATATTGGTCCTTATATGATTGTTCCACCCCGAGTGGTAAACAAATGACCGATCTCACACTTCGGAACCGATGAGTATGTGTTACTTTATTTTATTTAAGTGTTTGAGTTCAGTCCTTTCTGTTCAGTTAAGTTAAATTCTGTCCATGAAATTTAATTCACTTCGTCTCATACATTAACTATTATATGTCTTAACTGATTCACTGTTTAGGTTCATTTTATTGATATTGAATTATTGACAAGAAACTAACCGAAAACATAGTTCATAATTAAGGAAATTGCAGATTCATCAGGAAAACTGAAACATTCATTCAATCTATTTATTCATGAACAAAAATACACCAATATAGAAACATAAAAGTTTAAACAAATAAATTTTACATATAAGTCGAAATGAAAGGTGAAGAACGCTTAGCACCACCTTCGTCTTGAGTTGAAAGCAAAGTCGGATCCAGTTGAAGCGTGACAGCTTTTTTTTTTTGCCTCTTCTCGGCGATCTTCGTAACCTTCCGAGTAGACTTTCATGATCTCGACGTTAAGCTTCGTCCAAATCCCTATATTCTCGCTCAGATTCGCTTTCTCTTGATTCATTGAAGAGACCCCTTCCTCAAGCTCCTTTATTTTAAGACGAAGCTTGTGGCATTTGTTCTTATGTCTCCGCCCTTCATCCCGGGCCTTTGATTGAGCCTCGCCAAGTTGAATAGCCAGAGCTTGGTTGGTCAAGAAAACTCCTCATTCTTGGCCCTCGGGAGCGGTTTTTCTTCGACAATGGCGCTCGATCGGTTAAAGTTTGTTGACCGGGCTTCGAGGCGCCAACCCATCTCTTGTGACCCTTAGTTCATCATCGATCGTCTTCAAGTCCATCTTAGCTCGATCCAAGTTTCGTTGGAGGCCATCGATGACATGAAGAAGCGTCTTCTCGATCGCCCTTTCTCGAGCTAAGGTCGATCTCAAAGATATTGATCTCTGCCTCATGAAATCTTCCTCGGCTTTCCCATTTATATGCCTTGGACGCAAACGTCCAAAGACAGCATTGGCCTGCATATGTCCAAACAGTGCTCAAGTGAATACCCAGATATCCAATTAAGAACAGAAAGACAGAAAAATAAGGAAATGATTATTTACCTTAGCCAGATAGCTCATCCCTTCATCAAGCAGATTCCCATCCGTATGATCACTGAACTGATGATTGTCAGCGTTCCTTACGAAGGCCCCGAATAGGTCGAACGGAAAGTTAGCATTGAATCTAGGCCACAGAGTCGGAGAGACCACGGCACCGGCAGATGATAACTCCACCAAGGACCGGTCGTTTCAGCGCAGGTCTTGACCTTTTCGGGGAAGGAGCCGGTTGCTTTCGGAGAGTAGAAGTTCAGTTCGGCGTCGACACGGCCCTGGGAGAGGGAGATTTGTTTGGACTGGTTCTTGGAGAGGAGCCGACCACGCAGAGCTTGGGTGGTCACTGTCGGTGTCGCTTCTCTTCCTGAGACAGAGTTTGGATACCATCCCGATCACCCTCTTCTAATCTATATTTCTACAAAGAGACGAAGGGGGATGACCGAAGATTGGGGCACCCTAAGCTCTTCTGTGGTCAAAGGCGTTATTTTACTTTTCAGCTTTTTGGTGCGGAGGATGCTACTTCTATCAGGACGATCGAGTAGGCCTCCTCGTCGAGGGACGGATGTGGTGGTTGGCTCAACTTCCGGGGTGACTTCGGAAGGGCTTGGAAAGGGTGTTGTTCTGGGTTTTCTGATTGCCCTCCTCTTCTGCCGAGGACGGAGGGTCTCTTCCGAAGCAGGAACCTCATCGGCTTCTGGTTCGTCTATTTGGAACTCGTCTGTATGTTTGTCGATTGGTTCGGTTTGGGAGCAGCCTTCACGCTGCTGAGTTTCAACGACTTCAAGGCCTCCCAGACAAAAAATCTTCGAACTCTTTTATCTCTAAAGAGCTCGGTTTGATCAAAGATACTGCATAACCAATACAACTATGTGTTAGAATCCACAATATAAAAGCATTTTCAAAAAATTCGTAGATCGATACTTACATTTATGGTCATATAACCATGCTTGCTTCGAGAGGAGTCCGTACTTCCACTCCTCCTTGGGGAAATTATCAAAAAGTTCCATCATTTCTATTTCTCTTTCTTCGTAAATGTCTCCAAAGTCGCAGAGATCTTCTCGTCGATGGCCCGATTCGGTAGGAAGAGATTTGGGGCCTTTGACGTAGAACCACTTTTCATGCCAAATTTTTGCTCAAGGCGTGTTCACCAAATGAACGCCTCTCGAACTTCTCTCCCGACTTCTGAGAATGCTTCAAATGGCCTTGAACCCTTCTCCCTAGATTGTACTATTTTGTATATTGTGAAGAAGGAGTCCAGGGAGGGCTCCACGCCCAATTCATGGCGAAGGCCACGAAGGCCAAGATGAGAATGTATGAGTTCGAAGATTAGTTAGGCGAACCCCACCCCTGAAACCCCAAAGAAGGTTACTATGAAGATATGCAAAGGAAACGAACCCCTTCTCCAACAGAGTCACAGAATGGTCGTCCAACCTTCCGCCGTTGGTACATCTTTTCATCGGATCTAGAACCCTAATTGCATGGGTATCCGGGATGTGGTATCAAGACCAATCCTCTTTAGTTCAAATTTCTCTGTGACGATCGAGGAGTATTGGCATGCGAGAATCGCCAAGATTCTGTAGTATTCAGATTGGGATTTTTTGGGGAGGGTTCTTATCGATTTCGACCCTTTGGGTTCGATGTCGAGGCTCCTTCATGAAGAACAAAGGTAGGATTTGGTGGAACAATTTGTGAGTGGGGTTACCAATATGGGAGAGCCTTGTGCGAGAATCCCGGGAAGCCATTGTTGATTAATTGCGAGAAGAAAGGAGAAAGTTCGAGAAAATCGAGAGTTCGTAAAGGCGCTCGAAATTCAAATGGGCGAGTAAAAGCTGTCAAGATTGGTAAAGTTACCTTTTATCTTGTGATTTACATGTTGTTGTTCAAGGCCTCTCATTAAATGTTAGTAATGATTTGGAATTTGAATAGGAAGGGTTCTTGCCCGGTTCATGCATCCATTTGATAGGCTTTTTACGATTTGGGCCTCTATTCTTTTTCCTTTCATTTCGTGAAACAAATATTGGGTACACTTCAATTATCTCCTATTATGGACCTTTAGTAAACTATCTTGGGCCATTCATAGTTTTCTACTAAACATTCTGCTTAACAAAAAACTAGGGGCAAATGTTGGGTCGTGATATTTCCTATCTATTGGGTTCAGTACATTGGGCCTTTATTTTTAATCCGTTAAAGCCATTGGGCCCACACCATATTATATCCGTTTTAATCTTTAAGTAAAGATCGGTCCAAAGGGATCGACCCATTAGATATTTTAATATCTCACATTTTGACTTGTGATGATGAAAAAGCATGACGGTTGACCAAAGATCCCCGCCACGCATTAATGTGGATGGGATCATAATTTACGGCCAGTGAAAAACAAATGTGGCGGTAGATAAACCTTATACGGTCAGGCAGAGCCCATCATCGATCGTAGGGGGGTGTCGGTAGTAGTGGGTGACACAATAATCCAAGCAAAGATAAGATAACCCAAAGCAAGGAAGCCATCGATGCAGAGTGCGTTCTCATACATATTGATTTTTCAGATTCTCCCATATACACACGACCGAGAATTATTATCTCTCTCTGCAGACACTAGACAAAGACATTCCTCCATTGTTAACCTCAGAACACATACTAATTCTCACGCTCGAACTATCCCCGACGGAATCAACCGCATCGAAGTTTCATGGTGTTTACCGTGTTTCTTGTCGCAGGGATCGTGGACGCCTTACGTGATTGGGGCGTGATAGAAGTTCCTGGCGTTAACACTAAGTAAATTGAGTAATATCATATTACCCCTATTAAATGTAAGGTAATGCTAAAAATCTATTTGAAAAGTTTTTTGTTTAAACTAAAAATGTATCTCTAATTTTAAAAATAATATATGGATCTCTCTCTCTCTCTCTCTCTCTCTCTCTCTATATATATATATATATATATATATATATATATATATATATATATCCTCCATCCATTCGAAAAAAAAGTCTATTTTAGCTTTGATCCAATTAATTTGTAAATTTATTTTAGTTTTTAAACCAACAATCTTGTATTTAATAAAAAAAAAATTAAGTAATTTGTAATATTGCTCTATACTCAAAATCAAATATTATATTAATTAATTAATTAAAATTAACTTTATACCGACTACTATTACTTCCTAACTTAATGGTGTATTCATGTAATTGCGTGTGAACGGAGTGAGAAGATAAAGTTGACAATACAAAAGTACAGGGGTTGACGCGGCACAACCAATTTGGAATATTTTCTATTTGGCTGTCCTAAAATCTGATGTTGTCAGCCCAATTATATACTCCCTCCATATTCTTAAATAAGTAATTTTTTAAAGGATTTTATACTACTTATTAAAAAAATTATTTATTATTTTAATTTTGTCATTAAAATTAATATATATTACTATAATTATCTTTACATTAATTAAGAAAATATATATAAAATTATCTAGATAAATACTCCCTCCATTCCTAAATAAGTGACGTTTTAGAAGAAAAAAGTTGTTCCAATTTATTTGTCGTTTATAATTTTCTAGGAGAATAAATTATTTACTTTCCTATATCACCCTTACCTTATCTCATTGTCCCAAGAAATTCTCACTATTAGTATTAATAGTTTTCAACTTCCTATAAAGGGTAGTGATGGAATTTTACACATATTTTAACTATTACCCTCCGTTCCTAAAAGATTATCGTTTAGAAGAAAAAATTTGTTCCAAAAAAGTTTGTCGTTTACAACTTTCGAGGAGAATAAATTATTTACTTTCCTATATTACTCCTACCTTCTCTCATTGTCCGAAGAAATTCTCTCCCTTGTATTAATAGTTTTCAATTTTCCATAAATGGGTAGTGATGGAATTTCAAACAAATTTTACTTGGTAAATGATACTTTTTTAATCCATGTGTCAAAATCTTAAACGACAATTTTTTAGGAACGGAGGTAGTAAATGATAATATTAAATGATTTTCTTAATTCATGTGCAAAAACTTTAAACGACACTTATTTAACAACGGATGGAGTAAAATAGAAAGATACTACTTGAGGATAATAGAGAAAAAATTATAATTAATGCTTCTTAAAAATGTATTAACGTTAAATATATTAAAAAAAATTAAACTCCTTAAAACGTTAATTATTTAGGAATGAATGGAATAGTAATTTATATTCAACCATTCAATTGAATTAACAAGAATTCTCCGGCTCCTTTGTTGAATCGTATAATTCTTTTTTGAGTTTTTCTACCATATCTCACAATTATCTTCATGCATCTCTTCATATCTTTTTCCTGTTGCTAACTTAATTTAATCGTACAAGATTAAAAGACATGACATAATCTCGAATCCTTGGACACCTACCAAATTACCTATCCACTAATTAATCATAACTTCTCTCATTTTGTACGCGAGCCGCCTTAGGTTTTAGATAAACGAAGATACTACTATCTCCGTATCCATAAACACTCATAATAACGAAAGAATTATACTTTCTCCACATCCAAACAAAGAATCTTGTATATTAGTATCAATGTTGTCGTCATCATACACGTAAACATTTGTTCCCGTAAAAGTATGTCATGGCAGTAGTTGCACGTGTCTATGAGAATGACGTGGCATTCTAATCTTAAGTCATATGTTGTTTGAGTCCTTCTATACAGACTTAGAGGATTGGACATGAAAATTAGATATTTTTAATTTTAATTTTTATTTTTTTAATTATAATTTTTAAAAAATATATAATATTTATTTTAATAAGAATTTTTATAAAATATAATATTTTAAATATAATTTACATATATATACAAAAACAGAATTAAGACTTTTCCATTAACCGGTCTGCCCAGACTTTTCCATGTTGTTAAGTTCATCTCCAACTAAAAAGGTTAGGTGGCCCAAGCATGTCGAAAGTGGGAATATGGAATACATTCATTATAGTTTTTGTTACAAAAAATATATTCAATTAATATAATCACAAAGCATAATTTAATAAAATATTAAATATTAATCTTAACAACTATAGTCGAGACATAAATTATTCTAATAATTGGATAAAATGAAAAGTCTAAAACAGACTTTATATATTGCCTCAACCAATAGAAATTAAAACTATTTACGACCAACAAAATAAGTTGAGTGATTTCAATTATAAACAAACATCATAATTCTCTATTTATTCTGCAGTAAACGCACGATAACAATAACTAGATTAGATCTGGTTTTTAAGTAGATTGACTATAGGTCCTATTAGCGGCCAAGAAAAACGATTCCATTTTAAAAATTCAAATAAAATTGAGGACAATTTAATCATTTTCTTTGTCGCTTGTAGGAGCAGGCCGCTAGAAGGACTAGCGACTAAGCCCATGCCCAAATCATTAGATCTGCTATTAGACGGTTGGAGATCTAGTTATGGGGAATGATCCATTGTATGTAGGATCAATTACACATTCTATTACATTTTTAAAAATAATTACAACAATAGTGCACTCATAAAATCTTTACACAACTAATATACTTCTATATTTATTTACAATAGTAGTGCAATTAAAATTTCTTAATTTAGGGATCAGTTATACCCATGACTTCTTCTCTCTCTCCCCATCTATAACAATTACAGTTAGTTATCACTCTTCTTCTTCATTCAATCGTATTCTTTCTATATAAATATATATATATATATATATATATAGAAGAGATATTGAAGAGAGAGAAATTGGAAGAAGATCGACTGAAAGAAGAAGATCGACTGGGAAATTGGAAGAAGAAGACCGGGCAACTTTACTGTATATATAATAATAATAATAATAATAATAATAATAATAATAATAAGGCCCCTTAATAATGTTACCCTTCCCTCCTTAAATTCCTGGTTCAGTTTTCTTCTCGCACACAAGTCATCGCGATAGAGACCCAGAGCAATGTCTTGGAGATCAAAGAACCAAGCCCAAAGATTCAGAAGCTTATGAACTAAAATGGAATATCCAACCACTCGATAATCCCTTTTCTTCGAGTGAAGATTCAGGCGGTGGTGGCGGTGGATATGAATACTTGATGATGGTAACCAAACCTTCATACAAAGGTAACCAAACTGTCATATCAAAGTAACCAATCAACTTCCACACTTTAATTTTTTTTTCTTAGTACAGTTGGTTACCAAATCTTCAGATCAAGGTAAGCAAACCTTCGTACCAAGGTAACAAAACCTTCATACCAAAGTAACTAATTCACATCCACACCTGCAGTTTTTTCATTATGCAGTTGGTAGCCAAATCTTCAGACCAAGGTAACCAATTCAATTTTATGAAGTTACCAATTTCGTTTGAATGTGATGCAGTTGGTAGCCAACCATTCATACAAAGGTAACCATTTTATTATTTATGAGTAACAAAATAGTTATAAAAAAAAATTCAGAACATTAAAAGTTACATCTATTTATTTTTAAATTTTTGTAGGGCGAATCTACTTCTTATTCTCATTGGCATTTTGGACAACTGGAGATTCAGCGGCGGTGTAAATGACGGAGTATGTGAGGTGTAAGCGGTGACTATTATTTCAAAGTGTATGTGAGGAGATGAAGATTTGAATTTGAATATTTAAATTTGAATTATTATTTTGAATTTGAATTTATTTTTGTTGTTAGATCCAAATATTTGAATTTGAATTATTAATTATGGCAGTTATTTGTCCTTGATTTTAAGTTTTCTTATTAATGTGAATTGTACTATTTTTTATAATATGTGTCCTAATTACACTCTTTTTGTAACACCCCCTTCCCGAAAAGGAAAGGGAGGTCACGTGCAAAGCACAACAAACCTCAAAATAAATAAACAGAGCACTAACAACCTCAAAATATTAATAGTGGTGATCCATCAATAAAGTAATAATTTTAATTCTCCAAACTGAGTCAAAATAATCAAAGCTTAAAATTCGAATCAACCTAATTGGTCAAAAACAAAACTCTCATCACACTAGCCCTGAATCACCCCTGCAAACCTGCCGGAAGAAAAATACAGCATGAGCCAATTGCCCAGTACGGATACAGATATACAAAAGATATACAACTGATATACGAAAATAACAAAGACAAAATACTGAACAAAGCCTCAAGTGCAAATACAAACGAAAATATAATATCCAAATATCTGAATGGAATATATCTGAATCAACGAATTGACAAAACCAATAAAAGAATAAAGAAATAACGAACTGAAGTAACTAACTCAATGACTTGAATCAATGCGAAACCAACAAAACTAATCCAATAAAATAATAAATAAAATAAATGGTCAAGTTATTTACATATCGAATGAGCTCAGAAATATACTTTGCCACACAGGCAAGTCAAAATAATGCCACACAGGCAAATCAAATGATGCCACATAGGCAACCAAAATAATGCCACACAGACAAGTCAAAATATATAGTGCCACACAGGCAAATCATACATTGGACCGCGAATCCAAATGTATGCAAATCGGATAGGTGTGTTTGGCACAACATCACTAATCCGCAGAACAAAAACTAGGGTTAACCCATACGCCTCCCACAATAAAACACCAAATGGCCTACTTCCTCCGGAGCCCAAAACGGAGACGTCGTGGACTAATCATATCGCCACGGAAAGTGTCATGCCTCTCGTGCCAAGACGACATGCTCATGGGTACCCCACGGTGTGGTTATAAACGGTATACCCTACAAAGATATTCTAAAAAAATACCATGTCACAACACACATGCGACATAACACCAACAAAAGGGTTCTATATGTATATGTTGAACCAAATCAAATTATAGTCACAAGGTTTCAAAAGGAAGGTAAAGAATATCTTCGCTTCTACGCTTATCAAAATAAATAATAGACATGATAACTTTGATGCAAAGAGTACAAAGCACGAGTCCAATGTGTCAACTCCAAATGAAACAAATATATTAATTTCACAGGAAACAATTATGTGAAATCATAACAGAATTCAAAATAAGGAAACAAACGAAAAATCAAATTTAACAAAAGTATCGCTGAAAGAGTACGGAATCCGTACCTGATACTTCCAAACCCTTTATAGCACACTCCCCAAAATCTTACCCTCAAATGCCCACGATATCAAATACGAAACGTTATTCACAACCTAAACATATTCACCTCAAATTAAAAACAATCCAAACTAATAATTCCAAAATAATTCATAATCTATTTAATATGCCTTTAATCATCGTTTTTATCAATTATTAATACTCCAAAATTTATATTCCAAATATTACTCGTTTAGACTTTCTCCGTTCGAACGAATCACCAAAATAATATAATACCTTAAATTAGATTACTAAATTGTGAGTTTTAATAATTTATAAATTTTAAAAATTTTAATGTTAATACATGAACATTCTATAAAATCAAATAATTATGTATGATATATATATATAGCTCTATAATATTACATAATCTAGAACTAATAATAAAATATTAATGAAAATTATCACTTCCTTATTTTGAGACTATTAAAGTATTTTTTTTATTACTACTAAGCAACGAAACATGATATATACCTAACAAAGTACAGCAGCTTCTTCTTTCCTTTTCTTTTTTTTTTTGGCTACTCATGTTAACGTTTTTTTTTCGCAAGGTCAGTGTATATATATAGATATAATATCTAAATTATTAATCCGCAAGTTAAGCATATGATTGTTAAAGTAGAACATGTTTATGCATGAAAAACATGAAAAACAGAATATATAAGTATATCTGATATCATCAATTGAATATATATAATATATTTACAATGATTGCTATCCCCAATAATTTTGAAAATAAAATAAAGGCAGACTTACATGTATCTTTAAAAGAAATTTAAATTCCTCTTCCTCCTCTTATGTTGTCGCCTTTGTTACTTTCATTTCCTTTCCGCCTCCTTTCTTCTCCCGGCCATTCGTATTAGGTATAATGCTCAAGTAAATTAGGTCTAGCTATTTGTTTATTTATTAATAAATCTTATTAATTCTCCTAATTATAATTGGATTTATTATTACCCACATTTAATTAAATTAAACCCAAACAAATTTTAAGGCCCAATTTGTACTAAATTAATTTACCCATCTCTTATTAATATTTATTAGCCCACTAAAATTAAATAACTAGTTTGACCCAAAATAAATGACAAGGTCCAATTAATATGTTTTCAAACAAAATAATTAAATTTTTTTTATTTTTTTATTTAATATATTTTTTTTTCCGGGTATTACACTTTTTTTAATTATTTGGTTGATGCACTTTTCTTGTAATTACTTTCTATTTGTTGTATACTTATGTAAAGAACCCTTGTATGTATGTGCTATGAATTAAAAGATGCAATGGATCATTCCCCATAACCAGATCTCCAACCGTCTAATTAATCGTTTGATATAGTAATAAACGGCCGATATTAATTCACGTCTGCTATTATTAGTAGTGATTGACGCTGAAAATAGTATAATTATCCGCTATTAATTAATAGTAGCGGACACAAATTTTTCAGTATTAATTTCGGCCGATGATTCCTATATATTGAACGATAGAGATGGTGTATATATAACTATTTTTGATAAATAACAAATATATACTATGTATCATTACCCTATATATATGTGGAAATAAAGTGAATCCTCAAACCGTAGAGTGACTACTCTACGACCGTAAAGTGAATAAGTCTACGATCGTAGACTGTGTGCATTTAAAAATCTGCACAAGTGTGTAACTCCATAAACCCCTATATATATATATACTATAAAACCCCAACTTTTTGAATAAAGATGAATTTTCTATAAATATTAATTTTGAATATTATGGAGTGAAATTGATATAATAGTTGTGGGTAATATTTATAAATTTTGCAAAGTACGCAAGTTATTATATAATATTCGATTGGTCGGGAAATATTCGTTTTAACAGGGAATATTAGTATAACGGCACAATCATTGGTGGACCCCACAACGAAATTATTGTCGAATTGAGAAAACGACAAAAATACTTTATGAAAAAATAACGGCGGAAGTTTTACCGTTAACTGTTAAAACACCCGGTGTATTCTCGTCTCCTGAGAAGAAAAATGGAACAAAAAGGAAAAGGGTGAGCTCAACTAGCCCAGTAAAGAATATTATGACTAAGATAATGTACAACAAATTATCCTTAGTCTTCAACAGGGAAAAATCTGATACAATACAATAGCCAACAAGTTTTAGATCAACAACTGCAGCGGAAACAACAATTCATTAGAAGAGTTAAGTAGAGAATGAAATCTACAATCATCTATGAATTTAAAAGTCCATCATCGATATTTTATCCTTGTAACATCAATTAATATACATCATAAATCAAATAGTCATCTTTTTGCACTACGTGCCAAAGATATTCATCCGTCAGTCATGTTCATCTCAACACTGCTCATCTTTGCACTACGGCCAAAGATATTCATCGAAAATCATTCATCTTTGCACTACTGGTCAAAGATATTCAAGAATATCATCATTTAGGGTGAGGATGATGAAAAGTATTTTAAAGAAAACGAATCCAGTGAAACAAAAGAACAAATATTAAGGATTCGTACTTTAAACAATCCAAGTTCAAAAATACTTCATAAATAACCAGAGTGGAGTAAAATTCAAGAATGAAGACCAAAACATATATCCAATCAAAGATAGGAATTATAACAGACAATCTTGGACACAGAAAAGAAAATTTAATTTTTACGTGAATAGTGTCGTGATTCGTGAATAAAGGCCAGTATCGTGAATAAGAATCTCAGACCTCAAAAAAATAGAAATTTCACAAAAAAAACATCATCACGCTTCGTGAATAAGAACTCGTGAATAAGAAACTCATGAATAAGTAACTCCGATATGAAAAAAGTTTCAAATTTGATAAAATTTCTAATCAATATTTCTAAGATAATGATATTGAAGAAATAATATCATTTTCAAATAAAATAACATCCCTTACCTCGTAAAAGAATAAGACATCCGACCGAATATCGGATATAGTCTTTGAAAGAACTTGCACCAGTATAGCAATACTCAAAGTACTAAAATACTCACAAGAATACGCTCAATATATCGAGAGAGAGAGAGAGAAATCAGTAGTTTACGGTGTGATTTTCAATTCTAACCCAAGACCCTATTTATAGGAAAATGCTTAGAACACCAAAGCGTAAAATTTAACATAATATTAATATATATATATATATATATATAAAAATCCTACGCACACCAAATCGAGATCCAAATATCACCCACCAATAGTCAACTAAATCAAAAAAAGTTTTTCTTAATTAAAATAATTAAAACTTCCAAAAATCAATTATTTCGAACTTGAACTTCAATAATTCATAACAAATAGCCCTTTTCGTCGAAAAATTTGAATCTCTAGATTTTTTTATAGAAAATTCAATTCTCACAACTTTTTGTAAGAAATTTTTTCCAAATTCCAAATGTAAAATTGGCCCAAATCCATAAACCAGGCGATTTTACAAAATATAATCAAATTTCACCAAGAAATGGGGTCCACCGACACACAAAAAACATGTGTTAAATAAATTTTGCAACAAAAATACTCTTCCTCCTCATATACTCATATATCCCACATTCATTGTAAAATATTATCATTATTATATTATAATAATATAATAAAATATTATTTTATCAAAAAAATAAAATATCAATTTTTAACAATTGTCACTTTAAAATTTTTTTCCATCTATATCCACATAAAATCAATATTTCCCTCATCATATAAATTAATAATTAATTATTCACAAATAATATTACGTAATCACAGATCTTGACAACCGCATAGCCTTGCAGGAAGAGGGCTTTCAATAAGAATTTCTCCTTCTTTGGGCGCAATTAGGTGACCAAACCTCTCCTTAGACAGAACTTTCTAGACATTGCCAATAATGTTTTCTAATAATATTATTCAGATAATATGAATTATTGCTTCAATAATGGAAATTATTGAAACAACAGTAATATAAAAAAATCAAAGCAGCAATTATTAAATTAATAAAATAAAATACTGAACAGTAATTACTGTAACAATTATTGAGTAGTGCCTTCTTACGTAAGAATCAATAATTGGTGCAATACCGTGTCTGACAACGCGTAGACATCGTGTTTTAACCACCGGATTCCAACAAAGATTAACGATATAACAACTACGCCAATTATTTATAAACAACTTATACTTATCGCTTTCTTCATCCAATCGTTTTTACATTATAGGCCCAAAAGATCGCTATGCGTCAAATTTAATATTCCCCGACAAAGAAGATATTCCATGACCAAACGAATATTCCCCGACAACAATGAATATTTTATAACCACTTGCTTATTTGAAATATTTATGTATTTTACCCATAACTAACCACATTAATCAAATCAACCCTTACTATTTCAAAATAATAAATAGAGAAATTCTATTTTATTAAAAAAAAAAAAATCGGGGTCTTACAACCTCCTCTCCTTATGAAATTTCGTCCTCGAAATTGATGTACGTACTGGTGTTTCAAAAAATGAGGATACCTCGCTTTCATTTCCGCTTCCAACTCCTGTGTCATTTCTTCAATAAGCATGGTTCCTCCACAAAACTTTGACTTGTGGTATGACCTTTGTCGTAGGGACATGCTCCTTTCCTATCAAAAATCTTGACAGTACCTCCTCGTGACGTTAAGTCTTCACTATATCTCGTCCGGTTCTAACTCAATGACGTGGTTCGAATTAGTCCACATAATTTCAGAACCCGATCGTGAAAAATGTTATGAACACGTGTCATACTTGGCGGTAAAAAAGCGAGTCTATAGGCCACGCTTCTACTCGATCGAAGATTTAAAATAGACCAATAAATCGAAGGTTTGAGCTTTCTCACATCGCCAATTCTCGCTTCGGAATAACAACTTCGCACCTCCTTCTTCATATTTATCATTCCGTTGTGTAGCACGAACGATTTTAACTTTATCGATAAAAGTCGGTTTCTAATTGTATATCATCACGTGAGTCCCTGTAGAGTCTTTAACTCTATATCTATCATTTGTAAGTTATATGAAATGGGTCTTTGACAATATCGCATTCGTCATCAGATATCGATCTTTTACTCAACACGCCGCCTACCACGTTCGCTTTTCCGGATGGTATGGTCGAAACATGTGCGAAAATGAGTCTCCTATTGAGTTCTTGAAGCTCTTCCCACATTCTTTGCTCCATTCAAATTTTGCATCTCTATGAGTTAGGCTGCGTTAATGGAGTAGCGATTCGAGAAAATCTTTCCACAAAATCTTCGATAATAACCAAATTAAGCATAAAGCTACGATTTCGATTCTCGACTTAGGTTGCTCTCAACTCGTGACTCATATACCAATCTTGGATAAGACGTCACAATGACACCTATCGCTTTACTACAGCATGCGAATATGGCGTCCCCTACGAGAGTAAAGCTTTCGGTGCATTCCACAAAAGGAAGTCACCAGATAAAGGCTTGGGTACAAACTTCTACAGCTTGAATTTTAACTCACGAAGTTCAATAGAGCCATGAGATTTAAGAAATGAGTTTTGTCTGGGTTCAAAGTCGATACAAAATTCAATATCTCACTCGAGGAGTAGGCGAAAATTCTTCAGAAATACGCCGGAAAGTCAATAACAAACAGAATATTATTCAAATCGACGTGTCTTTATTCAAATCCATAAAATGGGCTAAGAAAACTTAACATCCGTTTTTCAATAAACGAATGACTTTATGGCTTGATATGAAAGTGTTTGACTTCAATGGTTTGGTTGCTTGAATTCGAATAACAGGTTGCTTAGAAATATGAAAACTAACAACCTTACGAAAGCAATCAATTTTGGCATGATGAGTAGTTAATCAATCAATCTCCAAAATCACATCAAAAGCAAGTATCTTTAAAGAAATAAGGTCAACAGGTAATGTGACGGTACCAACTTGGATCAAACAAGATTTATAAACAGCGGATGTAACGAAAGTTTCTCCTAATGGAGTTTCAACAAATAAGTCAAAGTCTAATTTTCTCCAGAGTCAAGTTTAGACGTTGAGTATAAGCAGGAGAGATAAATGAATGAGTAGAACCGGTATCTAATAAGGTATAAACTTCGTAAGAATTTATAATTAACTAACCCGTGCTAACTTCGTTCGGGTTCCTTGCATTCTGACCAGTCATAACAAACGTTCTTCCAGGAACCGTTGACTTTGACTTATCTGGGACAGCCTTTAGAGTCACCATCCCCTCTGGACTTGGTTTCGCTACAGGATAATCTCGAGCTATATGACCATCCTTTTCATAATTAAAACATACCTTGGAAGGTTGTGAACAGTTTGGACTTATGTGTCCCTCTTCTCCGCATCTGTAGCATCTAACTGGCGGTCTTTCTCCTCATTTAAAATTCGTTGCTGGTGTTGGTACCGACGTCTTCCCGTCATTGTCGAATCTTCTCTTCTTGAAATTTCCACTTTAGTTATTTCTTCTATTACCTTGGCCATGATTACCACTGAAGTGGTTACCATTTCTGGCATGATAATTTCCTCCACGATGGTTTCATTGTTCCGATGACCATCGCCACCGGTACGATTATCATCGAGTTGTTGGTCATTATTCTTCAGTTGAGCCGACTCATTATCACGCTCCAATAACTGAGCCCTATTTACAACATCTGAATATAAACAAAGTTTGTCAGAAATGACGTATTTTGGGTTTCAAACCTCGCAGAAACATTCGCGTCATTCTCTCCTCATTATCAACCAAATGGAATGCAAATTGGGACAACTCGGCAAACTTAGCTTCGTACTGCGAGACGTTCATATTGTTTTGCTCCAGCTTGATGAACTCTACCTCCTTCATTTGACGAATACTTTCGGGAAAGTACTTGTCGTTGAACATTTCTTGGAACTTCTCCAAAGACATCTTCAGTGCGGTAGGCTGAGTACGCTTTACGGATTCCCACCAATAATCTGCCTCTCCTCGTAACATGAAAGTGGCGAAAGGAACATTTTGCTCCTCCGAGCATCCCAAGACATCAAATATCTTAGTGCTCGCTTTTATCCACGCCTCTGTAGTAAGTGGTTCTGGCTTTCCCAAAAACTCGGTACATCCTAACTCCTCGAATCGCTTAGCGGTGACCATCCGTGAGTTGCCGGTGTTTCCACCGCATTTTGAACAGTAGTCTTTCTCGCTTTGGTTTTGCATGAATTCTAGAAAGTTCCTAAACATACCATCGCTCATCATCTCGCTTTCGGTGGTGTTGTTCACAGGAGGAACATTGTCGACTGTTGCACGCTTCTCCCTCGTTGGTGAGCAAAGGTGTCTCCACTTGGCCTCATTTACTCCATCATTAACATTCTCGATTCGACATTCTTAAATCACCGCAAAAAAACAAGGGTTAAATAAATAAATTAACAAATCACATAATACCCCTATATTATGAATGACCAACAAATAAGCTTAGGTAGACACACTAACGAAGGATTTATTCGCCTCTCCCTCCTAGTTTTATTCCCCGATCTCTCTCGCTGATCATATCCCTAAGCTCGATACCAATTGTGGCGCCCCCCCAAATAGGTCCAATCCACCAAACCTATTCTCGAGTCGCCAAATACATGGTATGTAAAACAACTACAACTTCATTAATACAATTGTCGTGCAAAATACAACACATAAAAATCGTGAGTTTAAATACAAATATTGTTCTGCACAATATTCACAGTCAAATAAGTCCTCATTACAATTATTGATACACTATTTTATAACATAGTGAGGACTACTAAAACAACTGTCTCGAACCATTACTCCACACCCCGACTAGTTCCCGCTATATTCTCGTCTCCTGGGAAGAAAAATGGAACAAAAAGGAAAAGGGTGAGCTCAACTAGCCCAGTAAAGAATATTATGACTAAGATAATGTACAACAAATTATCCTTAGTCTTCAATAGAAAAAATCTGATAGAATACAATAGCCAACAAGTTTTAGATCAACAACTGCAGCGGAAACAACAATTCATTAGAAGAGTTAAGTAGAGAATGAAATCTACTATCATCTATGAATTTAAAAGTCCATCACCGATATTTTATCCTCAAACATCAATCAATATACATCATAAATCAAATAGTCATCTTTGCACTACAAAGCCAAAAGATATTCATCTGTTGGTCATGTTCATCTTAACACTGCTCATCTTTTGCACTACGGGCCAAAGATATTCATCGATTAGTCATGTTCATCTAAACACTGCTTATCTTTGCACTACTGGGCCAAAGATATTCATCGAAAATCATTCATCTTTGCACTACAAATCAAAGATATTCAAGAATATCATCATTTAGGATCGAGGATGATGAAAAGTATTTTAAAGAAAAGCGAATCCAAAGTGAAACAAAAGAACAAATATTAAGTATTCGTACTTTAAACAATTCAAGTTCAAAAATACTTCATAAATAACCGTGGAGTAAAATTCAAGAATGAAGACCAAAACATAGATCCAATCAAAGATAGGAATCATAATGAGATAATCTTGGACACATAAAAGAAAATTTAATTTTTCGTGAATAAGTGTCGTATTCGTGAATAGTCTTGGTATCGTGAATAGTGGCAGTATCGTGAATAAGTAACTCAGACCTCAAAAGATAGAAATTTCATAAAAAATATCATCACGCTTAGTGAATAAGTACTCATGAATAAGAACTTGTGAATAAGAACTCATGAATAAGAACCTCAAGCATACGAAAAAGTTCCAAATTTGATAAAATTTCTAATCAATATTTTGACATAATGATATTGAAGAAATAATATCATTTTCAAATAAAATAACATCCCTTACCTCGAGAAAGAATAATACTTACATTTGAATATCTTTGGATATAGTCTTTGAAAGAACTTGCACCAGATAAAGCAATACTCAAAGTACTAAAATACTCACAAGAATACGCTCAATATATCGAGAGAGAAAGAGAGAAATCAGAAGTTTACGGTGTGATTTTCAATTCTAACCTAAGACCCTATTTATAGGAAAATGCTTAGAACACCAAAGCGTAAAATTTAACATAATATTAATATATATATATATATATATATATATATATATTAAAAAATCCTACGCACACCAAATCAGATCCAAATATCAACCACCAATAGTCAACTAAATCAAAAAAAAGTTTTTCTTAATTAAAATAATTAAAACTTCCAAAAATCAATTATTTCAGAACTTCGGAACTTCAATAATTCATAACAAATAGCCCTTTTGTCGAAAATTGAATCTCGAGATTTTTATAGAAAATTCAATTCTCTACAACTTTGCGAAAAAGTTTTTCCAAATTCCAAATGTAAATTGATCAAAATCCATAAGCAAGCGATTTTACAAAGCTATAATCAAATTTCAACAAGAAATGGGGTCCATCGACACACAAAACATGTGTTAAACAACTTTTGCAACAAAAATACTCTTCCTCCTCATATACTCATATATCCTACATTCATTGTAAAAATATTATCATTATTATATTATAATAATATAATATAATATTATTTTATCGAAAAAGATAAAATATCAATTTTTAACAATTGTCACTTTAAAAATTTTCCATCTATATCCACATAAAATCAATATTTCCTCATAATATAAATTAATAATTAATTATTCACAAATAATATTACGTAATCACAAGATCGACAACCAAGCCGCTGCAGGAAATAGGGGCTTTCCAATAAAATTTCTCCTTCTTGGCAAGCGCAATTAGGTGACCAAACCTCTCCTTGATGTAACTTTCTGACATTGCCAATAATGTTTTCTAATAATATTATTCGGATAATATGAATTATTGCTTCGATAATGGAAATTATTCATTGGAACATCCTGTCACGTGTTTTACACCGGACTGGTTCCGCCTCTTTATTATTACTCTTGGAACATCTTGTCGGTGCAAATTTTGCCTCGACCGGTTCCGTTATTATTATTCTGTTGGAATAACTTTATCTGCTCTATCTGCGAGCACCGTATGCATGGTGATTTCTTTGGTTATTCCATTCTTTATTATACTCAGGTTGGTTAAAGTTTCACTTATACTCCATGAAATTAGTAGAATATCCTTGATATTTGCGCTTCATCCAAATCTTTTCATGGAAATATTCCTCCGATCATTCTTGAATTTTACTCTACAAAACAATCATGTTGACAATTTGGGCGTTAATAATTCCCGGATAAAATAATTCTTGAACTTGTTTTATTGAATTTTTATATCATTGTCATCATCCTCATGTTTATATTTTGTTGAAAGTCATCTCAGTGGGCTTGTAGTGCATAGATGGACTCGGTATGATTATGACCGGTGGATTATTCTTGTAATCATGGCCGTAATGTTACAAATGATGTGGTAAAAGTTCTCATTGGCCCGTATTGCATTGATGGACGGTTGTTGGCATGATCACGACCATTAATGAATACACAAATATTCTTGGCTCGTAGTGCATGGATAATTGTGGTCGTGATACTAAAGAATATCCTCGGCCGTAGTGCGGGGGTGATTCGATGATGTGGAATATTTATTAAAAATTAGAGTCTCAAATGATAATGATGATGAAAAACCTTTTAAATCATAAAAGATAGTAGATTTTATTTTCTACTTGACTTTTTAATGGATTGCTTGTTCAAATTACCGCAGCTTAAACTTGATGTCTATTATATTTTATCGCTTTAACATTGTTGGAGACTAATGATAATTTATTATGCATTATCTTAGTCATAATATTTCTTCTTGGGCTAGTTGAGCTCACCCTTTCTTTCACTTTTTCTCTTGAGAAAATAAGAATATAAGCTGGACGACGAGTCGAGGAACGGAGTGATGGTCCGAGGATAAGCATTAGTAGTCCTCACTATTCGTGAAATAGTGTGATAATAATTGTAATGAGGACTCCTTTTTGAGTTTGTATAATCTCTAGTAGATAATATTTGTATTCAAACTCGGTTTATGTTTGTCGATTGTACATACACGATTGTATTAGATAAGTTGTATTTGAATTACATACCATGTATCCGACGACCCAAGATGGGTGATGTATACCTAATTTTGGGGGCGTCACAATTGGTATCAAAGCTTAGAGAAATGAAGTTGCGTCCCACTTGGTGGATAATGAAGAGAGAATGGCGCGAATGTTTTTAAGAGGTTTGAAGCCGGAAATACGTCAACATTTTATTTCTCATAAATTGTGTTTGTATTCGGATGTTGTAAATAGGGCTCGATTAGTGGAGCGCGATAACGAGTCAACGCAACCAAAAGAGAAAGAATCGGCAAAATGATAATACCGGTGAGGAGAAAGATCATCGAAGCGGTGACAACAAGCGTGGAGGAATCAACAGGCCGTAAATGGTAACCACTTTTGTGGTAATCGTACAAAACAATAAGAATGGACATTTCAAGAGAGAGATTCAACAATGATGGAAAGACGTCGAGACCAAAGACCATTGTTAAGGAAGGAGAATGACCACCTATCATATGCTTCAAATGCGGAGGGAGGAACACATCACCAAATTGCGCGATGTCGTCAAAAGCATGTTATAATTGTGGAAGAGAGGTCACTTAGCTCGATTTTGTCGCTCACCAAGACAAATTCAATAGGATGGAGGCACCAAAGGTCATCCCCGTAAAAGTCAAAGCCGTAGAGAGTCAAGGGAGAGCGTTGTTGTGACCTCCCGTAGAGAAGCGAAACCCGAATGAGGTCATCACAGGTAAGCTTATCATAAACTCTAGCGAAGTCTACACTTTATTTGATACCGGTTCTACCCATTCTTTTATTTCTTTTATTTGCGCTCAACGATTAAATTTGACTCCGGAAAAATTAGACTAAGATTATTCATGTTTAATTGAGATTATCCTCATGCTTAATTGTAGGAGGTTTAACGTATATACATTAATAACTAAAATAATCTCTTAATCAAAAGTGGGAACGGATCGCTAGAAGATACTCATACTAACATAAAATAGTCGTAGATTAATTTAGTGATATCATAGAGCAGAAAAGAGTATAGAAAAAGGTGTACGTTCTAGAGATAGGATTGATGTTAATTGTGTGGACATAGAAACTAAAAAGATTGTATGGGTTTAATGCATCATTGATGATTTAGGATAATCATGAGCAAAATTAGAGCATAGCTACCACCACTAAATTAAGGCGATGATGATTTTAATTACTACTAGTACATGTAGAAAGCTAGGTCATCTTAATTAATTTCAATTTCAATTTCCAGTGAAGGATTAATTAACCACCTCAAATTAAAGCAACATGATTTATTTGAAATAATCTATCGTCGTTAACTTTTCTCACACACACACACACACACACACACAAAAAAAACATATATATATTCTGATCTGGTAGTGGCCGGCGAATTAAGAACATTAATCGTGGGATGTGATTAAGAAATAAACCAGCATCATATATATATAGTTTATGACGTTATGTAAAGAGGGAGAAGTAATTAAGTACATTTGTAATTTTCAGTCCTGCATGTACAGCTAAAATTAATTTGAAATAATACTCAATTCACTGTGTACGTGCATGAGAGTAGTCTCAGATCGATCGACCATCTAAGCCTATCAACTCAAAAGTCGTGAAAAGTTATTCTAAGAGATAGATAGAGTTGACTGAAGGCTTATACACAACCACCAGATGAAGTGTAGACTTTAGATCAATTAGTTCATTTTATATATATATATATATATTAAGTAGTAGTACCTCACAAGTCACAACATACTATATATTGCAATATCCACTAGCATGCAATATACTTATACTATTGTAGTAGTAGTAGTACATACACAAGCAATAAATATACATTAAAGCATGCATCTATATTTAAACATAGTTTAATTATTGGTACTATATTGTTTTTGTTGTTGAAACATGAATATTTTCAAGAGGCTAGGGGAGGGTAATAAACTGATTGTGAATATTTTCAAGAAGAGCATGAAGTAGGGTCCATTAATTAAGAACGATAGAGTTGAGACCCATCACATAGTCATGGCCTCTCCCTCTCTTCCCATGACAATCCAACCTGGGTAGACTAGGAGTGTAGGAGTATTTACTTCCCACTTATGGGGAGGGGAGGAGAGCGGGCTGTAATGTAAATAACTGAAAGACAGCTTTTCCGTATCACTATACCAATAAACAATAATACCGTACCCCTACTTATACTGTGCTTAGAAAACAACACATGCATGTATAATTATATGTATATATAATTCAAACAAAAACTCTAAATAACAAACCAATTAATATATTCTGATCATCCTCTTAATTATTATTACATGCCTCGAGATATATATATATATATATATATATATATATATATAGTATTATGAGCATTTTCTTCTGATTTATTTAAATATAAATTAGTACAATATTATACTCTTAGCTACACACTACTACAAGTAGTTGTTTATTTTTTAGTAGTAAAAAGGCATCTCCAAGGGGGACCAACAACATATATATTTACAATAAAGTCGACGACAACCAATGTCCAATGTTATTAGAAACTACTAGTAAAAGCAAAGGCCACCGCCCGGTTTAAGTTAGCCAGCCCTCGGTTTACATCAACTTGCTTGTGGGGCCCTATAACACATAGGACTCCTCCGTACATAATCATACTAGTAGTGGATTGTACGCTTTATACTTATTTCATGATGTTCCGAGTTTTAAAAAGTCATGTGTTATTATTTATTTATTTATAAAATAAATTTAAATACTTTTTGAATTATTATATAACACCTCATTTGATTTCATAATTTAATATTAATCCACTTCATAATTACAAATTATAGAGACATAGAGTTATAATCCACACAACAAAGTATAATTGTGATATTCTTCTGGAAATGCATGCAGGTGTAAAATATCGTTCGACTTTTTGCTCTTATATATTCTTAATATTCTTGTCTTCTGTCGGTGGATGGGATCAAGTTAGTTAAATGTGATTTTATAAATGGATTAATTATACTTGCTATATATACCGCAAGCAAATTAAAATTAAAAAAAAAAAAATCTTTGTTGTCCATAAATTTACGAGAAAACTAAGGTGAACCTAGCCAATAAGACAAACCAGGGGGTAGGGGTAGCGCGGGGGGGTGGGGTGGACAAAGTACGAATCAAATTCATGCCAGGCAGGTAAGATTTATGGGAATTATTTGTTGGGTGAGCTTAATTTGTCGTCATGTATATCCATAATCCATCCCTCTTAGACATTGGCCCATCACCCCCTCCTGGTGGAACCGTTCCTCATTCTTTCTCTCTATCTATCCCTGTGCATACTTAAGTTTATGAAACACACACGTTCCCTATAACAATTTATGTAATTTAATTAGCTTTATAAATTAAATAAAAGGATACAAAAAGTAAAACCTAAATAATAAAAAAATACAAATATCATTAGATTTATAAAATAAAAGTAAAAGTAAAACGAAGAAAAGCTTCACAAAAGGACGAAGTCATACTATTTGTTTAGATTTACATAAAGAATTGATATTTCTATCAATAAAATTTAATATTTTTATAAGATTTCATTCACATGAGTGTGTGATAATTTATTATTCATGTAAACTTTTTTTATAAAAGTATTATTTTTATTTATGAAAATATCAATTCTATTTATATATTGTATATCAATTTATAAATGAAGGAATACAAAAACATCATTTTTTTAATCTAGTCCTATCCTACTGATTCTTGATCAAAATCCCTTTTTAATATTTGTCCCTACTTTTAATACATACACCAGCACTAGAGTATTGTAAAAATTGTAATATATCCAAATAATGATTACAGAGAGAGAGAGAGATGGATTGGAGGTAGTAGTGAGCAGCAAAACTCAGGGGAGATGAATTTAAGTAAAAGACGCGGTCCACAGTCATGTGAACCCCCACTCCCCATCAACTTGCTCATCTCATCTTCTGCGTACCCTACCTTTTACACTCCCCCCACAACACAAGCATACCATTACCATTCACCATTCTCCAACTTAATTTCTCTCTCACAAACAACACCCTCCCCCCGCAATGAATCTTCCTAGTTACTACCTCTGCTTCTTACCAGCTCTTAAGTTTGACCCACCCAAATCTCCATATCATCATCTCCTTTTACCAAACTATACAATCTCTAACCAGTTTTATACTCCATAATAATATTAATTAGTATTCAAATATACCACATGTACACCCATAACCAACACTTAGCCGGGCCATTTCCTTTCCTATATATATTCAACCTTCTCCCAAAACCCACTTCAATATCATCACACCTCTCTCTCTCCACAATTAATCTCTTCAATAAACAAAAAAGCCTAAAGATGGATGGAAGTAGCATAGATGAGAGCACAACGAGTGACTCCATACCCATCACACCAACAACATCTATATTCACTTCACCCGCCGTGACTAAGTCACCAGAAAGTCTCTGCCGAATGGGAAGTGGCACCAGCGTCGTACTCGACTCCTCCGACTGCGGCCTAGAAGCCGAGTCAAGAAAGCTCCCCTCCTCGAGATTCAAAGGAGTCGTCCCTCAGCCTAACGGCCGATGGGGCGCTCAAATCTACGAGAAACATCAGCGAGTTTGGCTGGGTACGTTCAACGAAGAACACGAAGCCGCCAAGGCTTACGACATCGCCGCCCAACGCTTTCGTGGCCGCGATGCGGTTACAAACTTCAAGCCATTATCCCAAATTCAAGAGGATGATATGGAAACAAATTTCTTGAATTCCCACTCCAAGGCCGAGATTGTGGATATGCTTCGTAAACATACTTATAGCGATGAGCTTGAGCAAAGCAAAAGGAACTATGGTTTCCAAAAAACTTGTAACAGTGAGGGAATTTGCGGTTCATTTGGTGGTGAACGAATCACGAAAGCACGTGAGCAGCTGCTTGAAAAAGCAGTGACCCCCAGCGACGTGGGGAAGCTGAACCGGCTTGTGATTCCAAAACAGTACGCAGAAAAGCACTTCCCGTTGCAGAGCGGAAGCACTTCCAAAGGCGTGCTGTTGAATTTCGAAGATACGAGTGGGAAAGTATGGAGGTTTCGGTATTCTTATTGGAATAGTAGCCAGAGTTACGTGTTGACTAAAGGATGGAGCCGGTTTGTCAAGGAGAAGTGCTTAAAGGCCGGTGACATTGTCACCTTTCAACGATCAACCGGGCCGGATAGGCAGCTTTACATTGACTGGAAGGCCAGGAGCGGGCCGGTTATTGACGCGTTGACCTGCACCACTCCGGTTCAAAAACCTGGTCAGATGGTGAGACTGTTTGGAGTTGACATATTCAAGGCACCGGCTACAGCTGGGGGTGGTAATAATAGTGTTGATAGTTCTTGCAATGGAATTAAGAGGACGAGGGAAATGGATTTTTCGGCAGCAGATTGTAGAAAGAAACAAAGGGCTATTGATGCCTTGTAGTAACACTTTGTACTGTATTTCATGTTTTTGTTTTGGACTTAATTTGGGTACGTACGGTATGTATGTAGTATGTTACGAGGAGGTGGTAGTATGTATTCCTGTAAGTTGCAAAGTCGAGGAATTGTATATTAATTTTTAGAAAAAAAAACAGCCGAAGAGAGCTGTTCAACTTGGGTGGAACAATTGTAATAGTAAAAACATAAATAGTATTAAAAAAAATGTCAATTTGTCTGAATTATTGTTTTATAAATATTTTTTTCTCATGTTTAATTAGTAGCACTCCACTCCACTGGTTGTATTGTATGAATTCTTTACCTTAATTCTGGTGGTGTTGCTTTCCCCCAAATATTTCTATGTTGATCACATACTATTATGTTATATATTATGCCTCATGTGTTGTGAGGACTTCATATTCCATTTTCTAACCTTATTTATTGTCTCATTTTGTGAGTAATACTTACTTATATGAGATGAGCAAGGAAATAAACTAAGAAATTAAATAAGACGAGAGGTTTGGACTCTGTATGAGAAGAAGAGAAAAGAGGAGGAGTTAATTTGTATTGTATTAAAAAAAAAGAGAGTCAGGATGAGATTACAAAAAATGTACGAGGTACATACATACATATATATATATATATATATATATGGCTGCTGTCCAAAACAGAGGCGGCTTCCTTTCCGTTACTAGTTGGAGTAATTAAGAAGATACGATAGCTATAACATTCAATTAAAACATGTTCTTTTGCTTCCATAGGTTTCGTATATACATCCACTTTTGGCCGCCGACCCTAAACGGCATATATTAAGGTTGATTTAACTTTAATACATGTCATTGCCTTAATATTGTACTATCTCTACGCTACAAAAATATTTCATTTTAACTTATTAAAATTAGTTTACAAAATACTAGTAAAATATGAGAATTGAATTTTTTTAATAATTCTACAAGTTCATTCTCACATAATAGCAAGACTTTTTTTTAGGGTCCTTTACATAAGTATACAACAAATATAAAGTAATTACAAGAAAAGTGCATCAATCAAATAATTATAAAAAGAGTGTAATTATGACCCATATTACAAAAATAGTATAATTCACATTAATAAGGAAACCTAAAATCAAGGACAAATAACTGTCATAATTAATAATTCAAATTCAAATATTTGGATCTAACAACAAAAACAAATTCAAATTCAAAATAATAATTCAAATTTAAATATTCAAATTCAAATCTTCATCTCCCTCACATACACTTTGAAATAATAGTCCACCGCTACACCGCCGTGAATCTCCGTTGTCCAAAACGTCAATGAGAAGAAGAAGAAGATTCGCCCTAAAAAAAGTTTAAAAATAAATAAATATAACTATTAATGTTCTGAAAAAAAAATTTATAACTATTTTGTTACTCATAAATAATAAAATGGTTACCTTTGTATGAATGGTTGGCTAAACTCCATCACATTCAAACGAAATTTGTAACTTAATAAAACTGAATTGGTAACCAAACTTTTATACAAGGTAACCAAACTTTTATACCAAGATAACCAATCTACCTTCACACTTGCAGTATGAATTAGTTACCTTGGTCTGAAAGTTTGACAACCAACTGCATGAAGGTTTGGCTACCAACTGTATTACATGCAAAATAAATTGGAAACTTAATAAAACAGAATTGGTTACCTTGGTATGAAGGTTTGACTACTAACTGCATTATGAAAAAACTGCAAAAATAGAGCGATGATAACGTTCTTCCCTTCTCCTTAGTCTCCACCCTCACCCCCGGTTCTTCATATTTGCCGAGTCCATTGCACCGTTTCAAGACTCCATTTTCTCCTCTTTCTCTCTTCTCCATCGTCATATAATTAATTTATATGGCCAAAGGGAGTGGACTCTCCTCCAGCTATAGTGTCTTTATGAAGCCTACAAGCACTTAAAAAGGATCGCCACATTACAGGAGCATCAACAAATTCCGAGTCCATGATGAAACTTTTAGCATCAGCTAGTCTTCCACAGCGACCCAAAAGATCCACAATACAGGCGTAATGCTTTTCATTAGGAGTCATGCAATGATCTCTCTTCATGCTTTCAAAATATTGGAATCCTTCCTCAATAAGTCCCCCATGACTACAGGCAGTAAGAACTCTCAAAAATGATATGCACTTTCAATTCTTTTCCATCCCAAGACCACCGCCACCACCACAAGTGGAAGCTTGATCAACCGTCACCACCACCCCTCATGGATTCATCATCACCAAGCACTGTCCGATTTTCAGTCAACCTTAACTACATCACCTCGCTTTCTTGTCGCTGCTCTCTTTCTTCTTCATTATTATTATTAAAAGGTTGAATTTATTAAATAACTTGAAGAGAGAGAGAAGAAGCTATAACTAATTCCTAAATTAAGGAATTCTAATTGAATTATAATTCTCTAAATTAAGGAATCCTAATTACACTAGAATATATAAATAAATATGAAAGTGTATTAGTTATGTAAATATTATATGAGTGCACTATTGATATAATTATTTTTAAAAATATATTAAAATATGTAATTATCCCTTTTTTTTATCGGACTTTTCAAACACATGTCCACTATTATCGAGATTTTAGTGAGTGACCAAGTTTAGGAGGTTTGAATGATCATTTGAGAAGAAGTAACACATATATCACTTTAGTAAAAAAAAATTCCTGATATGACATTACTTATATATATAAGTAATATTCTGCCTGCGCTCTGTCCTTGATCTGGTTTAAGCCTGACTTGATAAGCCCAGACTAAATTAAGGCCAGACTGTCAACATACCAAGGTTTTGGACTCTGTGGCCTGAGTCCGGTCAAGGCCTGGGTGTTTGATTTGGCCTGGTCCAGCCCACTAGCATGACACTTGATAGACCAGGTTAGTTAATATTGCAAAGTTTATTTAATATTAATAAATTGGTTGATTAAATTTTAATATTAATATATTAACTAATTTACTTAATATTAACAAATTAGTTGATTAAATTTTAATATTAATAAACTAGTTAGTTTATTTAATATTAATAAGTTAGCATATTACTCTCTCCGTCCCTAAATAATTGACGTTATAGGGAGTTCAAAATTTTCCAATATATTTGACGTTACCAAGTTTCTAGGAAGCATTATACAATTTTTCCTTTATTGCCCTCAACTATATGGTGTATTTCATTTATCTAGACAACTATATGGAGTACATTTTTTCTTAATTAATGCAAGGGTAATTGTGGTAATACATATCAATCTTAATGACAAAATTGGAGTAATAAATGACTTTCTTAATAAATGTGAAAACATTTAAAACGTCAGTTATTTAAGGACAGAGAGAGTATATTTTAATGTGAGTATTGCTACACTTACAAAAAGTTTTTACAAAAATTAACTTACAAAATAATGTGTCAACGTATAATTGGTGACTTAAAATAGTTACAAAAAGAATATATTAAATTATGCGTATAGTTTTTATTGGTTACTCTCATTAGACTCACCCATATATGGTGGATTATTTGCTAGTTAGTTATACCTTGAAACATTATTTTGTAAGTTAATTTTAGTAAAAACTCTTTGTTAGTGTAGCAATACTTTTAACATACTAGTTTGTTAGTGTAGCAATACTTTTAACATACTAGTTAACTTATTTAATATTAATAAGTTAGTTGATTATATTTTTATATTAATATGCTAGTTAGTTTATTTAGTACTAATAAATTAGTTGATTACATTTTAATATTAATATACTAATTAGTTTATATAACATTAATACGGTAGTTGCCTAAATTTTTATTAATAATTAATATTTTATAGACATAATATATAACATAATTAAATATAATGATAGGTACAAATTGACCAACAAGAACATGGGCCTTACATGAACATTAGCACAAGTGTAAGGTTATAATTGCTATAGTGAATGGCCTGGGCCTGGCCTGGTCTGACAGACTCAAAATCAAATGGTTGGCCTGACTTAATCAAGGTACAATTATATATTCTATTATATTTTTAAAAATAATTACAACAATAGTACACTCATAAAATATTTACATAATTAATACAATATCATATTTATATTACAATATTAGTACAAATAAGATTCCTTAATTTAAGGATTAGTTATGCCATTTCTTCTCTCTCTCCTCATCTAGAATATATATATATATATATATATATATATATATATATATATAAATTATAAGACGATTCTAGACCAAAATAAAAAGTTGGCGAAAAATTTCTCGCATTTTTCTTTTGAAAGTCGTGGTGGACTTGCATCAAACCGATGAAGTGCATTTCTTTTTTCCAAGAGTATTTGTGCCAAGACAGTTTGCAAACTTCAAAGTTTGGAAACTCAACTGCAAGCAAATAATCAGCACAGAGGTATAAAAAAATCAAATATTCAGATCCCAACTGAAGGTTCCTTCCGTCAAAATGCGAACAGGGTAACAGAGGATCTCCTAGATTTCAAATTGTTTGGTTAAAAAACTTTGTTTCTACTGGTCCAAAACCATCTTGCAGTTCAGAAGTGGGTTATAAGATCCCAAATTATTAATAAATAAAATTTAGTTTCCTCTATTTATCATTTTGAAATAGTAAGGGTTGATTTGATTAATGTGGTTAGTTATGGATAAAATGCGCAAATATTTTAAATAAGCAGATGGTTATAAAATATTCATTGTTGTCGGGGAATATTCGTTTGGTCGTGGAATATTCATACGACGGCGCAGTCTTTTGTGGGCCCCATAACGGAAAGCGATTGGATGAAGAAAACGACAAGTATAAGTTGTTTATAAATAATGGGCGTAGTTGTTCAAGTTAACACCGTTGGAATACCCGTGGATTTAAAACACACGAATATTGGCGTTGTTGCACAATGAAGACACGATATTGCACCAATTATTGATTCTTACGTAAAAGGCACTACTCAATAATTGTTACGATGAAGCTATCGCTCAATTTTTATTTTATTGATTCAATAATTGCTGCGTTGATATTTTATATTATCGTTGTTTCAATAATTGTCACTACACGATATTTTCCATTATCGGCTAATAATTCATATTATCCTAATAATATTATTAGAAAACATTATTGGCAATGTCTAGAAAGTTCTGCTCTAAGGAGAGGTTTGGTCACCTAATCATGCGTGTCGATGGATAAATTCTTATTGAAAGCCCTCTTTTTCCTCGAACTACCGGTTGCGATCTTGTGATTCTCAGTAATATTATTTGTGAATAATTAATTATTAATTTATATGATGAGAAAAATATTCATTTTATGTAGATATAGATGGAGAAAATTTTTAAAGTGACAATTGTTGAAAATCGATATTTTATCTTTTTCGATAATATAATATTTTATTATATTATTATAATATAATAATGATGATATTTTTACAATGAATGTGGGATATATGAGGAGGAAGAGTATTTTTGTTGCAAAAGTTGTTTAAAACATGTTAAAACATGTACGTAGGCCCATTTCTTGTCCGAAATTTGATTATAGCTACATAAAATCGCCTGGTTTGTGAATTTCTTTAATTTCATTTGGAATTTGAAAAAACTTTCTTCCGCAAAGTTGTAGATAATGGAATTTTCTATAAAAAGTCGCGATATTCAATTTTTCGATAAAAGGGCTATTTATTATGAATTATAGAAGTTCAAGTTCAAATAATTGATTTTGGAAGTTTTAATTATTTTAGTTAGAAAACGCGTTTTGTTATTTATAGGCATGTGTTAAGAGTTGGAAATCAGCTGGTATGAGTGTGTAGAAAATTTTAATATATATATATATATATATATATTAATATTTTATTAAATTTTCTACTTCGGTGTTCTAAGCATTTTCCTATAAATAGGGTGCTTAGGTTAGAATTGAAAATCACACCAGAAACTACAGATTTCTCTCTCTTTCTCTCTCGATATATTGAGCGTATTCTTGTGAGTATTTTAATACTTTGAGTGTTCTTATACTTTGTAAGTTCAAGTCATAGCTTATATCCTGTTTTCAACTATAAAGATCTTGTCTTTACAAGGTAAGGGATATTATTTTTTAAAAAATAATGATATTATTTATTTAATATCATATGCCAAAATATTGGTTGGAACTTTTTATCAAATTTGGAACTTTTTCATGTCGGGGTTACTATTCATGAGTTACTATTCACGAGTACTATTCACGAAGCATGATGATCTTTTTTGTGAAATTTCTATCTTTTAGTGTCGGAGTCACTATTCATGTATACGACATTATTCACGTATACAGCACTATTCACGAATACGGCACTATTCACAGAAAAATTAAATTTCCGTTTTTCGTCCAAAATATCTATTATGGATACTAGCTTTGATTGTATCCATGTTTTGATCATTCTTGAATTTTACTCCACTCTGGTTATTTATGAAGTATTTTTAAACTTGGATTATTTAAAGTACTTAATCCTTAATATTTGTTCTTTTGTTGCCCGGATTCGCTTTTTTTTAAAATATTTTTATCATCCTCGGTCTTAAATGATGATATAATTGAATATCTTTGGCCTGTAGTAGGCAAAAGATTAATGATTTCGATGAATATCTTTGGCCGTGTAGTCAGAAAGATGAATGTGTATTTAGATGAACATGACCAATCGATGAATATCTTTGGCCTCAGAAGTGCAAAGATGAATATTTGATTCCAAATATATATTGATTGATGTTACAGGATAAAAGATAGACGATGAACTTTTAAATTCATATATGAAGATAGTAGTTTGCATTCTCTACTTAACTCTTCTAATGAATTATTATTTCATTCAGCGAATATTAATTTAAAACTTGTTGTCTATTGTATTCTATTAGATTTTTCCTGTTGAAGACTAACGATAATTTGTTCTCAGTATTATCTTAGTCATAATGTTCTTTTATCGAGCTAGTTGAGCTCCCCTTTTCCTTTTTATTCTATTTTTCTTCTCGGAGGCGAGAATGTAAATGAAAGTCTTAGTGGGGTATGGAATGATGGTTCTAGAAGTTATTTTAGTAGTCCTCACCATTTTTATAAAATAATATATCAATAATTGAAATGAGGACTTATTTGAGTGTGAATATTGTCTATATGACAATATTTGTATTTAAACTCACAGTTTTTATGTTGTATTAATAAAGTTGTAGTTGTTTCTGTACCATGTATTTGACGACTCAGAATGGGTGTTGTATACCTGTTTTGGGGGCGTCACATGGATGATGAGGATGTTCTCGTGTAACAAAGATGACGTGATGCAGAAGCACCACAGAGACAGAGATGTTGGTAACCAAACTTTCATACTAAGGTAACCAAACTGTCATATCAAAGTAACCAATCAATCTCCACACTTTTAATTTTTTCTTAGTGCAGTTGGTAACCAAACCTTCATACCAAGGTAACCAATTCAGTTTTATTGGGTTACATATTAATTATAAAAAAATTTAAGAACAGTCTCCAAGTGTTACGTACAAATGGTCTCCAAAATGTCATGTCTAAGTTTCCATTTATGTTGCTGTTAGTTACTTATAAATAACCTTTTAAAAATAAAATTATTTTGAATATTGGGCAGTTGGTAACCAAACCTTCGTACGAAGGTAACCATTTCAGTTTTTGTGGGTAACCAAATGTTCATAAAAAAAATTTGTTCGTGATTTGCTCTTTGTTCGGCTACTCCGAATTCGTTTTGGATATGTTCTTGATGGTTTGGTAACTCCGACTTCTTAATTTTTGATTTATTTTGGTAACTCCAAAATATATTTTAACTTCTAAATATGTGTCGCTTTGCAAGACATTTCTGTCCCATCTCTCTCGTGACTTACACACACTGGTATAGAGTCATGCAAAGATCGGAAGCAGCTTGCCATGGGCGACCTTTTCAATTGAGAAGATACAAATATCGGACCCACACTCTCCTCTCTCATCCATCGCGTCTCCTCCGCCTCCGATGACATATAGGCGCCTCCTCTTTGGCTCAGATCCTATATTACTCCTTTCAATCTCTCCGATGATTCCTCCACGGCCAAGTAACTATTCCGTGCATTTAAAATTCTCCATCTCTTATCGCAGCTTATTTGTTGTTAGATTCAAATATTTGAATTTGAATGATTAATTATGGCAGTTATTTGTCATTGATTTTAAATTTTCTTATTAATGTGAATTGTACTATTTTTATAATATGAGTCTTAATTATACTCTTTTTATGCACTTATGCGCGGGATCTTGCAACTTAATCCCGAAAGTTATTAGCCCATAAAATTCTGAGTTTACATGGCCAGTGTCCCAGTCCTCCATTCCTACTTATCCTCATTCCCTGTTCGCTCTCCCTCCCCCCGAAAATGGCTTCAGCAGGAGCAACTCTGCAACTCTCATCGTTTCTCAAATGGAAATCCTTATCGTCATCTTCGTCTTCTTCTAGTCTTTTCATGGGGACCCACCTCACCTGTTCACCTCCTTCTTTCTCTGGTGTGTGCCCCTTATCATACTTTCTTATCTAATCATCATATACAACTATTACACTAAACTTGCTAACTTTCAGTATTAATTTCAATTCTTGGATTGGTAAGCATTTGTTGAATTGTGTTCAATTCAGGGAAAGATTCTCACTCTCAAAAGCGACTCTTTGTTTTAGCAAAGAGGGTATCGGGTTTGGAAGAAGCTATGAGAATTAGAAGGTATTCTAATTTGATAACACAACCTTTTCTTTATTAATACTCCTGACTGGGCATTAATTTGCATTTTCAAATTTTAATAAAAAGATACTACTTTTTGGTTAATTGAAGGAGGAAAACTTTGCTACAATGTGCAATTTGTGAGAGTCAGAATGATCCTTGTATTTAACTTCTGGTGCTCATGCCAAGATAGTTAGTTATAATACTCCTTTCGTTCCATTTGAATGTCATGATTGTATAAATCGTGTTGTGGCATGGATTTTAAGACACGGCGACATATTATCTTAACACTTTGCTTGTTCTATTTGATGTTCAAACCCTTTCCAAGTGGTCCACTTAGTTTGTGAGTCAGAATGATCCTTGTATTTAACTTCTGGTGCTCATGCCAAGATAGTTAGTTATAATACTCCTTTCGTTCCACTTTGAATGTCATGATTGTATAAATCGTGTTGTGGCATGGATTTTAAGACACGGCGACATATTATCTTAACACTTTGCTTGTTCTATTTGATGTTCAAACCCTTTCCAAGTGGTCCACTTAGTTTGTGAGTCAGAATGATCCTTGTATTTAAATTCTGGTGCTCATGCCAAGGATAGTTAGTTATAATACTCCTTTCGTTCCACTTTGAATGTCATGATTATATAAACCGTGTTGTGGCATGGATTTTAAGACACGGAGACATATTATCTTAACACTTTGCTTGTTCTATTTGATGTTCAAACCCTTTCCAAGTGGTCCACTTAGTTTGCAACCACATCAATCTTTCATGATAAACTTTGTTGTAGTGGGATTGAATAGGTCATCTAATGGGGAGCCACAATTACGCATGGGCTCCACAGAAAATCCCCCTCCCTGTTTCTTCTAATTTGTTTTCTTTTTCTTGTTTTCTTAATACCTAACAACTCAATGGCTGGCTAACGCTGCAAAGAAAATTTTAAAGGCTCTCACTTGTTTAGTTTCTCATTTGATACTAATCAACCGTGTGAAGAATTTTGAAGTTGGAAGATCTTGCAAAAAGTTTATTTCTTTCATCATTTGGTTGTAAATGCTATGCTCTTTCTTTTTCATGTGTTTTTATAGTTTAGATTAAGTTGCTTTATGTAGATATTATGCTCTTATGATATAGAAACCATATGGCTGTGCATGTCCTTCTCAACTTGGTTGACATTATTTGTCTCATTGCTCTATGAAGGATGAAGTGGGGCTTAACTCGTCTTCTTGGTTGATGTTTACACATATAGGGAACGAGAGCTTAAAAAAACATTAACATCTCCAAGACGTAGGCCACCTTTAAGGCGTGGAAAGGTATCGCCACGTCTTCCTGTGCCTGATCACATACAAAAGCCACCTTATACAAGTTTAACTTTGCTTCCAGAAATTTCTAGTGAATATCAAGTTCATGACGCTGAAGGCATTGCTCACATGAGGGCTGCGTGTAAGCTTGCAGCTCAGGTCCTGGAGTATGCAGGAACATTGGTTAGGGTGAGTTTTTTTAATATTTTTTTTTGGTATTTACTGTCATGCATCAATTGTCTGTCCGTCTTTCTGTCTGTCTGTGTTGCATTCACTCGCTGAAGAATCTCTTGCTTTCGGTTGCATTTTTATACTTTTGTAGATGACTTCCATTTGGTATAGATCTTTAAAAGGTCAGTGTGAAAGGATTGGGGATTCTGCAAGTAATTTTTTTGTGGTTGGAATATTACATCCAAAAAATATATCCTTATTTGTTCCTCGTTTTGCTATTTTATTACTCCCTTTACCTTGTTGCAAATTTCAACGACAGCCTGCTTATGCTTTGATTTGATAGTCTTAGGTAATTTTATAAGATGCATTACTTTTCTTATCAGCCATCAGTGACAACAAATGAAATTGATAAAGCAGTGCACCAAATGATTATCGATGCTGGTGCTTATCCTTCCCCACTTGGCTATGGACGCTTTCCGAAGAGTGTATGCACTTCAGTCAACGAGTGTATGTGCCATGGAATACCTGATTCTTGCCAGTTACAGGTTTTGTTATATCTTTTCTGATTACTTCATTCTCAAAATTGCACAGCATTCCTCAGAATGATCATATCTTTGCAGGATGGAGACATCATAAACATTGACGTGACTGTATACTTAAATGTAAGTTACTGAGTAATTTACTTATCTTTTCATTTAGTTCACTCAATAATTACGTACTGCTTCTTTTGTTGATTAGGTTTCAGTGTTTACCATTATTGGTGATAATTAACATCAATATTGGCTTCTTATGTAAAGAATTAGTTTCTCCGCATTCATTTTTTTATTGTTTTCGTATCTTCTTCTTCTTTGATAGTATCTAAACTTATACACTTTTTTTGGTGTTAGGGATATCATGGAGATACATCAAAGACTTCTCTGTGTGGCAATGTTAATGAAAAGACAAAGAGGCTCGTGAAGGTAACATTTTGGTTTTTCTTTCTTTTGGTGCGGAAGGTAACCTTTTGTTTTCTACCTGTAGAGTAGTTACTGAGACTATCTATTGATTTCCTTGACATTAATCATCACTGGTATCTTAATTTATAACTATAGTTTACTTACGTAAAAAAATCTTTAAAATGCTTATGGTAGCTGATAGAAATTGAAATTATAGTGTATGTCCACTAAAGCGTTAAATTCACTTTTTCCCACTCTATTCGACTTCGGTTTACAAAATCATTATTGAATTGTATTTTTTTACAATCGATTCATTGAACTACAAATTATTTTCAAATCGTTACAAAATCGGTTAAAATGAGTTGACTTTTAACAGAATATCCACGTCACTTTTAAATGAACATCTACGTTAGCTGCTTCATGTGCTATCATCCTAGTTGTTGCCACATTGGAAAATAAATGGGTTTAACTACTTTTTATTGACTTTTTCTTTGCAAATTGTCATAATACCGTCAACATTAATAATAAAAATTATTAGTATTTTTTTTTTTGATAAATTTGTCTTTTATTGTATTAAGATATATTACATATATTATTAAAATAAGAAAAATTTGGGTAAATTTTGAATTTGAGTAATGTCTTTAACATTATTCATAAGTATTTTCATAATATGCACAAATTAAAAATTAAAATTCATAAAAATAAATTCAAACTTAAAAAATATAACTAAAATTTTGAAATTTAATTATTAATTTTTTTGAAAATTAATATAATTATTATTTATATTATGAAATCATTAAATCTAGGCTTAAATATAAAAAAAAAAAGAAATATTAAAACACTTCGAACAACAATTATTATTATTTTATTTAAATCTCAAATCATTAGATATGAAGGGCGAAAGATAACCCAAAATTCTTTTACATCTAAGGGAACCCAAATTTGTTCATATCAAGAATCAAAACTCAAAATTTGTACAGATCAAACCAAACCCAAAATTCATTCCCATCAAACCGAAACTCAAAATATGTTCACATTAAACCATAAGAAGCCCAGAACATTTTTGTTTACTAATATTTCTTCATCCTAGCAGTAAAACAAATCTGACTTGTTCTTCATCCTAGCGGTGGCCGCAACATACACCACCTCCGTGGCGATGCAAAATCCCGCAGAAGGGAGGGAGGAGCAGATCATGTCAATACGCCGCTTTCAATCAATGAAGATTTTGGGATTTTAAGATCTAGATCCATAAGTCCTATTTACCTCTATTTTCCTAATTTCTTAAAATTAGTATATTCTGGATATCCATTATGTTTGAAGACAAAGATAGGACATGTGATGGGTGAAGGGATCTAAGTTCAAAACAAATCTTGTGGAAGAAATCCTTACCATTTAACCATGGTTGGTCGGATGAGTAAATCAAAGATTTTTCAGATCTGTTTTTTCGTAGTTTTTTTTAATTTTTTTTCAGATCTGTTTTATCGTGTACTCGGGATTAGATCGAATTTATGGTAATCAGTGAGCTTTTCGTGAAGAATAGAAGGAGATGCTCATCAATTTAGTGGAGCAATAGGAGATTGATGGTTGTTGTTGGGGAAAAAGGCCAGTGGATTTAGTGGAGTTTTGAGGGATAGAAGAGAAGAATGAGAGAGAAACATTTCTTGTTGGGTTCTGAAAAAGGGTCGAAGAAGCCATAGTTTTTGTCATCACTTTTGGGGTAAAGATGATGAAATTTGGAGGTCTTGAACGCCATGGAAGTGCCGTTGAAGAAGAAGAGATTATATTTTAGATAACTAGGTTCAATAGTTTTAACTTTGCAAAAGATTAAAAATATATTTTTTTAAATAAAAAAATTAGCATTTTCTTTTCTAAATTTCCCATGGCTTTTTAAATATATCTTCTTGAGGACATTTAAGATTTTCAAGAAAAAAAACGGAGAGATGATAATAATAATCCTTTAATTTCAAAATATTAGGTACTTTTATATTTTTAAAGTGAACTTAATATATTTAAAAATTAAAAAAATAATATGAATTTATTAATTTTATATAAATACATTTGTAAAAATTATACATTAATTTATTTTATTATTAATTTATTTAATTAATATATTTTATTATTAATTTATTTAATTAATTATTTGTTATTTAAAAAAAAAAAGAGTCCAAGCTTGAAAACTGAAAAAATTAAACTAAACTTATTTTGTTTTTATTATTAATTTTTTTCCCTAAGGTGGGTTTTATATTCCACGTAAGCGTTGCAATGTGGTGCCATGTAGACTTTCTGTTAAGTTTTTAACAGAATAGACGGTTTTTCAAATTTTTGTAAAAAAATTATGGTTCAATGAGTTGACTATAAAAATTTTCAATCCAGTAATGCATATGTAAACCGAGGTCGAGTAGAGTGGGGAAAAGTGTATTTAATCCGTCCACTAAATTATGTTAAAATTTTGTAAATCATGTGACAAATGTCTCTTTAAGCCTTGCTTTGTTGTGATTGTTTGCTAAGTTGAATTTCTCTAAACCTTTTTTTTCCATTTATGTCAGGTGACAGAAGAGTGCTTGCAAAGAGGCATTGCTGTCTGTAAAGATGGTGCTCTTTTTCGGAAAATTGGGAAGAGGATTAGGTATTTTATCTTTGCCAATGATGTCATTGATGTGTTGGATCAGAATGAGAGTTGTATTTTATGTAGATGGACTATATGGCCAATACATATTTAACATCACTCTTTTCTTGAATCTATCATGCTTGATGGCATATTTTCTTGACAATCTTCTGGATCTGTGTATCAGTGAACATGCTGACAAGTTTGGTTACGGTGTGGTTGATCGTTTTGTTGGGCATGGTGTGGGGACAGTATTTCATTCTGAGCCGCTGATATTTCATCATTGTAAGTAACTTCTTTGGTTAATTATTTTGAAATCTGAATTTGGCATGTGCTATCATGTTGTAGCATTACTGCATTAGGAAGAGTGAATCTATTATCTATTGTGAAAGAATTGCTGAATATCTGGCTGCACTGAACGAAACTAAACTGTTATTACATTAAGTGGTCAATGACTCGGTATACAGGTTGTACCAATGTTTTCTTATAGGTAATATTGGCCCTATGTATGGGATCGTTTACCAATGTTATTACAAGTAACAAATGTGATTTGCTATTAATCTAGATGTTAGTGCTTAACTAGTTCATGAATGGGTTGATACTGAATATTCATATATTAGCTTAATTATAAACCATGACTCTGAAAGTTGTGCAAGGCTGTGATGATACTTTGTAGCTGTTTAGAAGTTTAGTGATCTCAGCTTTTTTATTTCATTTTTTGTTGGACTTAGTTTGTGAGGCATATGCTTCTGTTCTGAATGTTATCTGTTTTAATTTAACATAAGAAATCTTCAATAATTTAAAATTTAATGAGCATAACAGTTATGTAATGAACAGTCTATCCAAAATTCTGTTTGACATAATATGAGTTGCACAAAAAGTCGTTTAGGGTGTTAGGATAAGAAGTTTTACACGAAGTGTAATTGGATCCTTCCTCGTACATATTCTCACACACATCACATGCTTCTATCATTGTTCTAGCCTTTGCCATTGATGTTATGCATTTTACTTTTTTTAAATATACTTGTATATTTGCTCTGCAGGCAATGACAGACCTGGTTCCATGATTGAAGGGCAAACTTTTACCATTGGTGAGTGCGTTATTGCCTAATAATTTGAAAATTATTTTGGTTATAGGTGCTTGTTTCAAAATATTCATGTAATTATGCTTAATAAGCTCTTATTTTTACGCAAACGTCTATCCCTTGAAGTTAAGATAAAGAGATATATGTCAGCAATCGTGCGTGAAAACTAGCATATGTATGTTTGCCAGGACAATTAAAATTCCTGGCCTTTTCATTTTTCTTTTTATTGTTATATATTTATGGGTGGAAGGTGGAGGTAAAAGTCCAGGCTGTTGTTTGAAAATCACCCACACTATACTAAATCCAAATTTGTGCTCAGTCTAGAAATTTTTATTTGGATGATTGAGTACTTTGTTTGCTTTTAAAAGAACGGTTGATATGAATTATATGATTATCATCTCATAATCAATCTAGAGCTTAATCTGACTTGCCTTCCTTCCATTTCACTGTTGCCCTGAGTATGTAGATTTAGAGGATGATTTGATGCATGCTTTGTTGTATCTGGAGTGAGAAATTCCGTGTGGTAAGTTGATTGACCCATCTGTGGAGTGTAGGGTTGGGAGGGTGCTGAATTCAAACAGGCTGAGATCTACTTGGTGAGCGTGTTCCTGTAGATTTCAATTACTTGAAGGTCTTTCTTTTTTCCGAGGATTGCGATTTGTCAGCAGTAAGGGTTATATTAACACACTGTTGTAACTTCTTTTTGACATGAGGTAGCTCTTGTCTGTACAACCTTGATGCTTCAATTTACAGATGTCTCGGTCCATGCCTGAATGGCCATCCTGCCCCCCAACCCACCCGGCTCGTTTCTCTATATAGTTCACATGGCCTAACACGATTGTATGTACATACCTATGGGATGCATGCAAAAAGTTGAAAATATTAGCATGATCTATAAAACCTAGTAGCATGTTTGCACTTCAACTTGTGAGCTAAATCTTTATCACACTCTTGCTGTATTTAACCTATGAGATGAATTTCAATTTGTTTAACAAATTAGTTTGAATCAATATGAAAATTTGTGAACACAGATAAAACAAATTATTTATATAAAAATTGTAATACTTGAATGATTCCTTGCATTCTGTTTTGGTGTTTTGTCATTCTCTTTCAATCCGATACCATCAGTGTTTGGTCTTTCATGAAGTTACTAGAACTTCTATTTATGTGTTAATAATAATGAAGGTGGAAATTGATGTTGTACATTTTTAACATTTCTTGCTGCAGAACCAATTCTTACACTGGGAAGTACCCAGAGTATAACATGGGAAGATAATTGGACAACTTTAACCGCCGATGGCAGCCCTTCTGCACAGTTTGAGCACACAATTTTGATTACCAGAACTGGGGCAGAAATTTTGACAAAATGTTAATTAAATTGATTCAAAAGTGTTATTTCCTTAATCATATTTTTGTATGACATTTAGGCTGCAGATCGGCTTCAAAGAGATATTGTTATTCAGATATTCAGGGGTTGATGGAAGTGCAACTTTGGCGGCAAGAATTATTATTGAAATATCTGGGGGTCATCACATCAAACTTATTGGCAGATAATCAGAATTTTTCAAGGTTTATAGATTTTAGAGCTAGAAAGCATTATAGCTTCTGTTCTCATGCATACACTGATTCAGATTGGCCATAGCTGGGGAATTTTAAGAACCGTGAAAGATTTGGTTGCAATACCAAATGATAATAGGATGCACCTCAATCTTTTGTACTTGTAAATATTGATGGAAATTCTATTTCTAGTTTAATGTGTAGGTGCAGCTATTGATGTAAGGGGATCTTAAGTGTAAAACAAGCATTTACAAGTTTCATATATATATATATATATATATATATATATTTGGTTGTTGGTAATTGGTAAACCTCTGGTTGATGGGTTAAACATGTTCGTGTAATCCTTGGTACTAATATTAAAGGGACTTTGATCTTATCTCGAAATTATAACGTCATTGCCAAGCCCACAATTGCTCCCTTCGAATATTCAAAGTCCAGTAAAATTACACGCTTTCTCTCTCTAAAAAAGAAAGATTCGTTTGTACGCGACGCCCCGACTTCGCCCCACCCACACCCTCCGATGTATCCCACGCCAATTCTCTCTCTCTCTCTCTCCTCAACAAATATAAATAGTATTTTTCGTGTATCCCAAGTTTATTCCTTTTACTCGATTCTAATTTCTAGTTAGATCCTTTATCCTTATATATTCTTCCCGAACCCGGATCTCTCAATGATTTCACAAAAAATTATCATCATCAGAGAATAATCCCAAAAAAGCAAGATAAGAGAGAGAAGAAGGACAATTAAACCATGATAAATCAGAGTGATAATTATAAAGAGGAAATGCAGAGATGTCTGGAGTATGTTGATTCTTTAGAAGAAGAACGCCGCAAGATTCAAGTGTTTCAACGGGAGCTTCCCCTCTGTCTTGAGCTTGTTTCTCAAGGTATATATCTATTTCAGTTTATCCCGGTAGAATTTTTATGGGTTTAATTTGTGTGACTGGGTTTTGGATATTTTGATTTTTTTTTTGGGCAGCTATTGAAACATGCAGGAAAGAGTTGCATTTGCAGGGTCAATCGGAATGTTCTGAACAGACATCAAGTGAAGGGCCTGTTTTAGAAGAATTCATTCCTATTAAAAGAACAACTTCGCAGGAGCATGTACAAAACCAGCAGCCTAAAAAAGCGAAAAATAATATTGTTAGCAGTAAAGATAGCAAGAGCAGTGACAAACCATCTAAGAAATCAGACTGGCTTAGATCTGTTCAACTATGGAATCATACCCCAGATCCACCCACCAAACAGGTAAAATTAGCAAAAAGTTTGAAATTAAATCAGATTAATTAGTGGGATTTGGTTCAATTTAACTAAAGATTGGAACTTTTTAATGATTTAGGACACACCAAGAAAAGTCTCAGTTGTAGAGGTTAAGAAAAATGGTAGTGGTGGCGCTTTTCATCCTTTTAAGAGAGAGAAAAGTCTTGGGGCTGCTCAATCCGTAGCTCCGGTGGCCGCGGCGAGTTCCACGGCAGAAACTGGTGGCAGTACTGGTGGTGGAAGTAAATGTGAAGACAAAGAAGATTCTCAGAGGAAGGCCAGGCGATGCTGGTCACAGGAGCTGCATAGGCGGTTCTTGCAAGCCCTTCAACAACTTGGTGGTGCTCATGGTTTGTATTAATTGAAATCTTACGGAATACTGGTAAAATTTATTGGGTGTAAATGTAATTGAATTAAACCAAATTGTACTAAGTTTTGACCAAACTTTTGTAGTGGCTACACCAAAACAAATTAGGGAGTTAATGAAGGTTGATAGGCTTACCAACGACGAAGTCAAAAGCCATTTACAGGTTTGTATACATGAATCACTCCATTTTCTTTCCATGATTTAATTCTTTTGCTTATTGATGGTGCAGAAATTTTATTTGTACAGCATTTGGGGGGTGGGGGGGTGTTATAAGTCATTTTGTAATTATATGTATGTGCACACTTAGAGTGGGGGTGAATAGGTGACTAAGCTAAAAGTGATAAACGGTGAAAACTTTTTGAAATTTTCTGCAACAGGTATAATTCAGACAGCTACGCCTGTCTGCTTTAGTGTCTGGATTAGTGGCGTGAATAACAAAAAGTGCAGAACGTGAATGACAATTAAAGAGATAAACAGAAGTAAAAATCACACCAAGATTTTTACGTGGTTCAACCCCTATCCTCTAATCTAGTGGCCTAATCCACGTCCAATCCCAACTAGGATTGGAGACTCTTTTTATTAAACTTAATATTCAATTAAATACAATAAAAAGAACTCCCTGTTACAAAGAAGCCTCAATTCTAATGTTGGACACCTATGCCCCCTTTTTGCACCTCTGCAACTTGTGCACCACTGCACCTCTTCTCACCTCTCGAGACCTCGAGCCTTCTATGAACAATGTACTAACTAAATCCAAAACCTCAAGCCAAAGCTATGCTTGAATACTTTGATTTACAATGAATAATATTTCCAAAGACACAAGGATAAAACGATAAGAATAAATGATCGGAATAAAAAGCAGTTGATAAGCTTTGATGTAATCTCTCAACTTGATTGCTCGTTCTCGCCTCATCTCATTCAAAGAAGAGAAGGAGTATATATAACAATACACTGCAACGGCTATAACATATGCTAGCTAAGATTTCTCGATCCAGATTAGCGACCACCCATGATTTCAAAGTGACTTTGAATCACAAGAAAGATATTAAGCATATATGCACCATTTATTTGATTTTGAAGAAATTTGAAATAAAGGAGAAAACTCTACCCACAATCAATCTGCGTTAAACCTAACAAAAGGAGATAAATAAAGATAATACTCAAAAGCTTCAAGAGGGACTCCTTTTCAAAATAGACTACTAACTAATGTGGGCTCCACTAAGCAAGATAACAGCCTTAATTAAATGAGCACCCACGAAAAACTCTGATGAAATAGAAGAGCCAATTTGGGCCAGCTGGAGTTAATAACAAAAGACCATAATATATGACATTATTAAAATTATAAATACCAACATACCTTAATAAACTCCAATTCAAATCTTCCTTAATAACCTCTAAATCAAATCTTCCTTAATAACCTCTAAATCAAATTTGAAACATGTAATAACCATAACTCATGCATATTAATTATAATATTATAAACTATTTATACCCATAATCCATGCATATTAATTATAATATTATAACAAACCATGAACCATGCACATGTCTAATATACTTAAATTAGTCATCATTCAAAACATCATAAAATCAAAAACCAACATTCTCCCCCTTTTTGATGATGACAATTTATGCACCAACATGCTCCCCCTAAATTTATGCATATTAAGGAGCAAAATAAAATTACTTTATCCAAATAACCATCATTGCATATTCCAGCATAATATAGTATCTCAATATCAACATGAATACCAATTCAAACCAAGTTAAATATACCCAAATATCTCTCCCCCTTTGTCATTATCAAAAAGAAATAAATCATCAAGTTATATCTCTCCCCCTTTGTCATCAACAAAAAATAATTTATATCAATTTAGTTGAAGTTAGTTATCTCACCCCATTTGCCAAATAAAAAAAAGAATAAGTGCAAAGATAAAGAATATCATTGGAGCAAGTTTATAACAAAACCACATATAACAAGTAAACAAAATGATCATACCTTTGCGATTTGTTAACTATAATAACTTGATAGTTGAGCTCCTTAGTGTAGTCTCTCAAAGTAAAGTATCATTCGTCTCCATTGTGACCTTGAGATATCTACAAAATAGACAAATCTTCTCTACCTTTTTGGTACCCAAATTTTCTTGGGTCCATTTGGGTTAATAAAGATATAAATCACATTTCTTTACCCAAAATTGTTTTATTCTAATTTTATTACAATTAGAATCAAAATGACCTTTAAAACTACATTTTTTACAAGTAACAAACGGTGAACAATAAAGTGGTTTATGCCTTGATTTACTATTAATCATTCTAATATTATTATTAGTCTTGTTTTTCACATTTTTAATAGGATTATACCCAATCCCTTGTTTATCAAGACTGGACCTTTGTGCCCCTAACATAACATTTAGGTTCTCTTCTCCTTGCACAAATTTATCAAGATCGTTTTTTAAAGATGCTATTTCTGCATTTATTACATTTTCATCATGTTGCATATTCACAATTTTTCCATCATTAAAAGCATCTATGCATACATCTCTCATTTTCAAATTTTCTTTTAAACTTTGATTTTCATTTTTAAGATATTCATTTTCTTTTCTTTCTTCAGTAAGTGACTCAAATTCATTCATTAGCTCATTTACGCAGTTCTTAAAATAAGCAGTTTTCTTTTTAAGCCTTTGATTTTCATTTTGTAAAGCAAGATAATCAGATGTAGATATTTCAAAATTTTCATGAAAATTCGTTACCTCAAGTTGATCATCGTCTTCTAGTCCCATGAAACATAATTGGCCAATTTCTTCATCTTGTTCTGTTTTGGACTTGCTCCTTGGAGTTGAGATGCCTTCTTGATTCTTCCTTTGTTTCTTTCTTTGAAGTAGTCTCTCGAGTTTTCTTGAGAGCATTTCAATTTCTTCATCAAAATCTTCATTATTGCCTTCTATGTAGCTTTCAGCTTGTAGAGCCAAGGTCTTCTTCTTAGGTGCCTCATCTTCTTCATCGTACAATTTTAATTAGTTTTCAAACTCTTCAAGTTCTCCAATTTGAATAGTTCATATTTGTGCATTAACATGCTCAGTTTGACCTCCTTCACTTTAGTAGTTCCTTCATGGCTCATGATGATTGTGTCCCAAATTTCCTTAGCCGTAGTACAAGAAGAGACCTTATCTATCTCCGACTGAACCATGCCACTTAAAAGTGTATTCATAGCCTTGGAATCATAAGATACCATATACGATTCATTTGAGTCCATTTCCATGAGATTCTTTGGATTGCCATCATCATGCCGCAGAATGACTGGTCCATTTTTGACTACCCACCATTCCCATGAGTCACGGTTCAAATAGATCTTCATTCTGAACTTTCAAAAGTTGAAGTTCTCTTCTTAGAAGCGGCAATGATTGGCCTACTTGTGGTGACCTTCTTGAAAGTTTAGGTGTGCAATAGGATCTTCCCTACGACTGCAACGATCAATATTAGTAGAGCCTTGCTTTGATACCAAATGTAATTCTATGTATGTGCACACCTGTAGGGGGTGAATAGGTAATTAAGCTAAAAAGTGATAAACGGTGAAAACTTTTTGAAATTTTCTCAATTATAATTGAGACATACTTTATGCTCGCTTTGTGTCTGGATTAGTGGCATGAATAACAAAAAGTGCAGAACGTGAATGACAATTAAAGAGATAAACAGAAGTAAAAATCACACCAAGATTTTTACGTGGTTCAGCCCCTATCCTCTAATCTAGTGGCCTAATCCACGTCCAATCCCAACTAGGATTGGAGACTCTTTTTATTAAACTTAATATTCAATTAAATACAATAAAAAGAACTCCCTGTTACAAAGAAGCCTCAATTCTAATGTTGGACACCTATGCCCCCTTTTTGCACCTCTGCAACTTGTGCACCACTGCACCTCTTCTCACCTCTGAGACCCTTGAGCCTTCTATGAACAGACTAACTAAATCCGAAAACCTCAAGCCAAAGCTATGCTTGAATACTTTGATTTACAATGAATAATATTTCCAGCACACAAGGATAAAACGATAAGAATAAATGACTGGAATAAAAACAGTTGATAAGCTTTGATGTAATCTCTCAACTTGATTGCTCGTTCTCAGTTCTGTCTCATTCAGCCGAAGAGAAGGAGTATATATAACAATACATGCAACGGCTATAACATATGCTAGCTAAGATTTCTCAGTCCCGTTAGCAGCCACCCATGATTTCAGCAGCTTTGAATCACAAGAAAGATATTAAGCATATATGTGCCAAATTATTTGATTTTGAAGAGTCAAATAAATAAGAGAGAAACTCTACCCACAATCAATCGTTAAACCGAACAAAAGGAGATAAATAAAGATAATACTCAAAAGCTTCATGGGACTCCTTTTCAAAATAGACTACTAACTAATGTGGGCTCCACTAAGCAAGATAATATGACCTTAATTAAATGAGCACCCACGAAAAACTCGATGAAATAGAAGAGCCAATTTGGGCCAAATTTGGAGTTAATAACAAAAGACCATAATATATGACATTATTAAAATTATAAATACCAACATACCTTAATAAACTCCAATTCAAATCTTCCTTAATAACCTCTAAATCAAATCTTCCTTAATAACCTCTAAATCAAATTTGAAACATGTAATAACCATAACTCATGCATATTAATTATAATATTATAAACTATTTATACCCATAATCCATGCATATTAATTATAATATTATAACAAACCATGAACCATGCACATGTCTAATATACTTAAATTAGTCATCATTCAAAACATCATAAAATCAAAAACCAACAATTTTCTGTTTGGTATTACCTAGCTCTTAATTATGGGTCCAATCCAACCTCTGAAGTTAGATCGATGATATCATGATAGTGGTGGTAACTTTTTTTGAATGTGATAGTAATCGTAACTTGACTTGCTAAATGTTCATTGAATTTTTAGTTAAGTGATTTCCAAATTCCTCGTGTTAATTCAATTATTTCTTTCTAAAATTAAGAGGAGAATAGTTGTTGAAATTATCAGGGAAAATAAACAAAAAGAAAAGGAAATTGTAATTTTAAGATGTAAAGAACTGTCCTTGCTTTCCCTCACACTTGTTGTCTCCTACATTTCAATGTAACCCGACAAAATAGATTCCTTTTTATTTATTTATTTTTGCTAAGGGATTCCTTTTTATTATCTTTGCTTTCCTACATAAAATCTGCCTATAGAAAGGAGCATCCGAGAAATTTAAGAAAAGCATGCATAAATCATGTACGTACGCAAACTTATGGATGCATATGGCAGAATCTTAGCATAAATTAAAGGAAAAAGACAGATGCATAAGGTCATTTCATACACTATAAACCTGCAACAAGCATTTTCATGTATCATATAAAATTTTAATTAAACTAATGTGCTACACCTAATTTTAATTATGTATGCATGGCATAAAATTTATTTATATGTATTCATTGCAGAAATATCGTTTACATACAAGAAGACCTAGTTCTTCAATTCATAGCAACAACCCTCAAGCACCCCAGTTTGTTGTAGTGGGAGGAGTATGGGTGCCTCCACCGGAATATGTGGCATCGGATGTTGCTACAACTAAGGCAGCAGGGGAAGCTGCTCCGGTACTTTCCCCTCATAATGGAGTAGTCTATGCACCAAGAGCTACAGTGCCATCAGCCCTCCAGGGGACGTCGACTGGGTCTTTTAAGCACAGCAAACAAAGTAAAGACTTTAATTATAGCGAAAGAGGCAGCCATAGTAGTGGTCGTTCTAATTCTCCGGCTACCTCTTCTTCCACACATACCATCAAAGCTTCGCCTGCATTTTGATCTTTTACTGTGAATGTGATGTAGGAATTTTGTAATGAATCTTTATGTGAATCCCTCTTGTAATCTTTTTGACATATAAGTAGAGAAGGTTATGGAGTTTAGTTTTGTGCTTATCCTTTACATTATCAAGTTTGTGATCGTGAAGACTTTTGTTTTGCAGTAATGATTGTAATCCTTTGCATGCTTTCACAGTGGAATAAAAATGATTCACAACAAATTTCAGTTTGAACGTCTGCAGGAATGTGGATCAGGAAATAATTTTCAGAAAAAAGTAAATTTATTGTCAATTAAGTATCTTTGATTTGCATTACAATTTAAAGAAAAATTAAGGTTTTTAAAACTTTAATATAAATAACCATATTAATTTTCATATATAGTGCCAAAAGGTTCTAATATTTTCAATTTAAAATAATAACTATCATCTATAATATATGTTAATGGATGTGGAAGAAAGAAAAAGAAAAGATGTTATCAATATATATTTCATAGTTGATTTTTTTTAAATTTCCGTGATAAGATTACTTCCACATCTATATAATACGAATTAATATCAATCGCTTTTGTGATTATGTTATAAATTAATGGAAATTAAACTCTGAAAAAATGAATTATTATCTATAATAATGAATGAAATTTTGAGAAGACGTGTGTAAGCAAAGAAGAAAGAAAGGGAATTAAGTTTGGTAATCAATTTTAAGATGACATGATTCCATTTCTGGAAATTTATAAATTGACAAAAAAGGGAATATATATTCATTCATCGTAATCAGTGCAACCACAAAGTTGGGAAGCCAGTTTTTCTTCTAAAGAGGAATAATAAAATAGGTTTCTTTCCTTATCGATGTCAAACGATTGTATATAGTAGATGTGAATAACAGATATGTATGTATTCGGCTAATTTATTGACACAAACCAAAAAACAAAAAATAAAAGCCATTGCATGTTCCGTACACTAATTAATATCCTAGTTGTGGCACTGGCATTGCAGCTTAATTAAATATCGAGTTGCACTACCAAAAAATAGTATCCATTTAGTTGATAACTAACTACTGCTAAATATATTAGACAAAGTTTTGTCACAACATGATTTGGAATAAATTATTTATGAAATTTTGTGGTACGTACCAAACTTTTGTTTTATAGTTGCTAGCTATTGGTATTTGGTTACATCTTAACTACCAACCACCATGTGCAATTATAGTAAGATAAAATGGTACTAGTCTTTTGGGTAGTAGTACTATATTTTTTTTAGCCATATTGATTGGTATGTGATGTTTCACAAATTTTTATATTTTCGTTGATTTGAAAACCCACTTTTAAATAAAATCATCTAGTTACTTTTAAAACAAGTGCATAATTAAAATTGTAATTCTAAAATTAAAGATATAATTTGACTTTTTAGTTGATACAATTATTATAATTGTATAATACATAACAAAAATTATTAATCATAAAATTCATACCAATTTTGAAGTTTAATCAAAAATTAAATTATATCTTTAGTTTTGGAAGGGATGGAGTAATATACAAGGACATCGAATACTATGACAGTCGCCTCGTATACTACTTTAAAGCAATATAAAAGAAATATATCCAGTAGGATGTAGGAATATCCAAAGGTATATGATGTTATAAAAACGTTAGGCAATAGAGTTCAATCTCGTTGAAGGAGTACTACAAAGTAAAAAATAAAACTAAAAATGAACATGGCCTTTTATTCTCTTAGTTTGTCCGCATGGCATATACTTTAAGATACCTTGGGCTTGGTCATGCATGCCATGAGTGTATTTTTGGCATTATAGTTTGTCTAGTAGGCTAGGCGGTACAAGTATAGACACGGTCGGAACATACATGGAGAGAATTGATATAGTTCATTCATTTTAAACAAGCCAAGAGTAGCCAAAAACAATAGGAAACAGTTACTAGCTAGCTAAGCCTAAGAGAATCAGAATGTTATTTTCAAGACTTGGCTGCAAAATTTTGAAGACAAATTAAATGCAAGGCGGAAGAATAATAGTATTATTAACGTAGCAAGTGCATAATGCAATAATGCATATTTAAAGCTTGCCAAACACATGATTGTGGTGGTTATATGTTGTACTGTCATGGGATTCAAGTGTTAAGAATGAGTTTGTATTCTGCACCTACATACAGGTAAAGACAAGGCCAGCTTGATTTAACTGTTTTGTTAATATTCATTTACACATCAATAATAGCTTTTGCCTCAACTACATTTACATATTAAACATGCCAAATACATGTTTAGTGTTGGTTACACCCATAAGGGGCACCCTAAATCATTCTTTACAATTTGCTTACAAGAATTAAATAATAGGCATGATCAGGGTCTACGCACCCAGTGCCTTTTTTCTCTCAAAGATCCTGTCTGTTTTACTATTTCTGAAAACAGACATTCCGGTAATTTTGAAGACATCAATTTGGAGCCATGTAATTTTAAGATGCCAAAATATCAAGTGGTATACCAGGGGTAGGCTCTAGTACTTTTGCATCTGGCACTTCCTTTGATAAAAGCTCCTGCACAATCAAGTAACAAAACCTTCATTCGCTACATAAACATTTCTCAGGAAGATATTGGCAACAACAAGTATTTAAAAACCTACCTGAATGAATACACTTATACACAGAAGAACATCACACATATATTTATTATCACCTTTAGGCCCTTTTTTGTTGCAGCTTTTCATTTTGATGTGTCATTAAATACTTTTCAGAAAGTGATTATTTACTAAGCTGCAGAGTGTTGTTTAGTGCAGCTGTCCTACAGGTTACATCATTGACTGCTATAAGCATGTCTATCGACAGATGGAAACTACATTTGGAAATGACCGGACCAGAAGTTGTGAAAATTATAGCTCGTCACGTAAACAATGTCTTTATTGAATATCTCTCTGTCCTATTTGCTTCCTGGTTAATGTGCTTGTGTTTGACCATGAATGTATGTTCCTGAAATAAGGGACAGTTCGGCCAAGAAAAAGACTGCTGCAAAAACTAGCATTTATTATTAAGTATAAGGTATTCCAAATTTAAAGTCGAGAATCTCATATCATAAAACTGATGAAGATCATTTCCTCAATTTTAAATTTTAGCTACATATTTTAATGAGCTGTATACTGTAAGAATTTGTGCATTATAGCATCCCTCTTAAAATCTCTTGGATACCTCCTTCCTCACTCAGAGAGACATCAGCATCATATTTGCCTCCATGGTTTATCAAGAGAATTATTTGCAAAAATTCAACTCTTCAACTGCATCAGACTAGCGGGGGACCTTAATCATATCCGTAGGAATACCGGCAAAGGCTCATTAATTCTAGCTTCACCTTCTACAATTGTGATAAGAGTTATTTTCCTGATACTAGAACACCTCATACCCTTTGATCTTCACAGTTGTTCCAACTATCCAGTATGGAATTCTCTTGGTGAGGGCTAGAACAACAAGAGGAAATCATGGAAAAAATTTCCTAATTACCTTCCTAGTCCACAAGCATTCACTTTTATTTAATAATTTCTTAGGGGAGTTATAACTTCATAGAATCTGTGTCCAATGATTGATTTCAGGAATTCGTTGCCATTTCTAAACACCAGAAGAAAGAAGTACAAACTCCTAGACATACTGGTTATTCTCTTCTTCGTTTTTTGAGTTAAATATACTGGTTATTCTCTAATATATTGCGAATCACACAGCTTAAAGTATTTCTGAGTTCAGCACAGCATCATATATACCTAAATTAGAAACGGGAGTACTTTTTCTGCTACCAGTAGATTAGAATAAAGACTGCCAATGGGGAAGAACCCAATTATGAAAAAAGAGGGGGAATAAACTACTCAAAACCCCTATAGAATGGAATCCAACCTCTATACATCAAATCAACCAAAACACCCTAATGCAAGGGAAACAGCCCCAACAAAACTTTCCTATGGATCACTACAATGCTAAGGAACGAAAGCTATCTATGAATGAATTCCTCCAATGGATAAAAATATAAAGATAAAACCCTGGGTAATTAAGCCAAAAAGTAACAAACTCTAATAATCTGATTTCACAAATAATGAGGAGATATATTCCACAACATGCTCAGCCCCTTGTCCTCCCGAAATTCATGCCAACTACACATCAACACTCTCACTGACAGAGGTATGACAGAATAGATACCATAAAAGAGTCAACAAAGTATCTTAAAATTTTTAGCCACCACACAATGAATGAGCATATGATTCACACTCTCCGCCCCCTTGGATTAGCTGCACTACTAAAAATAATTCTTCCTAGCCATCTCAAATTATCAATGGTGTGTACTGAGAATAACTCCCATAGCCAGTCTAATGAATATTTTCATTAGAGCATAAGACACAACCTTCAACAAGTATTGCATCAGATGAATTAACCTCTCTCTTCAATTTTTTTCTCTCCACTCCAGAACGACGAAGCTCGCCACCAACTGCAATATAAGAACGAATTTGGGGTTTAGGAAAGAACGAATTCAATTTCATAAACCCTAATTTTAGAAATCCCCAATCCATTTTAAATATATAGAAGTCCATTTTGGACATCAAAATCCGCCTTTGTGGATTTTTCGTTAAAACCATAAGATTCAGGTCGTTAAACAACAAATAACCAGCGTTCTAAGAACAATACCACAAGACCAAAAATCTATCTTTGCATTGTCTTTAACATTTCTTCGCAAGAATCTCTGGTGCCACATAAGTCGGAGTATTGCAGAGGGTAAGTAAGAGTCTATCAGGTCAAATCTGATCCTTGACTGTGCTGAGACCGAAATCGGCGATGACATTGTTTCTGGAAATGAACTAGATTTTTGATTTTTAGGATTCACTTATTTGCCCTTTTTTAGAAGTATTGTGTCTTAGGGGTTGTTTGTTTTCTGCTGAATGGCGGACCGATTCAACCATTCAAGCAGGTTTGTTTTTTTGAAAAATCGTGCGAATGGTTTGAACCAATTGACCATTCGAATTTATTTGAATCGAATGGTTTAGTCCCATTTTTTTGGTTGAATGAGCGGCTGAATGAATTTTTTTTTACAATATTAACTATTATATTAAGTAATATTAAATAAATTTACAATAATTTTTTGAATTTTTTTAGAGGGGTAAAATAATAAAAATCTGTTATTCAGATGTTTCAGACATGTCAATTATCAAACAATTTTTTTCATTCAGATTCAGTTCATTCAGATTCAGGTTCAGTTTTTATCAAACACCCCCTTAGTCTAGAAGTAGGGTATTTTGTCATTTTACTTTGAAAATTAAAATATCATTTCTAGGTAATGTCAAATATATTAATATCCATGTCACAGTATCCATGTCATTTATTATTGGGAAAATAATAATTTAAAAAGTCACGTCATCAAAAATAAACTGTCAAACAAGATCAACAAACGTTTGTCAAAAAATAAAGGGATAATAGATTATCTCTCTTAATTTTAAAGTTTAATGTAAAAATTTTATACTTGGTTAGTTAAAACAAAAAATAAGTGTAAGTTTGTTATTTTTAGCGTCATTTAGTCATGATCCAGTAATGTACTTGTGTGCATCAGCCACTGGCCCACCAGCAGTGGAAATAAGTGGCAGTTTCATTTCAAGTTAGAAGAAACTCTCAAATCTCACCCATATTTACCACAATCTACCAAAATTATACCTTGAATGATTCAACTGTTCCATCAGACTGAACCAAAGTTGCAAGAAGTCCTTTGCTATCAAGTTCTCCATTTTGCATCGGCACAATAAACCTAAAAGTAAAAGCCAATAACATTAATATCTAATAAATAACTATATTTGGGTCAGCTGACAAGACAAAATAATGTTGCATACTTGGCACGGAGCAATTTTGCAAGTTGAACAGCATCTTCTTGTCCAGAAACCAATGTAAATTTTGGTAAAAGCTGCTTTATAACAGGTGTAATGACAATGTCAGCTCGTTCCTTCTCTAGAAAGGTTCTGTTGTAGACACAGTGAGGTTCATAATAAAGAGTCAACTGGCCTTGTGGAGAAGTGACAAGATACCTGTAATATATTTTATGATTAAAGGAAAACGAGAATTTGTAAGTACTCATAATAAATTGGAGTCGAGCAAAAAGGATGATCTAACATAAAGTCCACAAAATAATGTATGTATATACCCATTCTCAGGGCGCTGCCAAGGAGGACCCAAAACCGGTCCTGAAGTAGCCTGAACTTTGACTTGAGAACCATTGCTTGCTTCAAGTTCAAAGCTCTGACCAGGCTCTAGATACTTGACCTGAAGTTGAAAGTGAATGTGAGCCACTAGAGAATACTGTTAAAAGTCAGATTAACTGATTCATGTAGTAATCATTTGAGCTCCATAAAGAAGCGTAAGAGGACAGCGAAAATTTTAGGCATAGCATTTAATTGCAACAAAATAAGCAGCAAATGGTGTTAACGCATATTCAACATCACTGTACCTGTTTATTTTTTATTAAATATTTTTGCAGCAACCATTACTTTTTGGCCAATCCCATAAACGATCTCTCATTCATTTCTCCTTTCAAATGATTGGGGCTCTAGGCACAAAGGGTCAAGACTCGAGGATATCCAAAAGTTGGGAAAGTACAAATGCATGCATTACTCCCATTAACAACATTGACCTGTTATTTAAAACTTACTACATAATAATTTCTAATAGTCAAAATCTATGTTGTTGAGATTTTGAATCATTCTGAAAGCACTAATTAAACCTTTAATCATATACATTCAACAATTTACTACTGCTCTGTTAACCTAAACATCAAACCCACCTTCTATTACATCCCAAAGTGATGTGAGGGTATTGGTGCAAAATCCATGCTGCATAAATATAGAATTTCTTTATCAGGAAATTTATATTGTCATCCAGAATCTAATGCAAGTATCACCAATATGTAGGCATCACTTGTTAGTACAACAATCGGCATCAGAGAGACCTCCTACACCTGGATACTATGTGACTGGTAAGGTGCGTAGTAATGATTTCAGAAATCACTATACCATGGGAATGTACTAGTTTCTCATAGGTACCATGCAGTTCAAATATAAAAATGTCTATTGACCTAAATTTGAGTGCAATCATTTGATTTAGTAAAAATCTGCAATATGATAATCACAGGCCAAAAAATTTAAGAAGAAATGTTGAGTTTGAACATCTCACTTACATTCTTGAAAAGAGGATCCAACAGTGCCTTGGCATTTGGTGTCGCTATTACTCTAAGATTTGGTAACTTCTGAGCGAGTGGCTTTAAGGTCTTCAAATGGCAGTGATCATCAAGGCTTTGTGTAATCAACAAGTAATCTATCTCCGGAAGATCGGAAAGCTGCATGAGAATTTTGTCTCACGATAACAAACTTAATAATTACTAAAACATAATATTCAGGAAGGGTGTACAAACCTACTTAATTGCCATAGATACTAATAAAGCTATTTGAACTGGAAGGAAACCTAGGGCATCTGATCTGAAGACGAAGAATCCCCTATAAAACTGCCATTGAATTCGTTTATGTTATTGGTATTTAAAGTTCTTTAAAGAGATCGAGGAGAAATCACTCACACTAGGAGGGACAACAAAGAAAAAATTAGAAGGGTGCTTAGCTTACAGGGCATCTGGGCATAGGAGGTACATGGGTGTTTTGTTCTCTAGCTCTACTACCTAGCTATAAAATTTTATTAACTTCTATTTTTCCTCACCGGGAACTTAAAAGGACTCTCATCTTCCTTGCACTGTACTCTTCATTTAACCATATTAGACTAGGGTTAAGCATAAGGCTGTAAACGAGCCAAACAGTTCGGACTCGACTCGAAAAAATACGAGCGAGGCTCGAATTCGTTAATAATATGATCCAAATTTGAGCATAAAAAATAGTTCGAATAAAAATATGAGTAGAATCTGAGTAAGGTTATACTCGACTCATTTAAGATTCAAACTACTCGAATTCTCAATTGTGATTCGATACATACTCGATTGATATAGATTCGATTAGATACTCGATACATTCTCTTATAAAATATACAAAATTAAATCAAATTAGGTTAATTAATTATTATTATTTTGTTTTATTTTTAATTTTAATTGTGATTTTATATTTGTAAAGTGTAGTAGTAAATATATTTTCTCATTTCTAAGTAAAACAACAAATTCAATTTATAATTATATTTATTATAAAGTTAGTTATTACGTGAAGACTCGAATTCGAGCTTGAATTTGAAGCTCGCGAGTAGTTTGAATATAATTCGATCTGAGTCGCATCGAATTCGAGTAATAAATATTTGAGTCGAATCTGAGTAGAATTTTTCACATACAATTCGAATTTGAGTCGAAATTTAGCATTTCGAGTCGAATTCGAGTAGCTCTATATTCGTTTCGGTTCGACTTGTTTACGCCCTTAGTTAAGCATCATTGAATTTGAGCCAATACTCTTTACCTAGAAGCAATTCATAGCTCATTTACCTGGAAAGTCTTCAAGAACTTCTTGGCAGCATCATAAAGCCATGGGATTCCAAAATCCAAGTTACCCACCAAAATTGGATCAACCAAAATTCTCAATCCACCCACTTCCCATAACCAACTATTGCCCTAAGCCAAAAATTCATTTATATCCTTAATCAGAAATCAAAATTAAAGACAGAAAAACATATATTTACCCAAATCGGAATTTTCAAATCCCACCTCCAAGTAAGTGAGTTTGAACATGTCAGTCCCAGAAGAACTCGAGCCCACAGCTTTTTCTTCAGAAACCACAGCAGAAATAACTCTTCCCAGCCTATAAATTAAACTAAATGAGAGTTGTAGACAGTTAAAAACTTTAAAAAAAAAGAAGCAATCGGCCACATAAATACACATATATACTAAAAGAGAAAGAAATGGAGAAACCTATTGGTTGGGAGCTTAAGTGTGTTGGCATTGACATAAAGTGGTGTCTTCCGAGTTGAGATGAAAAGGGCAGATGAGAATGGGAACATGGGGTTGGCTATACACGGTTTGTAGGTGTAGCAATGAAGAAAATTGCATTGGACAGCCATAATTGCCAAGAAACAACGGGAAGAGTTAGAATACGTTGGATAACTTTTTGAAAAGTAAATCCTACCGGTAAGTATGGTGGATTCTTCCCGCGAATTGTTTCAGGTGATCGGTTATTTATAGCCACCCATATGTCTAACATGGGTTTATGTATGTAAATGGTTCAAATTTTAGCTACATGGCTATTGCTAACCCACTATTTCCATCGTCTCGGATGACTCCAGTCGTCTCGTCAGGTCATTTCTTTGTTTGTCTATTAATCATTTCTAGTATTACGCACAATTAATCTTTTTACTGAATTAACTCAGAATAATAAATTTAATATTAAAAAATTAAAAAATATCTTAATATTACTAATAGTATAAATAAAAATATAATTACATGCTTATATATAATTATATATATTAACACATATATATTATTTTTAATGGAGTGCACAGGCCTACGCAATAATGTACAAGACACTTAACTGTTGCTCACAAATTATTGTGATGGAATCGCTCCTAAAACGGTTAAATTAATATGGTGTGGGGCATTGTTCTCCATTAGCCGAATGACCAAGAAATTTTTTAATTACTTGTTAATCATAATTTAGCAAGTGATGGCGTGGCCTAAACAAGGGGTATAATATAGTTTCAAATTATGGAATTTAATGTACTAGTATTTTATGTACTTACAATACAATATTGGGGTTTTTTTTATCCGTAAAAGCTTGTTTGAATTACAATATGGTGAGTTGCTAAATATTTTTCTTAACTTATTTATTATACTAACGTGTTTTTTTTCATGCTATAACTCCCTTAAAAATTACTCCATAATACTGCAATGGGACGAAAGGAGTGAACTTTTAAACCTTTAGGAGTATAACAACTTTTTTAGCCATCCTCCTCACTTTTTATTTATTTTTATTTTTTATGTAAATAAATAAAAGATGGAAAAAAAATAGGATGGCATATCTTGCAAGGAAAGAGGCAGGAGGAGCTAAAATAAGATTTGATGACCAGTCCAACTAAACCGTTTGAAAGGTCCAGTTTTGCCTAAACACCATGAGATTTCAATCATTATATTGTTCCAGTGTAACTTGAAATTCCCTGATATAAAAAAAAACCCACTACTATTTGCAAACTGGAACAGTGAGGAATGTCAAGAAACTCTTGATATATCCACTTGCTGTAGTTCTTTGTAAATTTACATTTTGAAAGAAAGTGAACTCTCCAATCTCTGTCGATTATAAGGTATCAAGTTTACAATTTTTTTACCTTCGGGTAAGGGCAAATCATGGTGGGTCGGAATCTTATCCTTCCAGACAAAATTGTTTTCATGTTCAAACTTCCGCATCAACTCAGCCATACTATCAACCTCTTGCTTGAGAACCAATCTCCACGTCTCCTTTCCTGGTGGCTTATTTTTCTGTGCAGTAATTAGAGCATGTTGAAGAACTCCAAGTGCAACGCCAATCTGACCATCAGTCTTTAGACATTCTGCAAGGTACTTGTAACTTCTCAACTCATGTAAGGCTTTGCATGACGAAATGAATTCCTGTGCAAACCAGAAAGATCACCCACAGGAATTAATTTATCAAAGACACTAACTGTGAAAATGCTATATCCACAAAGTACTAGTGTCAACTGGCAAAAATAAGGTATAAGCAAATAACGAGTCAATGATGGTTGACCAAGGAGAAGACATATCCTCTGGGAAAATCTCGATTTAAGATGATCACAAAATTCCCCATAAAACTTTAGGAAGACCTTTGGTGGTAATAAAATGTCAGTAATAGTCGGATCTTTTAGTTGTCTTAAAGCTGAACTATATCTGGCTTTACAGCTTCTCTCAAAAGAATGATTGCTTAGTTTTTTTCTTTCACCTCTCTCTGTTGTTTTATGCTTAAATTTTTCCTGTCATCTGTTTTACTATGCCCTTGATCATTGCAGTGGCTTCTACCAGCAATAGTATATAAAAATAAATAAGACAATCACTCTTTCAAACTAAAATAACAAGATGGTAGAAATATATAGTGACAAGTATAATGGAAAGCTTAGATAATTATATATGAAAGATAACCCAATTAAACTTTACCACTAAAAGATTATGCGGATTGAATACTTACCACAAAGTGCGCTGAAATATCTTTGCTATCTTTGTTTGCTGAATGGATAATAACTGTTGCTTCATCTAGTATCTGTACAACCCCATAATGCAGCTTTGCCAATAGACTTCCTGTGTTTCCTTTTTTTTCAGCCTTCCTTATAGTTACAGCCTGAAAAAAATGTTTGGGTTCATTATTAAAATAAACAGCATAACCATTATTGAATGTTAAGAATGAGATGAGCGAACAATAGAAAATTGTGTTCTTTCACAGCTAACCAAATGACAAAACAACCTCTAACCTGGGCCTCAGCCAAGCAAATAAGGCTCATAACAGAAGACACAGATGATGTAGTTTCAGGAGGCCTTTCCGGAGGCAATGCAGGCTGTAAAGAGGGAAGAACCTCATGAGCCAAAGAGTGATAAACTCCAGCAGCTTTTCTAAATAGAGTCGCAGATTGCACCAAATCTACAATGATGCATAAGAAGTAAGTAAATCAATAGCTATGCAAATGTAAACATGGGTACAAATTTAATACCTACCTTGGGACAGTACATCAGAAGCACATTCTCGTAGCAGCGCGCCATACAGAAAAAGCATCATATTGACCTCAAACAGCAAATTATCGATTTGAAAGAACTTTTGACACTTGAAATTGAAGAAAGATGAAGAAGTAAGAGCACTGCTCCATCTGATCTTAAGGTCTGAAGTCCAACGAAGCAGTCGGGGATTATCACTAGCCAGATTAACATGGTGAACCAAGTTTTCCAATAATGGCAAGTACTTCTCCAACTTTTGAATGTCCTGAATAATTTTTGCAGAAAAAAAGATAAGAAGAGCATTAGTTCAACCTACCTTGTGTTGTCAGATACTGTTGGGATTTAACAAGAAATGTAGTTAAATAACCATTTAATCATTAAAGGCAATCATTTAGCAAGTTTTCACCACCAAAATCACCAAATAGAATAACTAAGAGATCTAAACAAAGTACAGTGAAACAGTAATAGATGAAAGTTCTCAATTTTCCAGATGGTCATCTTGACATTTCTACTACTGATATGCTACCTGGTCACATTGCAAAGTCGACCCTCCAGAGATTTCCCTTGCAACCGCTTTTGTGATCAAGCTTTTGTTATTAATGGACTCCTCAATTACTCTACGCGTGGAGCTTAACTCTTTCAGTTGCTCAAGTGTGCCAGAATCACGAGCATAGTATTTTTCTTCAAAAACAACCTGTAAACACCAATATCATGTTACAAGTACCATAAGTTATTATTAAATCATCCCCTTAATTCAAAAAGTAATACTAATATGCATCACACTTATTCAAAGGATATAAGTAAATTCATAGTTTCATATTCCTCTAAAAAGTACTAAAACAAAGTTTGAATCTACTTTAGCAAATTTCATATTTTAATGTCACCCTCAAGGCCAAACATGTCAAATCAAACAACACTTGTAGCTACCAAGGCCTGAACATCATTCAACCAAAATTCTAGATATTAAAGATGGCACTAGCACTACAATATTCAACCACGACCAAGTCAACAAGCATAGTTTCAAATATAGATTATATGAAAATATGAATGCTTTCTGTTTCGTAAAAAAAGTCTGTTTTGATGGATTCTTCAACTGCACATTCAAAAGCTTTATTTTAACTCCCACTCAACCATGTTGGTATAAAAAGTAGTAGTATTTTCTTTTCCTTTTTTCCCATGTACTGATGTACTTTGACTTGAACTTCAACGGTTCAACTTCTAACTTATTTCTCCCTCCCAACCTTTAAATCCTCTATAAGTCCAACCAAACACAAGAAATTAGTACATCAAAAGTAGCATAACCTTCAAAAAAAAATGCCAACCGCCTCCTTTCATAAAAGTCATGATCTTGCAATTCTTTCAAAATTTGCCCTTCTTTTTGAAGATATGTTATGCCCACAGATTAGATGGAACCAAGTAGTACTTTATGCGTCCAATACAGAACTCTCAAGTCTAAAAACTGAATATAAAATCCCCAATAGCAACAACCTTGTGGAACCAACAAGTTTACTTATATTCTTCTATATTATACGTATACACACATACATATATATATATAAAGAGAGAATGAAGGAAGTAAGAGGTGTGTTATACCTTCTTGGTTTTGAGCTTCGGAGGATCCGCAAAATGTAGCATCATGGCTACCAATCTGTCGCCCCCTTCACTTGAATTTCATAATAACATGAAAAATTGAAACAGTTTCTCCCTTTGTGTAACAAATATATTATAATTGCCTCCTAAACCATATTAATTTTTGGATAATCAGGAATACCCTATACTATCCAGTTTCGACTAATTCGTCTCCTACACCATCTGAAATACTTAGATGGAGAGAGTCCTTGCTGAATGCTGATTCTAAACTCAAGTTCCCCTCATTTTCCTTCTTGTCTAACAAGAATACGGATAGTTTGAGTGGGTCCCAGCGGACTCCCGCCATTCCTGAGTCAACCCCTAACGCGGAGTTTATAATTTTAATTTTAAGTTAAAATTTTGAGGAAGTTATAAAAATAAAATAAAAATTATCATAAAAGTTATCTTGGGAAGCTAAAAGAATAGTAAAAGAGAATTACTATATAAAAGATGAAGGGATTTAGAAACTCGAAAAAATTTCAAATTTATTTTAAGACTATATATAGACTTTAAAGTCTTTTAATCAACTAACTTAAAAAATATTACACCTTTGCCTGCCTTTTGTTCTAACTATGACTAGTCAGCGCTTGGGTAACAAAAGTCAACTAGGTATTTAACTGCTAAATAAACATTGATGTTTTGGAAATTATAGAGGTAAATAAATGCAAAGGAACTAAAGAGAAATTGAAGCCGTCCATCTAAATTTTGCCAATATAATTTCAGCCATTCATTTTTTTCATCAAATTAAGCAATATATCAAATTTCTAACCATTCCTTTAATAAATAGCTTAATTCCAGTGACACACGCGTTCCATGAACAACTATCGTAAGAATATAATAGAGTTTTAAGAATAAAAAGAGAAGAGATTTGTGTCGCAACATCAAGAATGACGGTTTTTCACTACTCTCTCTTTATAATACTTCACTCTGTCTGAACTTTGAATTTTTCACGCATATTAAGAAGATGAATGAAATGACAAAATTATCTATAATAATGTTATTAAACATGGAGAGAGAATTAGAATAAAAAAGTATGAAATATTTAATGCTACGGGTATAATAGAAAAATATGTGTAAAAGTTTGGTTATTAAAGGAAAATAGACATTTAACATGAGACTACCCAAAATAGTAATAAGAACTTTTATCATGGGACGGAGGGAGGGAGTAAGAGATATAAACATTAAATAAGTATCTAAAACTAGAATTAACTAATAGTATTAGAACATTTAGTTTCATATAATCAACAGATCATAAAAGAACAATCCAAACATCTAAGTACATTACATATTTGTGGATCTTTTATATTTGTAGCCAAATATTACTCCATATGTTCTAAAATTAGATATACATTTTAACTTTCTAAAATTAATTTGTGAAATTTTAAAATATAAATTTATTTAAGTTTAGATATTAACAAAAATGATAGCAAGTACACTTGTTTTTTGGTTAGTTTACGGAAATCATAATTTTTTAATACTAAAATCCAAAAATTTCGTATACCCCAAAAGTTAGTTGATTCTCTTGCTAAACTGGTTACTGGTTAGGAAGACATGTTTCAGGATCTCCGATTATCATGATAAGTTGGTCAATTGATCAATACGATACTGACATGTAGATAAAAATTATCTCTCGTCTTGTACGTCAACATTATATTGATCAATTAATCAAAATTAATTTCATGCTAACCACTTACTTTCATGCTTCAGTTTCATAGCAGTCCTCCTGTTTTTGTTCAATCTATTATATATGACTTTTGATACCGAAGGGAAGGCCACCGTGGTCATAAACTAACGCTTAAACCTGATTTGTTTGTTTTGATGTGATGCCTATATAAGTTTGTGTTTGTTTGCAGAAAAAAAATTTAAAAAATAAGAAATTTTTTTGTCATGAATCTGTGGGGGCTTGACTGCAGTTATGCTTCTCTAATTACTGTGATTTGTATATTATATAGTGATTATATATACTACCTACATTCCTAAAATATTACTCAATCGTTTAAGATTTTTGCACATGAATTAAGAAAGTTATTTAATATTGTCATTTAACAATTAAAATTTATTTGAAATTCAATTACTACTCCTTTATGGGAAGTTCCGAAGTTGAAAACTATTAATACAAGGGAGGTAATTTCTTGAGAAAAATAAGAGAATGTAAGAGTGATATAGAAAAATAAATAATTATTCTCCTAAAAAGTTATAAACGACAAATAAATTAAAATAATTTTTTTTTTAAAACGATAATATTTTAAAAATGGAGAGAGTACAATTATAGGAGGATTAGCTAGGCCCCATATGGCATTTTAATTAATTTTAATTACTTTAGTGGAGTGCAGTGCCTTATGGTGACCTTTCCGTCTCCAAAAGCTACCGAGAAATAATTAACACGGGTTGAAATTATTAGTAAATTATAGTAAATAATTTGGCGGAGTTCGGGGCAGCGTCCCTGAACTATTTTTTTAAATATTTTTGTATTTTTAAGTCTAACACATATATATATATATATATATATATATATATATATATATATATTACAATGATAATATAATAAGTAATAATATATAATTTATATACACTATATTGACTCATAATAAAAAAAAATTAATCACAACTGTTTATAAGTAATTAATTTATTAATTATTGTTAAAAATAATATAATTAGATTATTATTTAATTTAATTATTATTTAGTTTAAAATATTATTGAGAGGATATGAGTCATATGTGGTTAAAATTTGATTAACAAAATTATAAAATTTTATTTTGATCCCGTATAATAGAAAATTTATAAAATTTTAGTAGAGTCAATTTATATATAATACTTAAAATTTTTAAAATTTACCTTATATTATAAAACAATTATTTTTTCAATTGTCATGTAGCTTCGCCACCGGAGGGACCCCTAATAGTAATAGGGAGGATGAGCAATACTCCATCATCCATCACCTTCAGAGAAAGATACCCCAATACCATCCTTTTCCTCCCTTTAATCATTACTGATGAAACTAGTTCAACTTTTCTTAAAGTTAATTGGATCATTTTAAGAAAGATAGATGCAAGCAAATCCACCAACCAACAAAACTTAATTTGCATCATTTTTTTTTTCGGGGTTGAGTTTGGGGATTCGAACTTAGGAGCCTAGGGTACCACTTGAGTCAAAGGTTCTTGATCTTAATTTGCATCATTTGTCCCGGTTAACTATATTATGAACTATATTTAGTTCATGTGATCTTTCAATTCTTTCGGCAGATGGACGTCTCGTGGACTATAATATTAAAAATTATATTATATTTAATAAATTATAGTTCACCAATCATTTTTTCACACTCCCATTAAAATATATTAAAAATTATAGTCTATCAAAATCAGATTCCTTGATATAGTCTTTTGGATCCACCGAAAAATCTTCATACTATATTTAATTTACAACCTGAAAAGAAAATATGAGTCATAGACTATATTTAATCTAAAATTGATGGAGCTCTGACCCGGTGGAGATGGTCTCACATTCTTACCACTTACCAATGTCTACCATCTAATTTAGATGTCAATTTCTACTTATCTAGAAGACTAGTAGATAGTTGAACCCCTTGTTAGTCGCTCTCCTTATTTATTTTTACTGTTTTTTTGGGGGTAGTTTCTTAATTTAAATGGAAAATTGTCCACAACAAAAAATGATATTTTTACATAAAAAGCGTCTGTAAAAATCGTCGGCATAGATCCTATAACGACAATTTTTTACTATCACTATACATCTATAGCAACATTTTTAATGTAAAAATAGCAAAAAGTGTTGTGTAAATCAATTTCCTTTAAATATACACTATTGCAGGAAAATGAATATATATATATATATCAATCCATATTTGACATTAAAAGATGGAGCTACTTTACTTAAAGTGAAGAATATTGAAGGAACTGAACTAAGCATGGCTCTACTATGACTACTGAGGGAACAAGTAGACCTCCATAGAGAGCTTGGCTTTGGCTTTCCTTGTCTTAATTTTGGGACTAAAAAGTACATGACTTTCGCTAAAAGCATAACTCAAGTATTAACTATTAGGGCAAAGGGTCAAAAATGTTTCTAATGTTTACTCTGATGTCCTACTTGCACTTTAAATTAATTTTTTTTTCAAAAATATCCTTAACATTATATTTTTGGGTCGCCCGTGCCCCTGACGTTAACATAAGACAAACGGAACTAAAATGTGATGACGTGATAGGCTTAAATATAAAATATATTCTAAATAAAATAATATATATCATTTAATCAAAACAAAAAATACTAAAATTCAAAATAAAAAAAGCACAACATATTTATATCATTTAATCAAAATAATAAAATTCAAATTATTTTGTTAACTAATCAAAACAACTAATTAAATAAAATAAGTTGTATACTATATTTATATCATTTAATTAAAATACTAAAATTCAAAACATAACATATTTGTAAGACCCTAACTTATTATAAATAAAATTTAATTTTCCTTTATTCATTATTCTAAATTAATAAGGGTTAATTTGATATAATTCTTTGGTTATGGGTGAAATGTGCAAAGTTTACAAAATAAGCAAGTGGTTATATAAATATTCATTATTGTTAGGGGAATATTCGTTTGATCGTGGAATATTCTTTTTGTCGAGGAATCTCCGTGATTTACAGCAGCCTTGATCATTAATGGGCCCCATAACGGAAAAAAGCAGTTGGATGAAAGAAAATGACAAAGATTGAGTTTTATAAATAACTTACAGAAATTGTTACTGCTAACAATCATTGGGTTACTCGGTGGTTAAAATACGATAATATGCGTGGTTGCACAATGGACACCCAGATATTACAGCGATATTGTTGAATTATTGATCCTTACGTAAGAAGGCACTACTCAATAATTGTTACGAGAATTATCGCTCAATATTATATTGATTCAATAATTGCTTTGCGTTGATATTTTGTATCATTGTTGTTTTTGATAATTGTCATTACACAAGATTTTCCATTATCAAATCAATAATTCATATTATTTGAATAATATTATCGATAACATTATTGACAATGTCTAGAAAGTTCTCGCTCAAGGAGAGGTTTGGTCACCTAATCAATTGCTAGTAAGTAAGAAAAATCCTTATCGAAAGCCCCTCTTTCCTTTAGAAGCTACCGTTGTCGAGATTGTGATTCTCAATAATATTTTTTAAAATAATTAATTATTGATTATTATGATAATATAGATGGAGAAAATTTTTAATGTGACAATTGTTAAAAATTAATATTTTATCTTTTTCTAATAAAATAATTTATTTAAATATATTATTTTAATAATATATTAACGGTGATATTTTTATAATGAATGTGGGATATATGAGCATATGAGGAGGTAGAGTATTTTGTGGCATTAAATGTTTAACACATGTCTTGTGTGTCGGTGGACACAATTCTTGACCGAAAATTTATTATAGACTATAAAATTGCCCGTTTATGGATTTTGGTCAATTTCTGTTTGGAATTTGGAAAAACTTTCTTCTGCAAAGTTGTAGAGAATGGAATTTTCCATGGAAAATCGCGGGTTTTGAATTTTTCTGATAACCGAGCTATTTTCTATGAATTGTTGAAGTTTCAAAAAATAAAATGATTTTTATTAAATTATGGGTGGGACCCACTTTTATTCTAACACATGTGGGTCGCTAATTTGAGTCAAGGATGGTTGGTGGTTGAATTGGTAGGTAAGCATGCGTGGGAAATGTGTTTAATAAATAATATTAATTTATTATTTAGTCTCCTCTTTATGCTTAGCATTTTCCTATAAATAGAGGTTAAGTTAAATTGAAAATCACACCGTAAACTAAGTTTTCTCTCTCTCTCTCTCTATATTATCGAGCATATTCTTGTGAGTATACTTTGAGTGTTGCTATATCACGGTGCGAGTTTCACAAAGACTATACCTAAAATTCAAATTAAGTATGGTTATTTTTGAAGTAAGGGATGTTATTTCTTTTGCAAATGATATTATTTTCTTCAATATCATTATGCCAAAATCTTTGTTGAACTTTTTATCAAATTTAGAACTTTTTCATGTCTGGGTTACTATTCACGAGTTCTTATTCACGAGTTACTATTCATGAGTTACTATTCACGAGTTACTATTCATGAGTTACTTCTTATTCACGAAGTTACTTATTCACGAAGCGTGAAGATGTTTTTTGTGAAATTTCTATCTTTTTGTGTCTGGGTTACTTATTCATGTATACTAAGACTATTCACGATACTGATCTTATTCACAAATCTGAAGACTATTCAATCAAAAATAAAAATTTTTCTTTTTGTCCAAGATGTCTATTTCTATTTACTATCTTTGATTGGATCCATGTTTTAATCGTTATTTTTGAGTTCTGCTTCAAAATCGCTTTTATTATGAAGTATTATTGATCTTGGATAAACCGTCAGTATTTAATCCCAATATTTGTCCTTCTATATCACCGGATTCGTTTCTAAAAATGTTTTCATCATTCTTAGTCCTTAATGGTGATATTTTGATGAATATCTTTGGCATGTAATGCAAAGATGAATGATTAAATCGATGAATCTCTTTGGCCTAGTAGTAGTGCAGATGAGCAGTGTTGAGATGAACATGACCAACCCATGATATGAATGAATATCTTTGGCACATAGTGCAAAGATGATTAAAGATGCATATTGATTGTTGTTACGAGATGAAATATTGATGATGGACTTTTAAATCTTAGAAGACAAGAGAATTCATTCTCTACGTGACTCTTCTAATGGATTCTTTGTTTACCGCATTTGTTGATCTAAAAATTGTTGTCTATCAGATTCTATTAGATTTTTTCTGTTGAAGACTAACGATAATTTGTTGTATATTATCTTAGTCATAATATTCTTTACTTGGGCTAGAGCTCACCCTTTTCCTTTTTATTCCATTTTTCTTCTCGTGAGAGGTGAGAACATAGCGAGGATCGAGTCGGGGTATGGAGTGATGGTTCTAGGAAGATGTTTTAAATTTGTCCTCACTATTTCAGTAAAATAGTGTATGAATAATTAATGAGGACTTATTTGGGTGTGTATATTATCTGAAGACAATATTTGTATTTAAACTCACAACATTTGTATTGTCGATTCTACACGACATCTGTATTATCAAAGTTGTAGTTTGCTTTCTATACCATGTATTTTGGCGACTCAGAATGGGTGTTGTATACCTATTTTGGGGGCATCACAATATTTACATCAAATACTAATTAAAAAATACTAAAATATTAATTAAAAAAGTACTAAAATACTAAACAGTATATGATTATTACTAAAATAACATAATACTGTTATGATTATTACTAAAATAACATAATACTAAAATAACAGTATACATAACAGTATACTAATTACTAAAATAACATAATACATAACAGTATACTAATTACTAAAATAATCATAATACTGTTATGATTATTACTAAAATAAAATAATCTGGGGCATTTAGTAATTCAAAATTGTAGTAATTTTTAATATTAATTTTTAGTAATGTGATTATGATTATTACATCATCAAATTATTTATATTATTTATAACATATACTTGTTATGTATAGATTACATCATCAAATTTTTATATAGTTTAAAAATATTATTTAGTATTATGATTTTAGTAATTAAATTTTTTATATCAATTAGTATTTAGTATTATGATTTTAGTATTTTAATGATGTAATTTGAATTTTGTTGTTTTGATTACTTAACAAAATAATTTGAATTTTAGTATTTTTAATTTGATTTTTTTAGTATTTTAGTATTTTTTAATTAGTATTTTAGTATTTTTTAAAAATTAGTATTTGATGTAAATATGTTATGTTTTGAATTTTAGTATTTTGATTAAATGATGTAAATATGTTATTTAATTTTAGTATTTTTATTTAATTAGTTGTTTTGATTAGTTAACAAAATAATTTGAATTTTATTATTTTGATTAAATGATGTAACTATGTTATGCTTTTTTTATTTTGAAATTTAGTATTTTTTTGTTTTGATTAAATGATATATATTGTTTTATTTAGAATATATTTTATATTTAAGCATGTCACGTCATCACATTTAAATTCTAACGGCAGGGGCACGGACGACCCAAAAATGTAACGTTAAGGGTACTTTTAAAAAAAAAATTAGTTTAGAATGCAAGTAGGACATCGGGGTAAATATGAGGGTTATTTTTGACCCTTTGCCCTTAACTATTAACTATTAAGTTATGGGGACAGATGGCGTTTGAAATGACGTTTAATTTTTACTAGTCATGGTGAATAGATATATAGAAGTTAACATTTTTATGACACTGAAATTTGCTATTTTTACCAACATTGTACTACTATATACATATATATATATATACTGGAATTCTGTCTTAATTCAAAGATGGGAGTATATTTTTGTGAAAGCAAAAAGGAGAGGTGACAAATAAAAGAGACCTAATTTTGTACTCTACCTTTATTCCATCACATATTTGAGGGATCCATCAACTACAACTACTACAAATACATGATGATTGAATGAGTATCCCTCAACTCCCACATTCTAGCTAGCTACCTACCTACCTACATATTTCTTTTTCTTCTTCTTTAAAGATGGTCTCAGCTTCTCCTCCACTTCCAAAGGTAAGATTGTGTTGTGATCATTTCATAATACTACTAAAAGTCTAGTTTTAATTTTGTGGTAATATATATTGTTGGTGTTTTTCTAAACGTGGCTAGCAGGAAGTTCCAACAGATGATCAATGGAAAGATGGACCTCCTCGAGAAGCCAAATGGTGGTACTCCACTTTTCATACCGTCACAGCCATGGTTGGTGCTGGCGTTCTCAGCTTGCCTTACGCCATGGCCTACTTAGGATGGTACGCATACGTATAATCCTTTTTAGAATTGGTTTTTAATTATAATCCTTTAGTTTCACCGTAAAATTAAATAAAACTCGATCAGTTGTGATATTTATTGCAGGACGGAGGTAGTAAGTAGTAACATAGTTGTGCTAAACTAGCTAATTCTCTCTCTATATATGTTAATTATGTCTATCAGGGGTCCAGGGGCCATGTTTATGGTTTTGTCCTGGTGCATCACCTTATATACAATGTGGCAGATGATACAGCTCCATGAATGTGTTCCCGGAGTACGATTTGATCGCTATTACAACCTCAGTCAGTATGCCTTTGGGCCAAGACTTGGGCCGTTGATTGTGCTTCCACAACAACTGATCGTCCAAGTTGGGTGTGATATTGTGTACATGGTCACCGGTGGCAAGTGTCTCAAGAAGTTCTTGGAAATAACATGCACCAATTGCACCAGGCTCCGTCAATCCTACTGGATTTGCATTTTTGGTTCCATCCATTTCCTGCTCTCCCAACTCCCCAATTTCAACTCTGTTGCTGCTGTTTCACTCGCAGCCGCCATCATGTCACTCAGGTTACTCATTAATTTAAGTGCTCGCCATCTAGACCAACTGTTTTTGCAACTTTTCATGTGTAGAAAATTTTACATGGTAGGGTAGACATGTTGCAAAAAGAGAGAAAATTTGGAAGTTGGTCCATGCTAGTAGTCTTTAATTTGCATAATACTTACTACTAATCACCTTGGTAGAAAATTAGAAATGCGCATATAAATTCAACGTCGGTAGGTCTCTACATGATTTTTCATCTGACATAAATACCCTCAGTGAAATAAATGATTCCAGCCAGTTTACTCTAATGTTTTAGTAATCACAAAAAGTGTAATTAATCAACACCGTCTAGCTTGAAATTTGTTTTGGATTCCGATTGCAGCTACTCAACCATAGCTTGGGTAGGTAGCTTAACTCATGGAAGGGTGGACAATGTGAGCTACGCATACAAAAATACGAGCGGTGCAGATTCCGCATTTAGGGTGTTCAATGCGTTGGGCCAGATTGCATTTGCATTTGCTGGGCACGCCGTGACCCTTGAAATTCAGGCCACAATTCCATCCACCCCTGAGATGCCCTCAAGAATTCCAATGTTCAGAGGTGCACTTGCGGCCTATTTTGTCAATGCAATTTGCTATTTCCCAGTTGCTTTTATTGGATACTGGGCTTTCGGTCAAGATGTTGCTGATAATGTCATTGTGGGCCTCCAGAGACCATCCTGGCTCATTGCTGCAGCGAATTTAATGGTGGTCATTCATGTCATTGGCAGCTATCAGGTACGGTTTATTATAAAAAAAAAGTTCACATATCGACACATGGCATGAATTCTAACATCAATTATCTGGACAGGTTTTCGCCATGCCCGTGTTTGAGTTGGCCGAGAGAACAATGGTGAGAAAGTTCAACGTCCCGCCAGGAATTTTACTCAGACTCATCGTTCGGTCTGCTTATGTTGGTAAAAATATAATCTTGTTGTTACTAGTACTGCACAATAAAATAAAATCACATTTATAAACCATTATTCTAACATTGTCCAAATCTTGTAGCAATCACTTTGTTCTTTGGTGTCACGTTCCCTTTCTTCGGCGATCTTCTTGGGTTTTTTGGCGGATTTGGCTTTGCTCCCACTTCCTATTTTGTAAGCACCATCCTCCATTTCCAGTTTTCATTTGTCAAAAATTCAGTACCAAGTAATAAATGTGCTAATATGGTTTATATATATAATATATATGTTGAGAGATGTTCCAGCTGCCTTGTATAATATGGCTCAAAATCAAGAAACCTAAGAGATTCAGTGCCTCATGGGTCATCAACTGGGTAATTAAATTAATACTCTGTATAAATATAACCACCACAGCGAATATAGACTAACACAACAATATTCTTAATTTCTTGGTAATTAATCCAGGCTTGCATATTCACTGGAGTGTTCATAATGTTGGCGTCAACCATTGGCGGGTTGCGAAATATCATTGCAGACTCTTCCACTTACGAGTTCTACTCATGATTCACTTATTAAACTACCACCACTTGAAGACCTCATTAATTATATATATGGAGAATATATAGTTTCTAGATTAGACTCGTTGAGTGCTTCTTTCTATAATCATGTCTGTACTATTGACAAAGATAGCAGTTTTATTGGAAAAGATTTCGCTTTCATTTCGCCCAAACCAAACCATAATGTTCAGCAGAATAATAGTTGCGCCGAAGAATATAATTCCACCAATCTATATATATATATATATATATATATATATATATATATATATATAGTGTTAATCATGAGTTTGTATTAAAATTTATTCTAGTAATTTCCATATAATCATCTTCAACCAAATATTTGGATTGGTGAAAAACATTTTCAACCCAGCTGTAATATTTTAAACAAATGGTTTTGCCTTTACTTCACCTACTACAATACAATGGCAATTCGTTGAAGTGGAGCCACAAGCATGAAGTAAAATACTACAAATCAAGTAGTTTTGTGAGTAATGAACTGATATCTCTCTCTCTCAGGAACTGTAGCAGTTGAATGATATACTTACCTTACCAATTAAACTGCATTATTTATGAGTTCGATGAATTTGCTCCGTGTGCATATTGCACTCATTTGGATGCGAACAATAAAGAATAATCCGACTAGGGACAGTGGATGTCACGTCTAGACGTAAAAAAGAGAACAAAAAAATACACATACTAACTTCCGAACGTAAGCCTTCTGTCACGACTTTTGTCCACCAAAATTACTTGCCCATTATTTATTTATTTTTTTCCTGACGTCCCAATCATGACAAGTGTATGACCCTTTTCTATGCAGCAGTATCATTACTTACTGTTAAAATGCTACACGCTACCATCCCATATTTAAGCAGGGGTATAATTACCAAGCCTCATGACTCTACCGTTGCCAGGAAGGATTGGATTCCGAAAACAATGAACAGAACTCCACCTGAGAGTGCAATCTGCATGAGAATGTATATACAAATTTAGTATTACGAATGCTTGAATAAATACAAGATTTTTTGTGGTTGTGGTTGTGGTTGTGGTTGTGGTTGCGGGGGGGTGGGGGGGGTGGGGGGGGAACACAAGGTGGATATAATGGATATTTACTAGTTTCTCAGATATCTGTTTTGCCAAGCTCTTTCCTCCCAGGACGGCAGCAGTGGTACACAAAGCTTGTCCTCTGAAACCGGAAACATCATCAAATACTATATAGTAAAGAAACTTGAATGGATGTTATCTCAGTACCTATGAAATTAGCAGTATATACAACAAATACTATTATATATAGGAACACCATGAATAAGCTACACAGCCCAGATACCCAACCAAAGCCTGAATTATTCTCCAACAAGGATTTGAGCAAGTAGTCAAGGAACCAAGGGATATATATCAACTGGTTGGGTTCCCGCAAAGCATGCAGCTAAATAGTGTTGGTCATAGGAACCATTGTAACATGGTTGTTTATCAACAAAAGATACTAAGATCTAATTTCTGTTCCTAATTTGGATAATTTGATAGGGCAGATAAAGAGGAATGGAACCGGCAGGCGCAACTCATCACTCCCTTCTCATTTAATGGAAAGGGCAATGTACTTGCAGGGGAAATAAATGGAAGAGGGCATTTGCTAAAAGGGTTGTATAATTAGAAGTAGCAATTAAAAGAAAACGTCTCAGGAAACAGCTCCAAAAAATAAATAGAGAGATAGGTAAATTACAAGATTCCACCAAGTACAACACCAAATGGATTTTCATCTGCAGCCAAACCAATGGTAGCTAGCTGAAAAGGTAGTAAGATAGTGTTAAAGAGGAATAAAACAACAGTTATGGAAAATGTAGAACATGTCCTGTTATATGTTATGGCATTCGGGATCTGATGCTAACCTGGCTCTTGTCACCCCATTCACCAAAGAAGGTAATAGAAAATGCCTGTACAGTGCAAATAATATCTGCTTAGATAATAATTATTGCATGTTATCTTAACTAATATTTTACAGGAATAGAACCTTCAGAAGGATAGGCGAGAAGAACTGAGTGAGAAATGGTTGCCTCTGCTTTTTAAAATCATCATCAGCCTGGAAGAACACGATACATAGGATACTTCAAAAAAAAAATTCTTTGGGCATCTTTAAAAACCAAACTTAATACATTCAATATAAACTTCACACATAACAAGTGATGATGAATGACAGTGGACCAGTAGAGAACACATTTGGCCTCTTCAAAACTTTCAATGAAAGACTGATAATAGCATACCAAACATTCACAAGAGATCTTATCACCGTTGTTCATGTATTATGGAAGGATTACAGAAATAGAGCACTTTAATGCAAGCTTAATTAACAAGTACTTTTCTCATTCCAAGACATTTGAAAAATCTCACAAATAAAGCACGTAAGTTTGTTACCTGCCAGAATAAATTTGATATGGCTTTTTCACTTTCTTTATACTACCTCCGTTCCTAAAAGATTGTCGTTTAAGGTTTTCGTACATGGATTAAGAAAGTCATTTAATACTATCATTTAACAATTAAAATTTGTTTGAAATTCCATCACTATCCTTTTATGGGAAGTTGAAAACTATTAATAAAAGGGAGAGCATTTCTTGGGACAATGAGAGAAGGTAAGGATGATATAGGAAAGTAAATAATTTATTCTCCTAGAAAGTTGTAAACGACAAATAAATTGGAACAATTTTTTTCTTTTAAAACGAGAATCTTTTAGGAACGGAGGGAGTAACATAGAAGAACAATATTATAGAGTCAACTGCGCAAGAAGGTACTGTCAGAGTTCATAAAAATTCTATGTCCCGGCAATACCTTGCTATTTTCTTTGGCTGTTCCATTAGCTTTTAAATCAGCATCCTAGTTGATACCATGAAAGTAAGATTAGAGATAAAATTCAGGGTCAACATGGGTAACTCTGAGAAAGGAAAAGAGATGAACCAATTCAGCTTCAACTTCAGCCAATTCTTCAGCCTCTCTATTAGCAGGGAAAAGAGATAAGAAAAAAGAAAGACTCCATTACAAGCAAATCGCATTAAGCCAAGGAGAGAATTATCAAAGCAAAAGACAGTAAAAAGGAGTGAATATAATAAATACCCTTCTTTAAATGCATCCCACAAAGACCATAGCCCAAATCCAAAAAACAATAATGTTGTTATATGATGAGTGAATTTACGAGGAATCTGCATAGTTTACCATCAGAAACATTTATAAACAGGGTATAACAAAGAAAGTAAAATGAGATAATCGCCTCTCAAAAAGAATACTAAATTATTGGCACAAATTGTTCACAAACCACAAAAGACCATATGAATTACCAACAAAAGTTAAGCTAGTTTATAGGTTAATACTTAAATCCATACAGTATTATACACAATGAGCACGAAAATGTAGCGGGTACAAATCACAACATGAAACTTCCATTGAATTATAGCTTTGCTGCCTAGATTTTGCTGAAATATGTTTTAGTATGAAGGAAAACAAAAACAAAAAACTCTGGTGGTGTTGTATAACTATAAATTTCCCAGGACCCAATACTTCAATTATATTATGATTGATACCTTGACCAAAGCTGGCAACAAATACAATTAGACAGAGTACATCAGGTTGAATTCCATTGTATCCACTGTAAAATAGCACAAATGAACTTTCTGCATTCAATCAAAACCCTTTAGCCACACACCACACATATTAACTTTGAGACTCTGATGGGCACACCGCACCCCTCTCAATCTACGTATCATTTTGCAACTCAAGATATCATTCTCTCTTTTTATTTGGATAATCATGATTGTCAAAGTTACTAATTAGTTTCATATCCTAAATCCTTGGTGCTGACTAAGTAGCTTACAAATCTGCAGAATGTTGAAAAATCTCCACTCACATAAATATTAACAAAGTAATAATGCTACAGCCATGCAACACATTTAACTACATACACACGTGTCGATTCTAGCTGTAAAGAAGATAACAGGTATTGCTTACCTGCAGTATTGTTAAGTTTCTCATATTCAACTCTATTACAGTACAATAGTCTTCTACAGAAGTGAAGTACATCTATAGTTTGTCTGATTAATGGATAACTACAAGGGGTTAGCTTAAGTGGATGTGAGCCTCTTACAAGTGCCTCTAGTAGGTACAGGTCATGCGTCTAAACTCTTTGAAAGCACTTTGGGGCTAGGTGATTTACCCATTGCACCTGAAGAGTAGTCTCTGTGGGTGCCTCCTTTTAGATATACACACACACACACATATTTACATATATATTAGACATCCAATGCATCCATAAGCAACCACATTAGAATCTTTAAAAGCACTTAAAGTGAAACCAATCTTACCAAATTTGGAGCAGCCCAGCCAAGAAGAACCGAAAGAATAGTCATAACCTAGAAAATGGCAAATATATTCTGTAATTGTAGAGCCTGAAAACGTGGCTGAGATCAATATCAGAATGAAAATAAAAGAAGATGTGGAAAGAAAATAAATTACAATCAAAGCAGACAGGCAGCCTAACAAGACGAGTCTCCTTGGATGTCGCATTGCCAAGATCTAAAACAAGTAAAATATGTCAGATTAGCACATGTTGTATTTTCTTTCCTCTTTCATGCAAAGACCAATGAGAGTCGGTGTCCTGAATTTGTTGATAGAACGAAACAAAAATAAAGAAAGAAATATTTCAGATGCATAAGAAAAACCAATAACATATCATAGATGATGTCCACAAGTACTTTCACGTTTTCATAAAAATGTCGCCATATGCATAAAATTAGCAATGTCATAGACCATCCAATTTGACCAGGCAAGTGCCCAAGCAGATCCTTGGAGATCTGGTTAATAGTTTAACAAATTTTCAGGTCATTTTCTCTGTGATGAGGTTAAGACAACATATTAAGTCTTATGATGGAAGGTTCAGTTAGACATATCATACACTATTTATTAAACTATAACATGCTCACACAGTCACACCCTAACATGAAGTCAGGAGCACATGGTGGTTTGTATGAATATCAAATAGTCATAAAAGATGACTTCTTTTTTCTTTATGGAGGGGCAAGAGACCAAAAAAAAATACATGGTGACCAGCCTAATTATGGTAACATCTTGGCAATAAGGGGTCATCTTTTTGTTAAATTTAATAACCTAAATACCATTTGGTGCTTCAGTTCCGGTGGCCAACATAAAACATACTATTAACTAACAAAATGAAGCCAAGAACAAACAAATTTAGCATGAACATTATAAAAAAAATAAAAGGCCATAACTTGGCTATGACAGCAAAATGACATAGTTTAAGGTATTGCATTAATGTCAGCTAGCCATTTCACCATTTTATTACTCAAAACTACAACTTTTTGGCTCTTGCCAAAACCCAAACTAAGTAATTGGAAACTTTCAATTGAGCCAGCTCCCCAAATCCAATAACATGTAGATTACATAAAAAATACAAAACTAACATCAAGTTCCAAAAAAAAAAATAGGAGAACAGATCAAAAAATATGGCAATAAACATTAGATTAGATATGATTTACTCACCGCAGCTGCGAAAAAAGTCTTGTCTCCGATCTCAGAAAGCACAGTCATAGCAAGAGACTTAGTAAAACCCTAATTACATTAAAAAAAAAAACACATTGTATTAAAAACAAATCTCAATTTTAACAAATATGATATAAACAGAGGCTATAATACTTACTTGTACAACAGAGTAACTCATTTTGGTCAGCTAGATAGACAGGAAAACCTAGATTTATGGAGAGATAATCTGTGAGAGAGATTGTTGTGTATTACAGTATTAGTATTTCGTATGCGTGTATAAAATATATATATATATATATATATATATATATATATATATATATATATATATGCGTCCGGCCTCTGCTGATTGGTTAACTGAGTCTTGTCGAATCTGTTAAGTGGTAGTGCTAGGCAGTCACTAGGTTACAAAAAACTAAAGAGAGAATCAAGAGAATATATTTTCGGTGCGGGTGCGGGTCGGTGTGTTGTGTTGGCGCGTGGAGTTTTATTAAGGGATAAAGGAGGATGCTGGAAAAGAAATTTGCTCCGGGGATTTCTTACTATCCTAATTGGGTTTGGCACCATCCAAATCACATTGAATTGGAGGATTTTCCCCAAATAACGTGACAGGAATGTTGAATAAAATAACCACATATTTATATATTATTTTCATATTATGACTAAAAATGTGACTTTAATAGAAATGAAATTAATTGACTTTGAATTTTAGTTTTCAGGATCTCTCTAATTGTTTTATGTCGAGTCAAAAAAGAAAAAAATACTACTAACTGTTTCATTACTATCAAAAGAGTTAAAAATATAAATAAATAAAATTATAAAATATTCATGTCCAATTATAATATTTGCATAAAAAAACTTAATAAATAAATAAAATTAAGAAGACTTTATAAAATATTTTAATAGTAATTAAATTATAGTCTTATGCCAAAAAGCTAAGAACAAAAAAACTAAGTTTTACCTTATTATATATATATATATATATAGGATATTGATATTTTTATAAGATTTTTTGATATTTTCATATTATAATTGTCGCTATAGATCCTACGGCGACGATTTTTACCGTCACTATATAAGTCATTTGAGAATTTCAAGTAAATATTAATTGCTTAGTTTTCAATATTATATCAAGTAATAAATATAATTTTAGTTTTGTTACTATTTTTTGCCTAATAAATAACATTTTTTTTAATATAAGAACAACATAAACAATTAATATTATACTACCTCCGTCCCACAATAAGTGCATTTTTAGGCATAATATTTTTTCCCAAAATAAGTGATGTGTTAAAACTCGAATACAATTTTTGCAATATTTTCTCATATATGCCCTTATGCATTCAATGGTATTTATTGCATCTTATCATCACTATAATTAAATGACACTCATTAACTCTTCAACTTCAAAGAAAATATATTAATGGTATTTTTATCATTTTAACTTGTGTATTGGTACGTGTGATTTAAATTAAAAAAACACTTATTATGGGAGGGAGATAGTATTTAATACTATTGATACTTGTAAACAACTCTAACATCACTAATATTAAGTAAAGGTGGGAGTATATATATATAGATAGATAAGAAGAATCTGATGCAAATTTCATAGTACTCTACGAGCAGTAGTACTCTAGTGGGAAAGGGTCTATTTGCTTTGAATGTTATGCTTGCAGATTGAGATTATGCCTATCCTTAACTTTTTCCAACCAAAGACTTTTCAGTTTTCAGCTAGATAGTAATGGTGAAGGCGGGGTAATAATAGATTTAGGCACGAAGGATTTGCCGTCGACCGACGGCGTGGCGTTGTTCGACACTTGTTACGATTTATCGTCGAAAAAGAGCGTCGAGGTCCCAACGTAGTCGTCTCAATTTTCCAACGGGGAAGAGTACATACTACTACCTGATACCGGTGGATTCTGCGGGAACGTTTTGTTTTGCGTTTGCTCCGACGTCCTCTTCGTTATCCGTTATTGGGAATGTACTGCAACAGGGGACACGTGTCAGTTACGATGTTGCCCAATCTCTTATTGGGTTCTAACGCCCAACATTATTTGTTTGTTGTCTACGAATTTGTTTTAGGCCCCTCTTTTTCCTTTGTGTGAAGCGTGGCGTGGACCACCGCCAATAAATGTAAGGCGATGGAGTGGGGTGGAAGAATCAACTCCTTAGGTTAGGTGTGTGTTTTTATTATTGGAAAGTAAACTTACGGTTTTGTATAGAAACTTAGTTGAAATTTTGAGGCCTTAAAATGAAAATTTGGTACAATAGGAAGAAGTAGCTCCTAGTCTATCAGACTATGATTCTATCCTAGTCTATGCTAGGTGAAATATTCTGGAAAATGAGAATCAGTTTGTTTGTGATAAATTAAATAATGACACTACCACAAGAGAAAGGTTAAGCCTTTCTCTCTCTCCCCACCTCTACTTCCTTCCGTTTAAAAGATAGATTTTTTTTTCACCACCAGTGATCCGTTCTAGTAATTTAAAAGTACTTCATTTCTAAATATTTATTTTGTCCATAAATTATAACCAATAGTGCTTTGACGATAAAAAGTTATTTTTAATAAAATACGACTTTTTATGCTTGGTTACTATTATTAGGTCCACTTATTTAGGCACTACTTATACTCTCTATTACATCATTTTTCAAACTAGTTTTTTGTAAGCTTCTTTACTAACTTAAAAAGAAAATAAAAAGTTGTAATTTTACTTACAACTCTAACCCCACAAAAAGTACAATATAATCAAGTCTATTTAAGAGTAAAATAGTTATTAGATACTCCTAAAAAAATGACTAAATATACAAATTTTTATTGTCATCAAAATGATAACTAAAAGTAGGTAAAGTGAAGGAATTTCATTAACATAAAAAATAAGGGTACCATCATTGTGTGAATACTCTCTTTCTCTACTTTATATATTTTTTAATTTATGTAAAATATATATTTTGTCATTTTTTGAGTAGGAATGAAATAATATTTTATGTGATTTAGACATCATTTAAGGAATTTTTTTTGATAGTTTGCTTCAAACATCTTTGTATGATCGGATCGGATCGGATCGGAGCTGGCGAGTAAAAAGCAGATCACGCGACAGTCATTCCCTTCCTTCTTTTATTTTTATTGAAAAACAAATCAATATCGAGAAGTCCAAACAAAGTTGAAGAAAGTATCCTTCCTTCCCTCACATAAGTTTAAGTTTTCAGGTAAGTACTGACACGGTATCAACTGTACGAATCCCGTATCAAATGCGTCATACTAAAATTTGGGCTGGGCGTGCCAGTTGCACTGGTTAATGGGCTGGGCTGGCCCGTACACACTCCTGCCTGCTGGAACTTCCTTCCTTTTAAGCAAAGCCTTTAAGACGAGACTTTACTAAAAACTCCCGTCTCTTTTTAAATGTCATTTTAGAAAAATATTTTTATTTTTAAATATTTATTATTTACAAATTTTTAATAAAGTATTAATTGTTTAATTTTAAATATTATTTCAAGTATTAAATATAATTTTAATTCTCTCATTATTTTTTACATAAAAAATAAACACTTTTTTGATACAAAAATAATATAAATATTTAATATTATTATATAATTATTTTTTTAATATTTATACTTGACTCTAAAATAACATATATTAAAGGACTGTTTAATATTACTATTATATAATTATTTTCTTAATATTTATACATAATTTTAAAATAATATATATTAAGTGACGGAGCGACTACATCTCTTCCATAATCCATATTACTCCTTCTGTCCAAAATTAATTGCTCAATTTTAATTTTTTTAAATTAAATTGACTATTTTTAGAATTAATAGTTAAACATATATAAATATATTTCTAAAATTATAAAAATTGGGGTTAGTAATAAATTGTACTCCGTATATATTTTTTTTTGGTTATAATCTCTTCACCTATATTTTAACAAAAATAGTAAAAAGATTAATTTTAAAAATGATCAATTTAATTTTAAAAACTTAAAATTAAATAATTAATTTGGGAGGAAGGGAGTAATAATTATATATATTATATTAAATATTAGTACTACTCCACACCCCCACCACTATAACTCCTTCATAAATAGAGTACTCAGTATTCTCTAACTCCACATTTTCAGCACCATCCCATCGTCTTTACACTCTCTGTCTCTCTCCATCCCATGCAAAATTACTCTAAGCACACACTTCCAGAGGGAGAGAGATAGAAAAACACACAAAACAAAAATTAAACAACAATGCTATTATAACATAGTAGTAATACTTACGCACATATATATACATATTATGGCCCATGTCTGATATATGAGCCTCGCAATATGTGAGAGCAGATTTTCTGTTGTTATTTTTCTATTTCTCTCGTATCTCTCACTTAAATTTTGATATTTAACATCTTATTTAATATTAATTAATTTTAAAATTAAATAAGAGGTCAGATGTCAAAATTTAAATGAAAGACATAAGAGGACAAAAAAAATAAGAACAGACAATATACTCTTTATATATTTTATATATGTAAAGATTATATGACCTTTTTATGTGATAATAATATTATTTAAAATTAAAATGTTATTAATATTCGGAGAGAGAAAGCATATTATGGTAGTAGTACTAGTAGTAGCAGCAGCAGCATGAAAGCTAGGAAAGTAGTGACAGGAACTAGAGAGAGAAAGAGGTTATTGGGATGCGTTCAGGATACAAGACTCCCCCAACTTGCCCAGTCTTTCAGTTGTGAACACTCCACTCCACTCCAGCAGTACTACTTATCTGCTGCTGTAAAGTTTAGTTTATTGCGTTATTTAATTTCTTCGTTCTTTACGAGTTAAATAAATTATATTTATAAACAAATAAAATAATTAAATAATATAGTAATAATCTAACAAGTGCTTAAAATAAGTACGTTTAACTTTTCACATTATTTAAAAAGCAGCCCCATCACCAGCTTGGGCTGTTTTGGTAGGCACGTGACATGCACGCCCCACGTGAGAGATTTGCAAAGGGTGTATAGTCTTGGGGAACTAAAATGCCCAAAGGAGGAGAGCTGGGTCAGAAAGACAATAATGAAAAGCAGAGAGAGAGAGAGAGCGGAGAGTGACGTTTTGTAAATTAAAAAGGTACCGTACTGATACGCTATCTTCTGTTGAAAAAGATAGCTTCAGGATTTGCTCTCATTAACCTTTTCCTTGCCTTCATTAATTTCTTTCTTTCTTCTCCTAATAGCTTAATTTCTTTCATTTTTGTACTATGTAATATATATATAGAGAGAGAGAAAGCAGTGAGGGGAGAAAAATGCAGAGATTTAAAGCAACAGTAGCAGCAGCTCCTCCTCTTGCTAACTCCGAAATGTATTGCCACTCTTCTTTCTACCTTAGGTACTCAGTTTTCTTCTATGTTTCTCATATGCTTTTATTTGTATATATTTATGATTGTGTACTTGTACTATAAAGAGTGTATTTTTCTAAATTTTCTGTGCTTTGTAATGGCTTATTTTAAAGAGGTGGTGATCAAAGTGGGAGAAACCAGACGCATTTTCCGGATCTTGGGGAGCTTGACCACTCGGTTGCCTTTCATCAGGATGATGCTGTTGGTTTAAGCCGAAGTAAGTTTACACTATTTCTCTATTTCTTTTTCTCATCTGCTTACTACTTATCCAACTGCTGCTGACTCTCTATAATCCTTTTGTTTATTCATTTTAGGCTCCATATTTAACGATTTAAAGCCTGGAAATATTGCTCCCATTTCTAGTAACTTGCAGTTTGGGGGGCACAATACGGTAACATCCCCCACCAACCTCTCTCTCTCTCTCACTTTCTTTCCATGTTTTAGTATACACACATACACACGCATATATTTGCAGGTGTTGTGTTTATTTAATGAAGGGTATAATATATGGTGTTGGTGTGTGTTAATGTAGAACTTTAGTTCAACAGAGATGGGTTCATCAGGAACAGGGGTGGATACAGGGCAGTTCATGATGCATAAGGGGACACCACCACCACCACCAACAATGGTGGCTGTGGGTGGTGGGTCTTTGGGAAATGGGCATTTTGAGAACTGGGGAGAGTCTGGAATGGCAGATAACAGCCAACAGACTGACACTTCTACAGATGTTGACACTGATGACAAAAACCAGGTCTCTCTGTTTCACTTCTCTCCACAATTTAATTACAAGTATTGTCTTTTTTCTGTGAAAATAATAAATGGAAACTTTGGCCCTTGCACGTTATCTATTTTCATTTTATGTTTCAAGTCTGGAGGGTGAATTCAACTGTCTATAAGTTGTGTCAAATTTATTTATATAAGAATTTTAATAGCTGAACATGGGTGTTTTGGGGCGACTCATTTTTCTCTTTGTGTATACAAAAACAAACAAGTAAAAGTTAAATAGCTGAAGCAATTTTTTGCTTCTTTAATTTCAACTTATAAGTCATTTTGATACGAAATGTTTGACCAGATGTAAAGACATTTGTACCCTTTATTTTTGTCTTAACAATTAACATATCATTTTAACTCGCAAGGTTTTGACCAAATTTATATTTTCTTAATTTATTTAGCAACTTATAAGCTATTTGATGCCATCGTTAATATTAAGTGTTCTCATAAAATTGAATGGGATTGTAAAGTTTGTGCGACATTAACATCATATTGGTTTTCAATTAATGCCTCGATTTGTTTTGGCATTAATGCTTGAATATGGTTATTGTAAAATTTATATATTTCTTTTTTTTTTCTTTTCGTTTTGGGTTGGATGATTGAACAATAGATTGAATCAATGTTCTAAAAAGCGCTAAGCGGGAGGCGGGCGACCGAGGGGGGCCTAGTGCCTAGGGGGCTAGGCGGGATTTTTTATTTTAAGCCAATTTTAATATTTTATCTTACATTTATAACATATTTTTGCAAAATAATCTATAATAAAGATAATAAATGCCTTTGTTTAAAGTTCAAACAAATATTCATATTGTTAATGTCAAAGTTCAAACACAAACGTGCAATTGTTCAAAGTTCAAAGATATTTTTAACGTATTAGTTTTATTCATAAACAAGATTACAACTATAATCATTTATATTTTTAAGTTAAAACATATTTTAACGTATTAGAAATTTATAATCATTTATATAATTTGAAGTTGGTACAAGTTCAAAAAATTACAACTATAATAAAAATATTCAATTTGACTTGATATTGTTCACTTGTTGTGATTTGATATACTACAACCTATATTATGAATATGGTAAATCATTAGAAAAATAAATGTATCAAGATTTGGTTTGGGTAGTTATTAAAATAAAATAAGAATCTCTCCGCCTAGACTCCGCATAATTTTCTGGAGGGATTTTTTTTGCCGCCTTGGACTTAGGTGAGGCGTCAGGGAGGCCTAGTGCCTAGGCGGATCTTGACGGGGATTTTTAGAATAGTGGATTTACTAACTTGAGTTGATTGTGTAACCTCCACTACTGAGAAATTTTTTTAAGTTGCTTGATCATTGATAAAAACATTAAGGTAACAAGGGTGTGATACTAACAGTCATTTTTAAGATCTATGATCTCTCATATTCTTCTTTTACCTGTTAACCACATAGTTCAACGACGGTGATTATTATTATTTTCAGTTTGGTGCAGTTCAGAATGGAGCAATGGTAGTTGTGGATTCAATGGATCAATCCAATGGAAAACCTGGGGACCAGAAGGTTCTTGAAATAGTGTCCTAAATTGTTTCTCCGGGTCAAATGTTGGCATGTGTTACAGCTGAACCTTTTAGTTTTCTACAACCTTCTTGCAGACACTTCGCAGGTTGGCTCAGAATCGAGAAGCTGCTCGGAAGAGTCGATTGAGAAAAAAGGTAAATTTTTTGTATTTGTTTGATTTGTACTCTGCCACTATGTACTTGTGATTTTACTACTTTATTGACTAGTTGTCTTTGATATTTTTCTTTTCTTTCTTTATTCACTGTTTTCAGTGCCAAGTTATTAGAATTGATATAACACAAAGTTTATGTTGGGTCTCCAACTTTTAGGAATATTTTGATTATATCAATATCAATAATTAAATATGATAATTAAAAGCGTAGAATCTCTTCATAGGATTTGTTTTATAATTGTTTTTAATTATCTTATTTTCTTTGACCAAAAATATTTTTTCAATAAATGATTTTTTTCACTAAAGGGTTTCAAAATAATATATGATATATATATTAAAGGTATTTTGTAGAAAAGCCAAAATTGAACAAAAATTCTTAGCATTTTTGTTTAAATCAGAAAATGAGTTTGGGAATTGAGATATTGGAAATATGATTGATATTTAAGTGGGCCCATGAGCTTGGAAGACTTGATGCTTTCATGTGCTTAAAATGTAAAAATGAAAGTGTGGTGGGCATTTGGGAAATTAATTAGACATGTGCTCGTTAATTTTGCAAACTTTACAAATGTTTGTTGGAGTTTCTGTGAAGTATTTTTCATCCTTACATTCGTGTGATGCTAATTTAAATTCATTTGAGATTTCCATTTTCAAAACAATCTACCAGAGCCCTTGATTTCAAGCTAAACTTTCAAAATGACAAGTTTACCCTCAGCCCAAATTTTCCTATAAATAGGTAAGTTTTTCTTCACTTTCAATTTACCAATTTACAAAACAAGAAAAACTTGCTTTCTCCCTACCTACATAATCTCTTTAAAAAGCTCTCTCTCTCCTATCAAAGTTTTGATCACATTTGAAGAAGAGAAAAATTGGTCAAATTATTTTGAGACAAGTTCTTAAATTAATTTATTGTTATCTCATATTTGTGCATAAATAGACATACAGATCGAAATTGTTATACACATTTATATATATATATATATATATATATATATATGTGTGTGTGTGTGTGTGTGTGTGTGTGTATATATATATATTTAATCTATTTATATCAATAAACAATCAGTTTTAGATACTGCTATTTGATGATATTGTATATCATTCAAACGGTGTTTAAAGTTTTAAGTGGCTCTTTATCAATATATAATTTATTTATATAAATATTGAAAGTAGATCAGTTTTAGATAACGAGATTTGGAGGTATTCCTTAAACAAAAATATTATTCGCACGATTTTTTTGAAGTTCTAAGTGGTCTATCCAAAATAATTATATAAATATTAACAGTGAAATTTTAAATTCGGTCAGATTTAGAAACCACACTATGGAGATATTCCTTAAACAAGAATATCATTCGAACGATGTTTAAAGTTCTAAGTGACCTTGTTTAATATTCGCAGGATGGATAAAATATATTATTATATATATTTTCGACTTTAACAAATTTATTTGTTATATCAAGTATAATTTAGTTGTTTAATTTATTATACTTGATATCTGTCATTGCAAGTATTTGAACGTATATTCATTTGTTCATAAAATATTTGTTGTATAATATAAAAGTTATTTAAATTTTTATATCACAAAGTTATTTAAACTTTGATATACCTGAAATTAAAGTTAAATATGTTTTTCCAAAGAAACACATTCTTTATTTTATAAAGAAAATTAAATCTTTATAAATCTGAACAAAAGGCCTATATCTGCTTAGAAACACATTTAAATCAAGCTTAAAGTAATATATCTGCTTATTCAGAAGCACTTTTCACACAAAATATAAAAGTTATATAAACTTTTATAACAATGCATAAATTTACATATTTGTTTACACAGAAGCATTCTTTGATCAAAGTATAAATTAATATCTGCTTACAAAGAAGCATATTTACTAAGTATATAAAAGTCCTTGAACTTTTATAAATATATCTACTCTTTAACTGCTATCTGTTTAGTCAAGAATCCTTAAATATAAAAGTTTTTTAAACTTTTATATATATGTACTGAAAGTGAAGAAGGGTAGAGTTAGTTTATTTTATGTATCTATGAAAAAGACAAGTAAATTTTTGACCAAAACCAGAGTTTTAAAGGAGTTGAGTTTCTTGTGTACTTGTGAGGTGAGAAAGAGATAGTTGTTTCAAGACCAGATCATAAAGTAGAACTGAAATGAAAGGAAAAAGTGCAACTAAGCTTGAGGAGGGAGCTGTGAGCTTGTTGTCCAAGATAATTAGTTGAGAATCATTGGAAGTTTGTCTCTAAAATTTTGTAAAGGCTTCTCTGCATGTTGAAGGAGTATTTATTACTGGGAATAATATGATCTCAAGTCCTGGAGATGAGCTTGAGATTGGACATAATAACATACCCGGGGTGTATGTTGTGAACCAGATAAATCTTTGTGTATTGTGTTATTAAATTTTTATCGTCTTGCATATTAATTTTAACATTGCAAATTAATTAACTAAAAATTCAAAAAGGCTTAAGATAAATTTATAAACGGTAATAATCTATTTAACTCATCTCCTAGATTATTATTGGACTTTCAGTTAAGACTGTGTGAATTATTCCAGTCTCAAATTATGTAGCAAACCAGTCATTTGGTGGGATAATTCTAAATAATGTTATTGGATATGATAAAATAGATGTGCCTTTTTAATATAACCATGACTGGATACATACTAATTGATGGGTAGGTGCTGGGAGCTTTCACTTGACAAAGTACATAAATCTTGATGCATGCTCCTTTACATTTGTTGTCTTCTAGATACAAGTTACTACAATATTACAATAACTTGAAGATCGCTAGACTTTCGGAATTCTGTATTGTCAAGGGGATTATTATTAAACCTTCACAATTTGGTTTCATGTGTCATCTATCTCTTTTTGGTGATTTGATGGCTTATTTGATCTTGTGATCACGATGTCCCTAAGCTCATGTTTTAAATATATCTTGGTGGTTTGAAGGTTTGAAACCATGCTTCGTTACATTTGTTGTCTTCTAGATACAAGTCATTACTACAATAACTTGGAGATTGCTAGACTTTTGGAATTCTGTATTGTCAAGGGGATTATTATTTAACCTTCACAATTTGGTTTCATGTGGTGTCATCTATCTCTTTTTAGTGCTTTGATGGTTTATTTGATCTTCTGATCACGATGTCCCTAAGCTCATGTTTTAAATATATCTTGGTGATAAGCTCATGTTTTAAATATATCTTGGTGATATGAAGGCTTTGGTTTCATGTAGGCATATGTTCAGCAGTTGGAGAACAGTCGCCTTAGATTGACACAATTAGAGCAGGAGCTAATACGAGCACGACAGCAGGTTCTCTCTCTCTGCCCTCCCCGCTGTCCCAAAAGTAGATTATGTACCATCCACTTTTTTTAAGCAACTGCTACTTACATGGGTTTTAAGTATTGATAGGGTAAATTGTTTTGCAAGATTTGGTGCAGCATGTAGTTGTGGTGTGTTAAATTATATTCATCGTCAGAAAATATTAAGATTTTGCATGATTAGGCGTGACAAATAGTTTTGGTCTGTTAAATTATACCTATTGTCAGAAAATGTCAAGAAATGCCCAAAATATTACTTTACCATGTCATTCACTTCAAACTTTCGTTTTGTTTCCTAGAGTTGTATTTCTAATATTTTCTTCTTTTGATGTAGGGTATATTTATTTCTAGTGGAATTGGGGATCAAAATCATTCAACTGGTGCAAACGGTAAAAGCATGTTTTCATTAGTGTTCTTCAGTTCATGAAGATACACTTCTAAAATTGAAATATGTATTTGTTAAGTAATGCATTCAATAACTTTGTGTTGCTTTGAATTCTATACCCCTAGGGAAAAGCAGGCAAAGTTGATGATGTACACTAGATATTATTATATATATGTTCAGTGGAGCGAATTTTATCTACTGAAGCTACAAACAAGAAGTTTTTTTGTGGTTAATTGGGGACTTCTTTATGTTCTATAATCACTTAGATGGTTAAGTATACCCACATTTACTTTTATCTGCCTGGGGAAGAAGTGTTATGTTGAAGCTGTACACTAAATGCTAATTTTTTTAAGAATAGCTAGTGGTTCTCGTTGAATTTTCTGAAACTACAAACAAGACTTTTTGTGATTATAGATTATAGATCATTACAAAAGCTGTATGGATTATGTATAAAATTAAGTGAAAAGTTGTTCTGATTATGTGATATCTTTGTTATGGTAATTGTTACAGGTGCACTGGCATTTGACATGGATTATACCCGCTGGTTGGATGAACATCAACGGCTGATTAATAATTTGAGGTCAATGGTAAATTCTCATCTGGGTGATAACGAACTGCGTGTTCTTGTTGATGGGATTATGTCCCATTATGACGAAATATTCAAGCTGAAGAGCATAGCTGCAAAGTCGGATGTATTTCACCTGCTCTCTGGAATGTGGAAGACTCCAGCTGAAAGGTGTTTCATGTGGTTAGGTGGATTTCGTTCATCTGAGCTTCTTAAGGTGTACCATTGTTTCTTTGAGGCGTTGCTCTTTTCTCTACATCTTTTATACTTGACAGAGGTTTACTTCAGTCTGTTTTTTTAGACTTTTTTAATTTGTTACTTTTGGTATTTCAGATACTAGGGAACCAACTTGAACCTCTGACAGATCAACAGTTGATGGGCATATGTAATCTGCAGCAGTCCTCCCAACAGGCTGAGGATGCCTTGTCACAGGGAATGGAAGCTCTGCAGCAATCCCTTGTAGAGACACTATCCTCCAACTCTCTTGGCCCTGCTGGTTCTGGAAATGTGTCTGATTACATGGGACAGATGGCAATTGCAATGGGCAAGCTTGCCACACTCGAGAACTTCCTTCATCAGGTGACATATCTAACTTTAACAACCTATGTACTGGTTGGTACTGTGTAACTTAGAGAGCATTGTTATATTACTAGGCCATTTTAGATTTTAGAGAGCACCGTCACTGCAATTGAATGGCTGATCCCAATTATCCCCAATTTTGACTATTGTGTATAGTCTTTGCCAAGATGTTTTCAAGTTCTCAAATTCTTTGCCAAGATGTTCAAGTTCTCAAATGATTTTGACTTGATATAAAATACAGTCTTTGCTAGGATGTGTTCAAAAATATCCCTACTAAGAAAATGTCTAAAGATTTATCAACTGTGGTACTGTTTACCAACATTTTATCCTAGTAAAGTACTTGTGGTTATTCCATAAACTAAATGCCTTGTGAAAAAGAAAATAGAAGCAAGAAAGAGTGCTACATAGTGTTATTAAGAAGAGTACAGGCAGACAGGAACACACTGGAAGGGTATTAAGGTCTAAACCACATGTTTCTCTTATTAGGCTGACCTGCTGAGGCAGCAAACTTTGCAACAAATGCATAGAATTTTGACCACTCGTCAAGCTGCTCGTGCTCTTCTTGTTATCAGCGATTACATGTCACGTCTCCGAGTCCTCAGCTCCTTGTGGTTAGCACGCCCCAAGGACTAACTTCATCCATGCAAATTGTCTTGAAATTCTATAATGTTTCAAATGAATTTATCTGCTGTTTTTGCTCGACTTTAGACAGCCAATTGGAGCCTGGAGAAGAAGCTGGTGAAACAGCATGGGAATAGTTCCAAGAATCTCTCTATATTCGCCCCCTACCCCTGTTGTTGTAGTTTGTCAATGGGTATAGTAAGGCATCACAATAGGGGAAGAAATCCTATGTTTAGCAGTCACTACGGCATATTGTAATGTGTTCATTGACATTGAATAGAAACATCTAATGCAGTATTTGCCAGTTTAGAATCTTTTAGTTTGAAGGGGCCTCTTTTTTCCCAGAGCTTGACGCTAAAAATAGGTGATTCAAAAGATTTAGTTGGTATGCTAATCAATTAAGGTTTTGTATGTATATATCGTCTGTCATAGCGACAGATCTTGCTCAAATCAGCTGTTGTGTTATATCTACTACAAGTATTGTAATTGATGTATACAAGTTGATACAACCAAATATATGCTGAGGATCGAGTAGTATACTTGGTTTATTGGGGTACGGTACTATGTGTTGTTGCCATTTGTTCCCCACAAGTTCAAAATCCATATCCAGGTTATGTGAAACTAAAAGTTGTGCTACTTTTTCTCACCCGTAAACGCTTAAATTTTCCATTTTGGTGTGCTGTGTCCGTAAAAGAATACGCCGATGATTCTAATTCAACGTAGAAAAGAACGTCATCGTCTTCCTAAATTCAATTTTTCGTAACCAGATAACCGCAGTGGATTTGAAGTTACAAACGCATTATTCCACACTCCCTCCCACCGTCAACGGGAATTGGGAGCGTCATTTTTTAGAAATACCGACAAATTTTTACTTCGTACAAGTCATTTCTAATAAGCATATATAATGACAACTTTACCCTTCATTATTTTTATAAATGACTTGTAAAATCTACTTGAAATAAGAACGGGTCCTAAGACCATAATGTTGACCAACAAACATATGGGGTAGTTTTGCTAGTCAACATAGGAAAAATTTCTTGGTTGGTTTATCCATGTTGTACTCTAATTTGATACAAGTGCAATTGGATAAAAAAATTAAACGAAATGGCGGTTGATAGTGAGCAAGAAATATGGAAAGATACTTTTTTTCACTTTTGGGCTCAACTAAAATTGCATAATTTGTCCCATTTCTCAAGAACAGATCCACCCTTCCTTTCCCTTAACATCAAATCAAAGATATTGAGAAATGAAATACTATTATTATTACTCATATTTCCCCTTCTAGAAAGAATCAGGGGAGTAAAATTCTACTAAATAGTAATTTAAAAATAATTAGGTGAGGTGAGGCTCAGATCTGTAATGTATCAGGCAAGAGGGTGACACCGCCATGGCTGCAACCAACAGTTGCATGAGAGGGAAAGAAGATTAGGTTAACCAATCCATCGATCTCTCACATACCCTCCGGGTTGCCCCGCCAAGATACGGGTCACATTCTCTCACTGCCCGATTAGACTCAGAAAAATTGATTCATCATCACAGCCTCTTGAATATTTGTATGATCCGTTATTTAGGAAGGAAGGAGTATATATATATATAGTAGTACAGCAGCAGAAGCTGAGTTCACACGCACGCACGCACACACACAAAAGGGTTGTTGATTTCGCTATCTGCAAAAATGAAATCATAGGCCCAATAAATGAAGGATCGGAAGAAGATCACACAAATTTAACAGAGGGGGCAACTACCCTTTGAAACATTCCTTCCCTCTGGAGCCTCATTCTTGTTTCTGAGTTTTATAAACCCTAACCCTTTTCTCCAACAACTTTATTTATAGTGCATGTGTTTTACTTTTCTTCCCCGTTTTGACCTCCTGATGGAGGCATGACAATTGACATGAGGCGGCCAGGGCAAGAGAATTTGGTTAGTTTTGTCACTACAAAAAATACTGTACAAAATAATTTGTTTGAATATATAAATATATTACTCATGGGTGGACCCAATATTTATAATCATATTATGTGCGGTACGGACGGCATATATGCTATGCTATGCTATCAAATCATATAAAGCCTCTGAAAAATAAAATACATCGGTAGAGAGAATGTTGGCTTGTTTAATTTTCCTTCTGTTTTTAACAATATGAGGTATGAACGAACACCCCAGTTCCGGTTGCCATTTGATCTCCACAAGTTCAAAATCCAGGTGGGTACTGAATTACAATTCTCACTTTCTGTCCAGTCAAAATAGCTTTGATCCGGTTGAGAGAAGCTGTAATTTGAGCTACTTTTTCTCGCCCACAAATGCTTAGAACTGTCCATTCTAGAATCAACATTTTCATCGGCTGTGTTGATCAATTGAAGAATGAAGAGTATTAATTTGGGAGATCTGGCTATGTAGGTATGGGTTACCCCACTTACCCTTAAATGAAGGGATAATTGACGAAAGGTGCTTCATTTGGTTTTTAGTCAGATCTATGGGAAGATGGGTTGGTGAGGTTTCTCCAAATGGATACATATTTATTGAATATGTGAAGTTTTGTTACTCAGTGCAATACTTTGTTGCTTCAATTTGAAATTTTCAAGTGGTCGCAAGTTTGATGGAGTTGTGGATGAAGAGAGGTTTGGTGGGTTACTGGGAATTGGGAATAACAATTTGGTTGTTGGCAGTGGTCATTGGAGAGGAGATGATTAGGGATTGGAGATTAGAGAATTGTAGACGAAGCTTTTGGATCGTGGCTCTGATATCATTAACAATGGAGAAGATGGAAGAATTATATTGTATTCCACACTCTATACTATGCAATTACATGTATATATATTCACCAATGATACTCAAAATCATCTAAGATTACAGACAAATATGAACAGAATACTTGAATGCACTAATTAAGGTACTCAAATTGATCTCTTGCACTCATTAAGGAACTCAAATGTTTCTTCCGAGTCAGTCGGCCTTTGTTCCCGGCTTTGGATGTGTTGGTATTTCTATCAGTTTATACTGAATTTGGCACTTTTTTTCTTCTAAACATAAGTTTTTTTTTTATAAAAAAAATGTTATCAACTTTATTCATCAAACTGCAAGTACAATCCGTTAATCATGCGCAGTTGGTCATAGTTGCCGTTTCAGACAAAAAGAAAAGTTAAATCCCACGACTTTCGTTTAACATTAATTAGGAGTATCACTAACTATTCTTGTTAAACTAAGAAGTTTTCATATACACTACTATCTCCGTTTTTAAAAGATTGTAGTTTAAATTTTTTGCACATGGATTAAGAAAGTATCATTTAATAAGTAAAATTTGTTTAAAATTCCATTACTATCTCTTTATGGGAAGTTGAAAACTATTAATACAAGATAGAGAATTTTTTAGGACAATGACAGAAGACATGGATAATATAGAAAAGTAAATAATTTATTCTTTTCGAAAATTGTAAATTATAGATATTTTAAAACAATTTTTTTCTTCTAAAACGACAATCTTTTAAGAACGAAGAGAGTACTAATTAAGTAGGACTTTGACGAGTAGTACAAGATTTAAAAGCTCCGAGTATCAAATTTCTTCAGGTTTACCATTAGGAAGTTGGAAAATGAATTAAGTTGAGCAATGCCCTTTAGTTCCAATACATATACACTAGAAATGCATAAATATAGAGATATGAGGAAAGCTGAGGCTCAGATCTGTAATATATCAGGCAAGAGGGTGACACAGCCATGGCTGCAACCAACAGTTGCATGAGAGAGAAAGAAGACTATATTAACCAATCGATCTCTCGCATACCCTCCGAGTCGCCCCGCCAAGATACGGGTCACATTCTCTCAATGCCCGATTTAACTCAGAAAATTGATTCATCATCACAGTCTCTTGCGTAGTTTTTCTTTTCTTTTCTTTTCTTTTTGACAAGCCTATGGCTCTTATATAGTAGTACTAGCAGCAGCAGCACAGTAATAGAAGTTGAGCTGAATGGGTTTGAATGAAGAAGAATAAACACATGTAGAAATACCAGTTTCCTATACATATATATACACACACTAGAGGGTTGTTGATTAATTTGGGTAACTGGAAAATGAAATCATAGGCCCAATAAATGAATGATCGGAAGAAGATGATTCAATTTAACAGAGAGGGGCAACCACCCTTAGAAACTTCCCTTCCCTATGGAGCCTCATTCTTTTTTTTTCTGAGTTTTTCATGCCCTAATTTTTGACCCCTACAACTCTGGTTAAGTAAGTGACCTGTTTTGTTTTTCTTCCATCTTTGGATTGGACCTCGTGGTTGACTTTTGACGCTAGAACCTAGAGGAGTATGAAAATAAGGGTACTTTTGTCACTACATTTTTCAGCGTTTGGGTATCTCAGTATTCTGTAACACTTGCCACTTGGTTAATAAAATAATAGTGTCATTGTTTTACTCGAGACTAATTATAAAGGGAAAATAATATACATATTCATAAACATTTGATCAAGTTGGATTGTGATTAAAGTGAATGTTTATGTTTAAAAAATATAATAAATTAAAATAAGATTTTTTTTAATTAATACATATCACATGTATACATATATGTCGCAATTATAATTCGACTAAAAATTTTCGTAATGTATGAAAAGACTCCTTATAAAAATAATAACATGTTAAGAATTTTACAAGATTTAATAATATAAAATTAAAAATTTATCTCTAATATTAGAGTGGGAGTATATTAATGTTAGTGAGTCCACTTTGTATGTGTTACAAGTAGGAATATAAATGTAACCTTTTCAATTAGGCGAGTATGAGGAAGTTGCAGTGATACAACCAATAAACTTATGAATTTCCCCTTCTTTTTATTCAGGACACCCTTGTATTTAACCATTACAGTATGTACTGTGGAGGGCCAATTTCACATTCAAGAAAAATCGGTGTAAATAAGTGCGAATGTGTGAATAAACAGTAAAGACTCATAGCCGTTGATCTGACATTTCATGTGGCTGGATCTAAAACCAAACAAGCAATGACCTATTACTTAACTATCATTTCATGTGGCTGTATGTTGTATGTATGGGTCATGGGTGGGTGGGTACATGTATAGACAGACCATAGTCATCATCGATTAGCTCTTGTTAATTTGGTACCGGTTCTTCCTCCTTCCTGCAATAGCCATTCGGAATATATAATAATGCAAGTCGTAAAACATTTGAAAATTTTCCATAAAAAAAGAAAAGAAAAAGGAAAGCACTTACTGGGCTTATTAATATTTCTTCTCCGAGATTTGACATTAATGTCAGGAATGAACACCCCAGTTCCATTTATATTCCCATTTCTCCACAAGTTCAAAATCCAATTGGGTACTGAATTATTGGTCTTGTCATTCTCTGTCCAATCGTAATATCTTCCTGGGGATTTCGCAGCGCTCATGAAGCCATTAATATTATGGACTGAGCTACGTTTTGTGAACCTTGAAATCTTGTTTCTCTGATCATCATCATATCTGTCTTCTTCTTCATCATCATCTGTTGTTAATAGCAATATCTGCTTTCTAAGTTCTGCATAGAAAGAATCGTCGTCGTCGCCACTGTTTTCATAATTAAGATCCATGTTTAGCTGAAAACGTAGTGTGTGTAATGTGACTAGGTAGCTAGCTAGTCCACGAGAAATTAAGAGAAATCTAATAAGACTTGGGTTCAGAATTACGTTCGGCATGATTAAATATATAGTAAGAAATATGTGGTTTGTTTGTGGTCAATTTTCAAGGTCAAATGGAAGCTAGCTGGTTCCGTAAGATTACTCCAAATGGAGGGAGCCGAGTGTATTTATGTTTGTAGCATTTACTTTCTTTATCAACAATTTAATCCTACATTGGCTGCTTCTCTCTTCTCTTGTGAAGAAGGCTCCTCTGTTTCTTATTTCTCTTTCCTAATAACGTGGACTTGTGCATTGGATTTAATCAGTTGCTGCCGCGGATAATATCAAATTCAATTCATCCATCTCACTCAACATTATATATGTTTATGTCTCTCTATATATATATAGAGAGAGAGAGAGTTATCTTTAATTAGTACTCCTCGTTTCAAAACAAAACAAAAAAAGAAAACTTTTTAAGTTTTTTTTTTTGGGTTGATGATAACATAAAATAACTCAATGCCTTCAAGTTTAACTTAATAAATTACTATATATCGTACCACCATGGCTAATTTACACGTCTATTATATTTAAATACGAAAGAAAAGCAAAATTTTGTAACATGAGATTATTATTATTATTACCAACGGTTGTATATTGTGATAATATAAAGCTGCTATTGATATACTAATGATATGGCTAGCACCTAGCAATCTTGTTTTTCATGCTCGGACCAAGCACATTGAATTGGATTGCCATTTTGTTAGAGAAAAGGTCAAAGATGGGATTGTTGTTCCTATCTCCTCAGCACATCATCTCGTTGACATTTTTACCAAGCTAGGCACTTGATTGCAAACCTCATTGGTTCCTCTATCCAAGATGAATGTGCACATGCATCCATGTGCCCCTTCATCTTGTGGTGGGAAGGTAATACAGATTGCAATGCTACAGAGCAGTCAAACAACATTCAAGATAATGTTCATTAAAGTCACAAGTGATCCAATGTTTAAACAAAACTGCAAGAACATATGGGAACATGGGTAACTGATCATAGTTTCTACTCAAAACTCAAGTCAACAACTAATTAGTTAGATATAGATCGACTGCTGGCAATGTATAGATATAGATACATATTTGTTGGATCAGGTTAGCATGAAGTTTATTTTTTGGTAAGTTAGTCAATTGGCGAATAAAATATTGACACACATAAAGTCTTGTCTACAGACGACTTTCTATTAGTAATTAATAACTTACTCAAAAATGAACTTCATGCTAATCACTCCCATATTTGTTTTATAGATATTTTTGAGAGAAGAGTATATATTCATGTTATATATATTTTCTTATATATATATATATATATATATATATATATATATATATATATATATATATAGATTAATTAACTTGTTTTGTTCTTGAGCTATACAATAAACATATGATAGAGGCTAGAAGTATAAAACTACAAGTGGATAATTTTAAATTAAGGTTGACTAATCAATTGGACAGGCTTAAAAATAAAATTCATGAAAACTGTGACTGTTGTTTTGAGCGGCATGTAGTATAGGTAGACCATAAATTGATGCCACATTTAACTTGGTCTGTTTACTGCCAATAAAAATAAGAAGTCTTGTAATTTTAATAAATGCGAATAAAATAAGAAATCTTAAACGAATTTAAGGGTCAACTTAAGTGGTAGTGGACTTCACAATCACAAGTTTGTTTTATAGGCACATGAATTTAATTGTGTTCATAAATTACTTTGGTTGGAGTCTGGACATGTAATTAATCAAAAAATAAAGTCTACATTAACCTACTTATTGATTAGATCATCCCTATTTACATGTTACCCATTTACCGTTTATATATATGTTGGTCACCCATTTAGCCTTCAATATTTTTTTTATGCTCCGGCACTTTATATTTGGCCTTCACTTCCTTTTTGTTTCTTTAATTGTGCAAGTTGCTGAAGATTATAGAGGAAAGAGAAAATACCATATGAAGCGGAGAGAGAACAAGGACTTTGTCCTTTGAATTCAATAAAAGTCCTTAGCCTATTTAAACCTCCAACGTTGCCAGGTTAATCCCATGGAAAATGTAAGAGATTTCATCAGAGGGAGAAATCCCACCCGGGAGGGTGGAATAAAAAGAGAGAAAATAAAAGAGAGTTAGAGAGAAAAAGATTAAACAATTAGGGGTGTTATTTGGGTTCATTACATAGTTATTGCAGTGAGGAAATTTGAGTGATCTTCAAATTAAGATAACTTTATATTCTGTTAATTTATTCTAGTGATCGTACGTCCGGTGGTTTTTATCTCTTAGTTTTAGAGAGTTTTCCACGTAATAGTCTTAGTGTCTCATGGTTTGATATTTCTTACTCATTATTTCATGTAGTGATTATTATTTTGGTGGAAATGCGAATTTAATGTATTTGGCATATACTGATATTTTATCCATCTAATTTATCAAAGACAACAATATTTGGAGGGTGATTTTTCCCAACAATATATATATATAGCCCGGCTCTCTCCAGCAAACTGGAGGGAGGGAACCAAGAACGAATCGACTATAGCGACGATTTTTTTCGTTGTTATAGCATATGTTATAGTGACAAAAAAATCATCGTTATAGCCGATTCATTTTTTTGTTCCCTTCCTCCCGTTGGAACGGACTATATATATTATTCATAGCAAAACCTTGGATAAAAACTGTCCAACTTAACAGACTATCTAGAGTAAATTAATGCAAATAATCATATATACATTCTAAAATTCATAAGACATATATTAGTCGTAATTAAGAAATACCAAAACAAAAAATAAAAAACCTTTGACGACTTTGAGTTAAATGTCAGTTAATCAAAAAATGAAACGTGATAGTTGACACACAAAAACAAGAGTAACACTTGGTTTTATTTCGTATTACTTAGCTCAAAACCATGTGAAACTTTTGAGAGCTACCATAGGTGATGATATAAGACTTTGAGTAAAACTCATATATATAGTAATATATGCATTTTACTTTGATATTATATATATGGGGGTAAAATTATGTCATATATATATACATATATATATACCTGGTAGATATTATTCTAATATTCTTCTAGTTGATGAATCTTGTAATCCATCCCTCTATATTCTTATATATCTGCTATATATATATATATATATATATATAGAGAGAGAGAGAGAGAGAGAGAGTTTTGCATGTATTTGGAAGATTTCATTCTGCCCAATATACTGATCACTTCACTTCATCGTTAGTAGTATATATGGACCTGGTATATATATATATATATATATATATATATATATATATATATATTTCTTCTCAATGAACGAAGAATTAAACGGAGAGCAGGGGCGGAAATACTTGAGAGCAGAGGGGGGTAATTGACCTCACTGAATTTTTAAGGGGTAATTTATCAATTTTCAGGTTGGATCACAGTCCTTTACTCATGAACATGATCAGATAAATGAATTTTATCCTCAGACCAACTTACTTTGAAGCAGGGCGGTTGCTAGCTTTGAAAGTTGAGTTGTGGAGATTATGAAAATTAATTGAGATAGAAATGTAGTGGCTTCGCACTTTGAGAAGAAATCAAATGATGGTAAAAGAGCCCTCCGCTCTCCCCCTCTATATAATTTACTTAAAAAAATAATGAATGTCTCAAGTTTGTACTCACTCTACTATTTTTCTTTTTTATAGTTTCACAAATTTAGTAAATTTTTGTGAATTTTTACAATTATATTGTTTAAAATGAGACTATCATGATATATTTATAACAACGACGACCCATAAAAAACTCAAGGATGAATGATTGTTTATAACTTACATTATTGATCGAACATGATATTTTTATAGTAATTATTGAAGATAAGGTTATCATGCAACAATAATTTCAAGTTAGAGAGTCTCGAAAAATATTATTGTAAACGATATATGAGCATTATTTAATTTAGTAGTTTATTGTATTATATTTTTATTAAAAAAAATTCAAATTTGAGTCACTGAACCAAAGATCTGGATCCGCCCCTGATGGAGAATATTAATACTAACCCATTTAATTAATATAATAAATATAACCTCACACTACACAAATTTACCATAATCCTCAGTGCTCGTGAAGAGGATGATTAACGTTGCTAGACTAGTTATAGTGATGTGAGTGCACCAATATATAGGTTGAATGTATGTACCCTTTGACTTAAGGCTAGACAAATCGATCAATCTCCTTTTATATAGGTTCGGAAAGAGATGTCCATTATTTGAGAAGAATGCATGTTCTATGGATACCCTGAAAATAGGGAAGGTCCCCAGGAGTCTTCTTCAAGTAACAAGATGACTTGCTCCATCCAACTCCACACATATATACTACTCCCTGTCTCCCTCTTAGTGGATTAAATCAACAACACTATCAGTGTATGTCGTCTGTTGTTCCAAAATTATATATTTTAATTAATTTTAAAATTAAAAATATATTTTTATTATAAATACATATCATTATTTATATATTAATTAATCTCTATTTTAAGTAGTAACTACTATATTTCTTGTAAATATGAAGAATACATTTAAAATATTTTAAAAAAAAAAAAACTAAAATTAGTTTTAAAAGTGTGTTTTTCTAGAATGTTTGGAGTAAAATTTGTTTCAAACAAACAAACAGTTCCTTGGAAAAGATGTTATCGGGGCCGGGTGTGACCTCAAGTTAGATAGTACAGTACTAGATAGATATGCCGTTTTTTGATTTGATACTCCATGCACGTCAACGTTCCCAACCCACACACTTTAGTGTTACTAGTAAATAGTAATTCAACTTAACCAGGGGGAGCTGCATCATACAAGTGGTGGCATGCAGCATTGGGTTGGTGGCGTAGCTTGCTAGTCAAAGTACGTAGTGGCTAGCGACATTATAATATTTTTAGAAATTAAAGTATTCTAAATTTATTGTTTTTTTAAGATTGTAATTATCCTTTTAATGTTTTAAGTGTGCCTAACAACGAATATAGTAATATGTAAAATATGTCTAAGATTAAATGGAAGTACTGTCACTTAATGAAGAAAACCAATGTTATGTTGGGTTGATCGAGCACTTGGGCACTTAACAGAATAGTCTCCGACATATCTTCCGATCTCCGTAGCTCTATTATTTTTTATATTCTAAACAGGAGTATTAAATAATACTATAGCATTAATTTTTGCGATATATAGCTAGGTCTTTCGATTAACAAAAAATATTAAACTCTCAATCGATCGATCTCTCTTCACGGTCAATTTAAAAATTTTCTAATCAAGAAATTTACGACGCAATTCGATATTTAGGTGGATATTTAATTTTGTGAATGCAGGTCAAATTCATACAACTTTGATATATTTTACATTTTGCTTGTGTTTGAACTTGAACTCACTAATTAAGAGTTAATTAGAGTTGAAATATATATATATATATATATATATATATATATATAGGTTCATTCACAACTTACAACAACCCACCTATAGGACTAGGAGGAGGTGTAATACATTCTTGAATTCTTTTTCTTTTCCATGTTACATTAATTCTCAAATGCAAGCCCTACCACTCCGCCCACTATAATAGACTCTGTACGTCTTGCGCATTGTCCATCTCCCAAATTGCCCACTTGTCACCTGAGGATAGGATGATCCATCCTTTTGCTTTTAATCCTCCAATAGCCTATATAATGCTCTCACAATGACCATAACTTTTGTAACCCAAAAAAAATCCCAAGTTTAGTTTTTTATTCACATACCGACTTACGCCTTAATTATGAGGAGAAGAAGAATGGTTGCCATAACCAAAGATCCAAGTTTAAGCCCTCATATCACCAAAGACTACCCTCGGGTTGTGACCGAGGAGATTCCTGGGCTTATTAGGGTTTTCAAAGACGGACACGTGGAACGACCCCAGATCGTTGCATGTGTCACAGCTAATTCATTGACGCCGGAGCTAGGTGTCACTTGTCGAGACATAGTCATTGACAAGTCGACAAACATTTGGGCACGTTTTTATGTTCCTAATTGCAATGGGAAGCTCCCTTTGCTTGTGTACTTCCATGGTGGTGGATTTTGTGTTGGCTCCGCTACTTGGAGCTGCTACCATGACTTTCTAGCACGATTAACGGCTAAAGCCGGATGCGTGATCATGTCAGTAAACTACCGATTAGCTCCTGAAAATCCTCTCCCCGCCGCTTATGATGATGGATTGAAGGCTCTAATCTGGTTGAAACAACATGCACCAAATGTGATCAGTGAATGGTGGTCAAGGAAGTGCAACTTCTCTAGCATGTTTTTAGCTGGTGACAGTGCTGGTGCCAATATAGCCTACAATGTGTCCATAAGCTTAAATTCTAGTCCAATTTTAAGGACTTCAGGGCTTAGAGGAATTATATTAATACAATCCTTTTTGGGTGGAGAATCGAGGACTCATTCGGAGAATCACATGGTTCAATCACCTCATTCCGCGCTTAGCTTGGCGACATCAGATACTTATTGGCGATTATCGCTGCCCTCTGGGTCTAACCGGAACCATCCGTGGTGCAATCCGTTGGCAAAAGGGACAACTAAATTGGAAGAGTTATCTAGTATGGTATGTGTATCTGAATTAGACATATTGAAAGATAGAAACTTGGAGTTTTGTAATGCTTTGGTTAGTGGAGGTACAAAAGTGGAGTATTTAATGTGCAAAGGAGTTGGACATGCATTTCAAATTCTGAGCAAGTCTCAGATTTCACAAACTCGTACCCTTGAGATGATCTCTCATATCAAGTCATTCGTCAATAGATGACCGCGCGTATATACTAGCTATCCGCGCTCTATTTCTTTATTTCTCTCTTGTCAATTTGTATATATACTAATAAATGAAATTTTTTTTGTAGTTATATGACTTTTTTATTTACGTGTCTAACAGTGACGTTAAATTAATGTTTTCCAAATTTTAAGTGCCTTGATTGGTGGAGCTAGGAGGAGGTACATCAAAAGTCCAATTTTGAGAGCTCATCAAATTTCAAATATTTTTTCTGCTACTTCAGTAAATCCACCAAGTGATCGATCCATCGATCATACCCTATTGATACTATTTGAATTTTGAAGGTGTTACTAGTCAAATAATAATATTGCATGCCTCCTTTAATTTGAATTCTTGGTATCTTGTAGCCAAGTCAACTCTGTGACAAAAATAGTTATTTTAGAGATTGAATTTGTGAATTTCACATGATTCATATACTAAATGGGTCCTACACTAATATTTACTTTTAAAAATAAAATTTACATAATGGTTGAGATTAATATTCACGAGACCTAAAAGTCCTCCGATTTGATTCCCCGCTTAGTATTTTCCCCTTAAATTCTTTCTTTATATGAGATTAGTGATTATTGGGAAAAAAAAATTACTGATAGTGCGAGTTTGTTAATTTCAATTTCTAAATGAGAAAATTGATCTTGATTATACTTGCCGTTAACGTCAAGATCTTCTCTAACGTTCTAATCACGTAAGACGCCCTGATCCTGCACAGTAAACACGATAAACACCACAAACTTGACGGCTGGACCGTCGGGGGATAACTCAGACGTGAGAGTCAGTATACGTGTTCACAAGGTTAACAATGAAAGATGTAATGTCTAGTGTATTGAGAGTGATAATAATTCTCCGTTGTGTGTTGTGTCAATATGAATGTGAACGTACCTGTTTGTGAAGACTTGGTTGATAGGTTATACTTTCTTTGCGGTTCTGGTGCCACCCACCTACTACCTCCGACATTTCTCGTGATCCGATGGTTCCCGCCAGTGTGTACAGATTCACCCAATACTTACGCCTCCTTTTTTACCATCACGGTAATCATGGGATCCCATCCACATTAATGCACGGCAAGAATAATAGCGATCGACCATCATGTTTTTTCATCATTACAAATCAAAGTAATAGATATTAAAATATATGATGGGCCAACCCAATCGACCCGATCCGATCTTGTAAGGACTTAATGAAATAAGGTAGTGGTAAGCCCAATAACATCAACACCTATATAAGTGAAAATACGATGGACTAATCAATAAGTAGGCCCAATCCATTCGGCCCAATGGGAGAAATATCACGACTCAACATTGCCCCCTAGTTTTTTATTAAACAGGAGGTTTAATAGGAAACTATAAATGGCATCGGTTCAGGACAAAAGGAATTATAATAAGACCAATAAAGGCCCAAAATACGACTTAAAAGCCCATCTGGTGAACATCAAATAAAGAACATAAAGGGTTCATCTTCGCCAGACTTCTCAAGTACCAATTTGAATCGCCTCGCTTTTAACTACCGAAGCTCAAGCCATAGAATGAAATACCGGTTCGGTAATAGCATACGTCCGTGATACCGATGATCATTGGTTCGGACATAGTTCCATCATGGAACTGATGAGTGAAGGAGTGAAATACCAGACTAAAGGAACTTGAGATTTGACCATCAATCTGAACTAATCGATTAATATTAGTCATCTGCAAGTAAACACTGTCTTCGGGTACCTCCGTCTCAAATACAAGGAAGCAGAAGAGGATACCGAAGAGAATGCCGAAGAGAATACCGCCCGAAGGGAGAAAGCCATTCTGAAGTCTGTGTTGGCAAAAGAAAGAAGCAACCTTGACATTGTTCTCCTCAATAATGAGTGCCTCCGGAAGGATATCAACAAGGTCAAAGAAGAACTGAAAATGACCAAGGCCACTCATCGGGTCATCACTGATATAAATGTTGATCTGTCAAGCTAAAGGATCAAAGCATCTGGTACATCGTCAGAAGCTCGAAGAAGAGCTCAAAGAGCTTGACCCTTAAGAATTTGAGTCCGCCAACCATCAAGACCTTCATAAGAAATCCGAGTAAGCATCTGAAAAATTAAATGAGTTGAGTTGACGATGAGATCGACCATATGTAACGCCGAAGTAGATGAAATCTGTGATGATGAAGAAGCCTGAAGATGACCTCCCCTTTACCTTTAGCTGTAGAACTTTTTGTGAAAATTCTAACTTTATGTGAATAGTTAATATTAATGAAATATCAACTTCATGCCTTATTACTTCTGGGTGAACATTTCTTGTTAATAATTCAGTATCAATGAACTGAACTTAGATAGTGAATCAGCTAAGGCATATAACAGTTAATTTATGAAATAAAGTGAACTGAATTTAATGGATAAAATTAACTGGACTGAATTGAATGAACCGAACTCAATACTTGAACAAAATAAATTAATGTATACTTATCGGTACCGAAGTGTGAGATCGGTCATGTGTCAGATGAATTCGGTTGATCCTCCTTGCACCATCAAGATCTTGCTTACCAGTCGGGGTAGAACAAATATATAAGGACATTTGTTTACCACTCGGGGTAGAACAATTATATAGGAACCAAGATATAAGGACCATGGAATTTGTCTACCACACGGGGTAGAACAATTATATAGGAACCAAGATATAAGGACCATGGAATTTGTCTACCACACGGGGTAGAACAATTATATAGGAACACTCCTGACAATAAGGCTGCCATCGAATGGACAGCAAGTCCGACCATACCTCCTTACTCCAGTGCATTTTGTTTACCACTCGCAGTAAATCAAAATTAAGAGGATTATGGAATTTGTCTACCACGCAGGGTATAACAAAACCATAAGGACACTCCTGCCGAAGAGGCTACCATCGAATGGTCAGCGAGTCCACCACGTCCTCCTTACTTCGGTGACTATTGATTTACCGCCCTCGGTAAAAATAATATAAAGGAACATAGGATTTGTCTACCACGCTGGGCAACAAATAGATAGGCTACCATCGAATGGCCAGCGAGTCCGACCATACCTCCTTACACCATTGTGACCTTAGGACAAATAGGAACATGATCATTGTGAAAAAGTGAATATGGATGAGCCACCGAAGTTTTTCTGTGCTGAATCCCCGGTTCTTTCAAGAATATCCCTGCCGAAGTGCTTTACAGGCCAAGAACTTCGGGTCAAATGATCGCCACAGATGTCTTTGTGAACTTTCCGAAGAACATACTCTGCTTCGGATGGAACCAAATGTTCGAGAAATGATGACGAAAAAGGTCCTTCGGTAAAGATTCTCATCAAGGAGAACAAAATTGACACTCTTGTACTTGGTCTTCTTTAACCGGCATCTGATCTAAAGGAAGGACGCCATCTTCCATCAAAGTTATAAGCATCCGTAGTAACCAACTTCAATAATGCATCAGCAATGAAATTGTTATTGTGATCGACTCCTTGATAGCCTGCTGTACTGATGTCCGAAATAGAATATCCATCTTCGTGCAATGTCCATGAGCTCTGCTGTAAGACCCCAACTTATTATTAATGAAATTTAATTTTCTCTATTTATTATTTTGAAATAGTAAGGGTTGATTTGATTAATGTGGATAGTTATGGGTAAAATACGCAAATATTTCAAAATAAGCAAGTGGTTATAAAATATTCATTGTTGTTTGGAATATTCGTTTGGTCGTGGAATATTCTTCTTTGTCGGGGAATATTAAATGCAATGAGCTTGATCTTTTTTTGGGCCCCATAACTTGAAGCGATTGGATAAAGAAAACGACAAATATAAGTTGTTTAAAAATAACTACAGTAGTTATTACTGTTAATATTTGTTAAAATACTAAATTGGTTAAAAACACAAGAAGACACTTGACGGTATTGCACCAATTATTGATTCTTACGTAAAGAAGGCACTACTTTCAATAATGGTTACGATAATTCTTGCTCAATATTTTATTTTATTAATTTAATAATTGCTTGCGTTGATATTTTATATTATTGTTGTTTCAATAATTGTCATTACACAATATTTTTTCATTATCAAAAAGCAATAATTCATATTATCTGAATAATATTATTAGATAACATTATTGGCAATATCTAGAAAGTTCTATCTAAGGAGGGTTTGGTCACCTAATTGCTTGCAGCCAAGAAGGAGAAATTCTTATTGGAAAGCCCCTCTTTCTGAGGCCACTCGTTGTCAATATTGTGATTCTCAGTATTATTTGTGAATAATTAATTATTGATTCATATGATGAGGAAAATATTAATTTTATGTGGATATAGATAGAAAATTTTTAATGTGACAATTGTTGAAAATTGAAATTTTATCTTTTTTGATAAAATAATTCATTTAAATATATTAGTATATTTTAATAATATAATCTTGATGATATTTTTACGATGAATGTGGGATATATGAGTATATGTGGAAGAGGAGTATTTTTGTTACAAAAATATTTAAAGCATGTTTTATGTGTTTGCGGGACCCCATTTCTTGACCGAAAATTTGATTATAGCACCGTAAAATCGCTCATTTGTGGATTTGGTCAATTTACATTTAGAATTTGGAAAAACTTCCTCCTACAAAGTTGTAGATAATGGAATTTCCTATAAAAATTAGCGAGATTCGAATTTTCTGACAAAAGGGGATATTTATTGTGAATTATTGAAGTTCTGAAGCTCCGAAATAATTAATTTTTGAAAGTTTAAAATATTTTTAATTACAAAAACGTGTTTTTCATTTTTTAGCCCTTATGTAACATGTGATAGAGGCTGAAATCAGTTGGAAGAAGTGTGTGTATGAGATTTTGGAAAAATATAATAATATTTAATAAATTTTCTACTTTGGTGTTCTAGCATTTTCCTATTAATAGGGTCTTGGGTTAGAATTGAAAATCACACCAAAAGCAAGTTTTCTCTCTCTATTATTATCGGTTTATTCTTGTGAGTATTTTGAGTATATTTTGAGTATTGCTATACGGTACATAAGTTCAAGTCATAGCTTATATATCCTGTTGTTTAAATTTAAGTCTTGATCTTTCGAGGTAAGAGATATTATTTTTTTTTTTTCGTAATGATATTATTTCTTCAATATCATTATCTTTGAAATATTGATCTGAATTTTTATCAAATTTGGAACTTTTGGTGTCGAGATTACTATTCACGTGATACGACCTTATTCACGATATCTGACACTTATTCACGAATACTTGCTTTATTCATCGAAAAATGAAAATTTTTCCTTTTAAATCTAAAATATCTATTGTGGATACTAGCTTTGATTGTATCCATGTTTTGATCATTCTTGAATTTTACACCACTATGATTATTTTTGAGGTATTTTTGGACATGGATAAAATAAAAGTACGAATCATTAATCCTTAATCCTTGTCATTTTGTTTCAATTTGGATTCGTTTTTTAAAAATATTTTCATCATCATCGGTCTTAAATGATGATATTATTGAATATCTTTGGCCTGTAGTGCAAAGATGAATGATTTCTGATAAATATCTTTGGCCCGTAATGCAAAGATGAACAAGTGTTTAGATGAACATGACCAACTGATGAATATCTTTGGCCTGTAGTGTAAAGATGAATATTTGATTCCAGATATATATTGATTGATGTTACAGGGATAAAAGATAGATGATGAACTTTTAAATTCATACATAGAAGATAGTAGTTTGCATTCTCTACTTAACTCTTCTAATGAATTATTATTTCCGCTGCGAATATTGATTTAAAACTTGTTGTCTATTGTATTCTATTAGATTTTTCCCTGTTGAAGACTAACGATAATTTGTTGTATATTATCTTAGTCATAATATTCTTTACTGGGCTGGGCTAGATGAGCTCACCCTTTTCCTTTTTGTTTCATTTTTCTTCTCGGGAGGCGAGAATATAAGCGAAATGCGGGTTGGGGTATGGAATGAAGGTTCTAGAGAGAGTTGTTTAGTAGTCCTCACCATTTTGTAAAATAATGTATCAATAAATATGATGAGGATTTATTTGAGTATAGATATTATCAGAAGATAATATTTGTATTCAAACTCACAGCTTTCTTGTTGTAATAATAAAGTTGTAGTTGTTTACGTACCATGGATTGACAACTTCGAAATGGGTGATGTATACCTATTTTGGGGGTGTCACATCCGCTTCTCATTGAAATCTTATTCTTTGTCGAACTCTTCAACTTCTCCTTGACTATCATCAGCTTCAGAAGAGACATGTTTGACCACAACATCAATCAACCGTGGAAACATGGCCGAAATGTTTGGATTTCCAGGAGTGCGGTTTATAGATCTGCTTTGGTGATGAGCCCTTCGCTGTGGCGAGAACACTCAAGGCAGAGTGCCTTTTTGCATTCTCGGGTGAATATCCTCCTGTGCTGCTCCTTTGTCTGCTGCGACCATAATCCTGAGAACCGATAGGGTGAGGTACCCTCTTCGGATAATCAGGAAAATGGCTTTTGGGTCTTCATCTACTCTGCTTCGACCATAATCCCGAAGACCAATAGGGAGGAATACCCTCTTCGATCAATTAGGGAAATGGCTATTGGGTCTTCATCTACTTATCTCTCACCATAATCTCGAAGACCAATAAGTGGAATACCTCTTGGTCCAATCGGAAAATGGTTTGTTGGGTCTTCATCTACTCTGCTTTCAATTATAATCCCGAAGACCATAGTATGGAATACCTCTTGATCAATTAGGAAAATGGTCATTGGTCTCGCTTGATGCCTCGAGGGCGGATCTCGAGACATGTCTCGGATCATTGGTATAGGCGCTTTTTCACTCATGGTTGTCCATCTTTAGGTGTACTTATGTCTTTCAGATTGAACATACTTGGACGCTTCGTCCCTCAACTCGGTTGATGAGAATTCATGTTTTTCGATGTAGAACAATTGGAAGGATTGTAATTGATAACTCAAGAACACTAGAACTCAGTCCTCCTTCTAGTGCCAATGTTAACGCCAAGATCTTCTTTAACGTCCCAATCACGTAAGACCCCGATCCTCAAGACAAGAAATAATAAACACCACAAGCTTGATTTGGGCCGTCGGGGATAAATTTCGGTGCGTGAGAGTCGATATCGTGTTCACAAGGTTAACAATGGAGGATGTAATGTCTAGTGTATTGAGAGTGATAATAATTCTCCGTTGTATGTTGTGTCAATATGAATGTGAACGTACCTGTTTGTGAAGACTTAGTTGATAGGTTATACTCTCTTGCCCGATTTACCGTGCTACCCACTACTTCTAACATAGCCTCCGTGATCTGATGGTTCCTGCCAGGTGTGTACAGTTCACCCAATACTTCTGACCTCTGTTTTCACCGCCGTACCATGGATCCCATCCACATTAATGCATGGCGAAGAATCGAATAACCATCATGCTTTTTCATCATTACTGAGTCAAAGTAATAGATATTAAAATATATGATAACCAACCCAATCGAATTCGATCCGATCTTGTAAGGACTTAACAAAAATAAGGTAGTGACTAAGCCCAATAATATCAACATCCTATAGTAAAAACCCAATGGACTAACTGAATAAGTAAGCCCAATTCATTTGGTCCAATGAGAGAAATATGACGACCCAACACTTGCGATTTCTCACTGAGTTTCAAAAAAACATCCTACAGGTTCACCCAATACTCGTGCTCGCGCAGGAGATGACAATGTGTGTATACGAGATGTGAAAATAAATTGAACTGATTTTTTTTAGATGCGACTGATTTATCAACATAGAATAAGAATAAATGTGTTTGGGCTTTCAAAATCTAACAATTAGAATTTCTAGGCTTTTGCGTTTCAGTTTTAAACTTTTATATAACGAGTGAATGATTTCTATACTGTGTTTAGATGACGGAATGAATGAAATGAAAAAATAAAATAATTTTAAAGTATTTCAAGTAAATTTAAAACATATATATCCATTCCATTGGCCTACATGAAATAAAAAATAAATAAATGAAATAAATTTAATTATCCTTCATTTTGCATTCAATTCTTTCCTCCAGTCAATTCTCTCTATCCAAACATAACATTAAATTTTTCACTACAACTACTAAGCAACTTTATTAACGTGCGGGGGCGGAAGAGAAAATTTGGGACAATTATTGAGAACAAAGCACATCTTTTCAGTAGTCATAATGTCGCCGTGTTAGTAATAATATACTGCTACACTCAAAATATATGATATGACTAATCAATAAATACCACCTTCAACAAAGGGTCTTCAATCAAACAAAAGGTATAGCTACAAATCCCATACGAAATGAACCTCTAACTTGACATCATGACATGATCTATTGACTGAAGTGCTTGGTTGGCGAAATAACGCACATCTACATCTGGGTCCTCAGCGAGTTCCACTAGACAAGGACGAATGGTCTTCTCCACCACCTACATTGCAGAAGAGACTTTAGAAAGGAAAACAGAACCAAGAAACGAATACTTTGGTCCAATCAACAGTTTAACAGAAATAAAAATTGGGAGTTAAGAAAAATGAAATTAGAGGAAAAGGGAAAGATATGATTACTTACAGATTGATCAACGATAGGAATATGGGATTGCAACACTTTTGCCACATTGAACTTGATGTTGGGCACTCTGGTAAAACAATATTTACAACACCAGTTCAAAACTACCAAACCAAAGGCGAGTACAACAATGAAAATGTGAAATCCAAGAAACTTCACCTGTCCTTCGATAAAGTAACAACCACAGGTAGCAGTTTAGCACATGTAATTTCTGAGCCCATGACAGGAGCAAGTAGAGAAATTGCACCAAGGATGGTCATCCGATACAAATAATGAGGATTGTTAATCATATCCAAAACCTGTCCAAATTACATCAAACTTTTATTGCACGAGGAATACCAAAAATATTTAAATTAGGAAGCTTCATTCAACAATTAAGAAAGCTCTATATACAAAAGGAAAGAGACTCTGAAGCATGCATGTCGACAAATTAATATGGCAAGTAATTCCAATACAAATAATTGTGTATTTGTCCTTTTTTAGAATAATACTGCAGAACCACTTCCTACATTCCAATTGAGATTGGCAACCATGATAGAGAAACTAACTCCCAGATCCTGTATCGAAATAATTTATCTGGGAAAAGGAAAGGCTTGAGCAGGAAAAGCACAATCAGAAAATCCTTTATCAGCAGGTACTAGAGAAATAGGATCAATGTCATTAAAAAAACCTGTGCAATGATGTGCTGCATAGCCCACTCTGGACCAAATTCTTCTGCAAGACGCTTTAAGTTATTAGCAGCAGCATCTCGAATTGAGTAAACCTGCACCACATGCCAAATGACTATAAACCAAAGAAATATCCCTTGCACAAGATATAAACCATTCATCATACTCCATCAAAATAACTTTCTGAAGGCGAAGTTTAATGCAGTTTCTACATACTTGCTGACAAAGAAACCAGTGTCCTATATAAAATAAGAGGAAAAACGCAACTGTGATCATCAGGCATCTCAATACTTTCTGATAGACATCATAGTTTCTCTTAAACAAAGAGGACGGCACCGAAAAGAAACAAAGATGTAGCCTTGTTAATCATCAGTTGTATATTCACTACTGACGTTAATAAATGCTATGGAGTCCTAAGTTTCAAAGAGGATAGCTTCAGATCTATTGCTTAGCTGCTAAAATTACTCAAGATCACTTCCCTGCCACATCTCTCCAAAAACAGATTAAAACCACCGACTAATAGAAATGTAAAAGTCAAAATACATCCCAACAACCTCACAAAAGAAACCCACTGAAATAAAATAGCAAGGAAAAGAAGAACCTGACACACTTGCCAATTCAGGTTGGGAAAAGAATCAAATATTACATTGTGAAAGCATTACGAACAATGAGAGGCAAGGAAACGATGTCTCATAATTCTAACTGCTCATAAATACGACAGAAATGCACGAACCTTATCCTGCAGCCACTGCATGCACAGAGTACCAAGCTTATCATCAAAAAAGCCAACTCCCAACTGACTAGCCAATAAAGGTATATACTCAATAATTGCCAGTCGAACCCTCCAATGCCTATCCTCTGCAAGCTCAACAATTGCTGGTAACAGAGATTGGGACAAAAGATCAATTCCAATAACCTGCAAATAATGGCAAGTTTCAACATAGCTATAGAGAAGGATAAACTGGAACAAATTTAAACGTAAAACAAGAAAAAGTAAAAGGCGCAAAACATTAAAAAAACTAAAAATAAACAAACACCTTAAGCAGTGTTCTAAAAATCTCCGCCTAGGCGCTAGGCCCCCCGCCTAGGTGCTAGGCCCCTCCTTGGCGTCTCGCATAGGTGTTAGGTCCCCCTAACACCTCACCTAGGCGGCAAAAAAATCCCTCTGAGAAATTAGGCGGGGTCTAGGCGGAGAGTTTTTTTATTTTCTTTTAATAACTACTCAAACCAAATCTTGATATATTTATTTTTCTAATGATTTACCATATTCATAATACAGATTGTAGCATATCAAATCACAACAAGAAGTGAGCAATATCAAGTCAAAATGGATAATTTTATTATAGTTGTAATTTTTTGAACTTGTACCAACTTTAAATTATATAAATGATGATACATTTGTAATATTTAATTTAATTCAATATAATTCTTAAATTTATGTTTAGTTTCTTAAGTTTTAATATTGAATTAAATTCTTGAAATTTTAAAATTTATTATTTAATAGCAATCTTGTTTATGAATAAAACTAATATGTTAAAAATATGTTTGAACTTTGAACAATTGAATGCTTGTGTTTGAACTTTGACATTAACAATATGGATATGTGTTTGAACTTCAAACAAATGTCTTTATTATAGATTGTTTTGTTTTATATTATTGTTTTGTTTGGATAAATGTTACATAAAATATTAAAATTGGCTTAAAATAAAAAATTATACCTAGGCCCCTCCCAGGCCCCCTAGGCACTAGGCCCCCTCCGGCCGTCCGGCCGCCTCCTGCCTAGCGCCTTTTAGAACATTGACCTTAAGTTAAAAAATATTACATGGCATATAGATCTCAAAAAATTGTAGATGATATAGCATGTAAAAAAAGAGAACAGAAATACTCGTGAGTAAAATTATTCCATGTTTTGAACAATAGAAGAGCACATTTAATAATGTGAACTACAAAAGATATAGAGCAACATCTGAAAGCAACAGTAACAGGTTCCATATTTGCCCACAAAACATTAGCTCGTAAAGGTGTTCTACAAGCAGAAGCAAAGCCACACAGATGGTTAAGTGGTCAATTTAATAGTAAAAGAGATAATTACAAGTCGAGCAACAATTATTACTCACATAAGAATAAAGAAACTATGTCTGTTTAACCACACAAAAAAAAAAGACAAAATGGACAACAAATAAAAAAAGAAAAAGACAAGACTCGGTAAATTTTCTAATGACTTGTAGACTAATCAGATAATAAACCATTTTGGCTAGTCATGCAATCTTTCCAACTACCAGTATAACTGTTTTAAATTTGCCTTCATGCTTTTGATTTTTATATTCTATATAAATTTTCCTTTGATATATCAAATTTTATATTTCTATACTTTTTAATTACGTATTTAATTTCATTCTATCAAAATAAAATATAATTACTCAGCACAATTAGTTACAGATAATTAACTGCTCGTCTAAATATTTATACTAAACAATTTTTTTTTGAAAAGAATAAACAACATATTTAATATGTTTATATACAATAAAATTTCCAATGCTTATGAATTTGTACGGGCTTCTTAATTTATGTTTTTTTCAAGTTTTGCTTGTTTATTAACAGTACTAAAAGTTTGTTAAAATTATGATTGTTCATATAACGAACAAATTTGGTATATCAATTGAGTGACACCTTAATAGTTAGATTGACAAGCATGCAAAAAGAAAAATAGTGTGTAAGATTCTTTTTATACATATACTTTTAAATTATATTATTTATTAAATTTTACTAATTAATATTTTGGCCCCTCACAATACAAAACTCTGGTGGCGCCACTATTTACAAGAAATTTTATATATCTTCATCTGAATTTGCAAAGAATGAACACAATATTGTATTAATATCTGGCAAAACTAAGGATTACCCTATTGTAGTTGCCAACTTTTATTTATTATTAGACTTTAAAAAATGCAATTACCACAATGAACTAATTAAAAAATTAAATTGGACCATTCTGTTAAAATAATTGAAAGGCCATTAATTTGATTCAATTATTTTCAGACGTGACATGAAAAATAAAAGGAAAAAGAAAGAAATAATGACATGGCTAATTTGACTGGACAAATATAAAAAATCAAAAACACATAAGTTTTATCTTCTCTCTTCCCCGTCTTTGGTCTTCTCCTCCCCCTACCTTCACCTTTTCCTCCCATGGACACCATCACTTCTGAATACCATCATCATCTACCGTCATCACCAAAAAATTCATGTAATTTCATTTTTCTGACCAAATCCATAGTTGAATTTTATGATTTTAAAGGAAAATTTCATAAGTTTCTTTATCAGATCTGAAATAAGGTTTGGATTCATGGATAGATTTTGGAGGAAAGCTTATGAGTTTCTTCATACACTGAGAAATCAAGATCGAATTTCCAAGAGCTTCTCTCCAATTATTAGGTCACATTTCAAGGCTTCATCAAATTCAAAGGTAATTTTTTTAAAAAAAAAAATTGTGCTTTTTATAGGGTTTCATCTTGCCTAAAATTGCAAATTATGGGATTTATGTTATAACTAAGAAACATGAAATAGATGTAGGGTATATTAAGAAAATTGAAGAGAAATTAGAGGACTTGGATGTAGCAAATTCAGGGATTCTTTGTTGGTAATCTCAGAGATGGGACCTTCTGTTTTGTTTAAATGAAGTGATGAATATGGCTCCAAAGAAAAAAGAAGCGGAGCAGTAGCAGGATATTCGAGTTTTTCACGGCCGAGAGGACCTCAACAGTTCCTCTTTGGGGAGAGAGCAGCAGATGATTAGCTGGTAGTTTTTTCTGGTGGAACCATATCCGGAGGTGGCGCAAATGCAATAAGTATTTCCCAAGGTCTTGGTATTAAATTCTGCCGGCCCGAACTCTCAACAGCGGCAGCGACGCTGAAGTTATCAGAAGCTCAAAGGCCTTACCTTTTACCGGCTATGTCACATGAGAAAAGTTGTTACCCGGTCCATGCCATTTCCTTTTATTCATGTGCCACGTATTAAAAAACTTGAATCAATTTGATAGAAGTTAAATTATTTTAACGGAATGGTTCAATTCCAATATTTTAATTAGTTTAATGTGGTAATTACAAATTTTAAAAGTCTGGTGTAATAAGTAAAAGGTGCCAACTTTAGTTGGGTAATCCTTAGTTTTGCCATTAATATTTAGTTCCCAATCATCTTACAGATGCAGTTCCACAGCCACCAGTCCGTTAGAAAGGAGTGTTGCCAAAGTTCTTTTGTACTACAATGGAATTTTTTAAGCTATAAACATTTCCCCAAAAGCAAGAGAGATGACTACGCTTGCTACATAATAAAGAAGTTGCAAAAGACATCCATTTTTAGTTACCATCTGCTACCTAGATAAGTCTTTACCTAAACTATAGTACTTGAAATGGGGACACTAGAAAATGCAAGATGTATAAATGAGTATACATAACAAGTAAATGCATAACAGAAAGTGTTCAGCCTGAAAAATGCACACCTGATTGACTTGATCAAGCTTGCTAATAATATTGAGGCGTACATCAGGAAATTCATCCTTTAGAAGTGAAAGAAATATTGGAAGAAGTTGTTCTATTGTAGCGTCCTGCATTAAACACCAGATAAATTCAAGACTCAACTTGCAGAAACCATAACTAAACAAAATTTACCTACAGAAGGCATTGAAGACCGTCATACTATGCTGATCGCCTGATAATAAGTCATAACTACTGTAAAACCATGTGTTCCTAGATGAGTAGAAAACCAGACAAATTTCAAATACAGATAAACCAATAAGGACAATAAATCAGTTGTTGCTCCCTGCTCATCAGTGAATTCTACCACTAGCAGGAGCTGCTATCGGCATTGGAAAATATCCTTAGTTCCTTTACTGATTCCATGGAATTTCAAAAGACATAAGCATCAAGAAACAAATTTATATCATGATATAGGAATCACAAACTCAAATTAAAGGATCAGACAAATTCAAGCATCACGTGTAACAAAAAGACAAGATAATCTAGCAGTGAAAAGAACTTCTAAACTACAGAAATTGAAAAGAAAATCTAAACAGAGACCAACAACTGAAGCTAGATAGTCAGTAATGTCGATAACATACTCCATCACACTTGGTATTAAGATAAATACCCAATTAACCCTGATAGTATAGTCCATCAGACAGTACAATGCAGAAGAACCAGGACAATCAAATTTGGCACTAGCAATAGTTAGAAAAAGGATAACTTGAATGCATGGACCAAGTGAATAATAATCAGCAACATTGTTGCTTATAAATGGATACAGAAAAGTATCATAAAAGACATAAGGCTAAAGTGGAAAGAACAAATCAAATAATACTTAAGACAACAATACGCAACAAAGAGTTGTGACACCACCAAGTAGCTAGAGCAAACAAGCAATCATATAAATTTCACACAAGCTGAAATTACATGTAGTACATGTTTTGCACACCTTTTTCCATCTTTGGCATACACCAGGAATTCCCAATTCAAAAATCATGTCCAACAAAATAAAAAAATCTGAAATTTTCTCTTGCTAGTTGATTTCTGTCACATGATAAATGTGAACCCTTGCAATTATTTGTATAGTAAATTAATTGTGAACAGGAAAAAAATGAAGTAACATATATGACCACCTTTGCATTAAATAAGTAAATGAAAAGAAAAACAATTGAGGTTGCATAGAGATCAAGTGAAATATACTTTTACCTTTCCTAAAACAGGAGCCATTCCCATTATAACAGAGGCCAGAGCAGACCTAACATGTTGTGAAGAATCTGAAGACAATTCCTACAAAACGTTGTGGCCAAATAGTAAGATAGCTGGACTATAGGACAAAGAATGAATAATTAAAGAGTATAATCAAGAGGATAAAAATGACCGAGTCTTGCAACACCAGACCTTCACACACGGAAGAATGTGCTGAATTGCTAGCTCGGGATTAAGAATCCGGCAGAACTTGGTAACTTTGCCAGCAGCTGCTATACGTACTTCAGCTTCATTATCTCGAAGTAGCCTCACATATGCAGGAACCAAATCCGTCCTTCAAACATTAAGGTAAACACTTATTAATGTTTCAAAATAACAATCATAAGGAGTTATTAATACAATCAAAATATAATCAAAACTATAATTATTATCATAATGTTGTTCAAAAACGTGACAACACAAAACTAACATGATGAAATTGACTGAAAAAGTGATGTGGTCAACAACTAGTACTAGAATGGAACATATCAAACAGTTCACATAAATATGTACCTTGTAGGTTCAGGCCCCACAGCTTCACATAGTTCATACAGTTGATTGGCAACCATGTAGCGAACACGCCATGACTTATCCTGATCAAGAACAACAAAACCGGTCAAACTGATAGCTTAATAATGCAGAAAATATATTTAAGTTATACATTCTTCTAAACATCAACAAATAAAGAGAAGTCTCCACAAAAATTCGATGGCATTACTTGCAATATCAAAATGAAAATTCAATTACACATAAAATGTAGCCAAATTAGAAAGAAGATTAGAGCAATAACATAACTAATAAACTCCCAGATATCTTTCCAGAATTAAAATGATCTTTTCTAACGACGCCACCGTTAGGTTTTCCCTAATGGAAAACTTTAGAAGAGCAAAAAGGATATGATCGTAAAGAAGTACAGAGGATGGGGTCGTAAATAAAGAAGCTTATAAGGTCTATCTTTAAAATTTTTAAGAAAAATACTAAAGCTAAAGCCACCAAGGGCTTTTTAAGATGGCATTCTTCAATCTGAACTCTAAGTCGATCCAAATCACATCATTCCTTCAGTGAATCCCAAGGAAATGTTTCTCCTCTAATGATTAATTATCTTTCTGTTTCTAGTTAACTATCTTCCTCTAATAACACTATTTTCTCTTCTAGTCATGGATTGTCTGTTTAAATTTTAGTATATAGCCAACGAGGTCACTCCACACAAACAGGTACAAGTATATATGTAAAATTAAATTAAAAAAACTAGCATGGTACAACAATAAATAGCTCAAAAAAGAGAGTAAACGGATATGCCCTCCAACCTATCTCTCTATGGCCAACAACAATGCTTTCTCTCTCTCTATGCATGTTTATCCTTGGAAACTATATTTATTTGACTTATGACTTCCCATATTGATTCTCGACAACCTCGATCAGATATCTAATTAATTTGTAAGGCTCAGAAACTATCAAGGGATTAAAAAATGAGATTTAGAGGAATGTGTAACTCTAAATAAAATTAACAGAAAACATAAATAGAAATTCAATTAGGGGTATATAAAGGAAGACATATCACCGCAACCATAAAACTATATGTATGTGTATACATATATAATAGCAATGATTTGAAGCACTTCTTTTTACACTATTTCGGAAACCGTATGGATATGTAAAGTACAGGATTTTCAATCCTAGCAGGAAAAGGAGGGAATCTTGCTAAAGATTTTATTGTTTAATAAGTAAGAATCCCACCAAAAATGTCATATAAAGTGCACCATAAAGAAGACCCAAAAATAAAAACTGTGAAACTATTTATATATACCAACAATAGAAATCCTCATATATTAAAACTTACAAGGGCACGAATATGAGGTATGAAAATATTATGGATAAAATTAAATCAAGGTAAAAATATAAGTCCAAAAGTGCACCTGAGAGAAGTTGACAATGACAGGAAGAATATGTGCAACACAATCTTGGGGCTCTAGCAACTTCCCAAGAGCAGCACAGCCTTCAACAGCTAGTAATCGAACAGAATCTTGATCTAAAAAGAATATAGATTACATTAAAGCTTGCAGACTTAATCAAAAAAAAAAAAATGCAAAACAACCTATTTTGAAAAGTGATTGAAAATAAATGCTAGGATCTACAAATAAAAACAGTCATTGCTATAAACCATATCAAGTTAATAGTTAACAAAAAAGAATCACAAATTTGTCGTTCATACTGTTATCACAATATTTTGTTTTTGTACAAACCACAAGCGCAAGAAAACAAATTCGTATCTCGATCATAACTATTGGAGCCTAAGTTTCTTCAAGAAAAACAGCGGAAAACATAAAAGGGTGTTACTTAAGCTCCTTACACACCCGTTTATAGTTAATATGTATTGCAATGACTATAAAAACCCTAAACAGATTATATCCTTGCTGCTATGGTAATCTAATCTCAACTGCACTTCTTTTATTATTATCACTTAAAACAATGAAAAGGACTTAAATCCCTAAATATAAGTTAAACTCTGACATGATCCGTACTTTGCTACACTAGTATTAATAAAAGCCTGCTACAGTGCTGCTACAATATTTTACAAATTTTCTATTTCTTCCACTTAAATAACTTATTGGAAGTTGCAAGGGAATTCTGAATATAGAATATCTTTCAAAGACCTATGAAATATCATAACGCCTATATATTTAACATCAACATCCCTGAACAAACCCTAAGAATTAAAGCCATCTTAGAATTTCTATTATCATTATGTTAAGACATGTTGCCTTAATCTTTATTGGCACATACCCTTGGAAGTTGCAAGGCAATCTTTCAAAGAACTATAATTTAAAATTAAAAAAAAAAACTCGTATTTTAATCTCCACACCCCCAGAAATCTCAAAATTCTTTTATGTTTTAATGTAAAGAAATGAAGCCTTCATTTGGATTGGCATGTCTCATAAGTCATAACAACCTGCAAAGGTCATCAATCCTAATAATCAGATAGCTGATTGTTCAACTTTCTTCATCAGAATCGTCAAATTTTGCATCATATAAGTTGCAAGTAAAAAATTTGAGCGTCCCGCAAATTTGTCAGGACTTCCAAGTCCCCCTATACACCAAACGATGTACATTTACCAGCATCATTTGTATTATTTTTATCTACAATTGGAGAAAGTTCATAGCCATACAGTCAGAGAATTTCACCCATTCATTCAGTATAATTACAATATTATTGTCACCAACCATTCATTGTATTACAAGTGTTTCTCTCACCTATCATTGTTCAATTTCAACTCATAGTCCTACTTCTTGACATTCAATAATTATCAACTCCTCTAATAAACATTCCGACAATCTAAGCAATGGAGCGGTACAAAGTACACCTCTTCCATAGAAGTAGGTAGTAACCTTTAAGAGTCTGTTCAGTGGGGAGTATCTAAGGGTGTCATACTCCGGCTTGCCAGGAGTAATCAACCAATTTTTCCATGACGGGAGAAACATCCTTGCAAAATTATTACAGCAACCAAATCAATCCATCCTACTAAATGTGTATTTAGTAACAACTTTGCAAATTAAAACTGCAAAAAGAAAAACCTATAAGGGAGTTCTCACCATCCTGTGTAAGATCCTCGAATATTGACATGAAGTCAGTCTTTAGCTGAGCAGGTTCGAGGGTAGCAGCAAACTTCCCCAAGTTTGTAGCAGCAGACCTCCTCACCATAGGCATGTCATCCTGACACAGCTGACTGTATATTGATCGCAATTCAGTTTTCAACGTCTCTGGGGCACTTGGATAAGCAATGTGAAACAGTCCACAAGCAGAAACTCGAGCTGTAAACCATTCACCGGCTGCTAGCCTCTGAATGTATTATTTATAAAATGTAAGAACAAACTCCAATGACTAATACGAAACTAAAACTCAATGAAAATTTGATATAAAGAAAAGTGAACAGTTTCCGAAGCTGGTGAGAGGGCAAGGACGGGTGCAAGATCATGAGAGCAAGGAAATCTAAAAACATAGATTTCATAGTGGTTTGTGAATGCTAATATTTATTATATTAAAATTATTTCCATTGAAATATATTTGATGAAATATCAGAGAAAGAAGAATTTTCTGAAATATATTAACATAACTTAAAACAAAATCAAGAACTTGGTTCAGCGGTCAGTGTTGTGTAAATCACATGGGAGGTGTGGGGTTCGAACTTGGGCAAAGCCTAACTTCTATTCATTATAAAGTAACTGCACAAATTTGACGATTTAAATACGCGGAATTGATTTAAGGGTTAGCACAATGAACAAGCATGTAATTTGTGAAAAGGAAAGTATAAGAATATATAGCAGAACACCTCATGAGTTATCAATACTAAATCAGGAACCTATAACTTTATCAATAACGAGTTTTTGCCAAAGTTGCATTTCTTTACAAGTGCTTTTTACCAAAAAATTGCATTGCCCAATAGATAAATAAGAATTACAAACACGCAAATTAAAATAACATAATGTTGTAAGCAATCAACCAACCTTCACTAGAGGTATAAACCAATCAACCAAATCATTCTCCCTCATTTGAGATCCAATTCTACAAAGTGATTCCACAGCTTTGTCCCTCACACAGGTTTCCTCAACAATGCAAAGGGTTTCTAGAGGAGGAAGCAAAACATGAGCATGCTCCACACCTCCGACGTAGGGTATAAACACCCCCAACTCTTCCGCCATTGCAAGAAGCACTTCATCATCGTCATCATTGTTCTCACTCAAAAATGGAATTAATTCCTTCCGTGTTCGCTCCTCCCCAAGAGCACGAGCAATTGTTGAAAGCTTCCGAATAGAATTCAGCCTCAATTGAATGTCATCATTCTTCAGCTCGTCTATCAGAACAGCAATTGGGTACAGTGGCTCATCAACCATTGACATTGTATCTCAATTGATTCTAACAACTTCAATCGAGCATTAGAAAACAATCAGATTACAGTCTTGTACATCATGGTGTAGCAAATTCAGTTCCTAAATTATTAAATCTTTTGAGAATTTTTTTAATAATTACTAAATAAACTATACATACCGAATTTTAAATAATCCATACTTGAAAATAGACACAACCATAATGTCCTTAAATCTGGGAGTAATAGAGCAGTGATAGACTCATCCAAACAAGATCTCAACTTATATTTTGAAAAAGGCTTATACAGCTACATATCAACTATAGAGATGCTTTGCTTTGAGAATTTAAAATTGAATAGACAATAATGTTAAAACTTGAATATTTTTTATTAAAAAAACAAAGTCAGTCAAAATACAGCTTATTTGAGCCTTCCAACTTGAATCCATTATTCAAATAAGAAATGCTCGAATCTGTTCTTCTTACTCAGTAACAACGCGAAATGAATTGACTCCAAGATCTGAACGGAAACCTAGACTTTGAATCCAGAAAATAAGCAAAAAGTTGAGAAATGAAGGTCGGAAATTTTATATAGGATTCTTAAGCATAGAATCATATAAACAAAATCCGAGTTTAATTTATCGCTTGATATGGATCAAATCAAAGGTTTCTCAAATATAATGGAAGACGAATCTGTCTATATAAATTATATAGAAAGAGAAAGGGGGAGATAAAGAGAGACGGACAGAATTGGTATTGGTCTTACCGTTTGCAAGCCTTCCCGCCGGCTTCTCAGATACGAAGGCCTGTTCCTTCTTTTCGCCCAGTGCAGGGAGAGAATGAGGAGAGAGAGATTTAATGAATTTCCCTTATAAAGAAATTATGTAATGTCCGGAAGCTAAGAAAAACACCCGACTCGTAGCTAATGAATTATAGACTCAGTTAATTAATTGGTCCACTAAAGAAACAAAGTTAATTGGGCCACTAAATAGATAATGAGACAAGCCCAATTTTAGGTACCGACTGTAGTCCACACATAGGTGGATTGTAAATACTACTTCCGTTCCACAAAAAAAAACTATTTCAATAAATATTTGTTTCAAAAAAAAAAAAGTGTATGATAATGTGTCATTATTTATATTAAATTAAATATTATCATATCAAATATTATTGCTTCAAAAATAACTTTTTTTAAAAGTTGTGATTTTAAATATATAAAACTAAAACAATACTTTATTCCACATAAGATGTGATGAATTCTTATACAAAGTCACGTATGTTTTTTATTTATCAAACTCTAAGTACCTTTATACTTGTACCATTCTTATGTTGATTTATATGTTTTGTTTTAATAATGATAGTATATTTTATATTTTTTTCAAGTTTGGATTTGAGCTGATCATATATGATTTGTTAAATAAGTTCGAATTTTCAAGAGGTCCATTGTAGAGAAAAGTTCATAGAGATATTATTGGATTAAGTATCTAGGAAATTACTTAAGAAAATTTGTAGTAAGATTTTTTAGCATGAGTTATTAATTGCAAGGCAATTCTATTTTGCTGAAAATATCCTTTGAAAATGTTTATGAGCTTAAAATTCGTTTTCTTTGAGAAGTTATAATTATTTTGAATCGCTCATTTTCAACAATATATTTTTGTGTCGTTAGCTTTTATCTCTATACATTATCTTCACGGCTAAAGCTAAAGGGGGAGGGGATGAACAACTTCTAGCAAATTATTAGTATCTTGCTCTTAAATTTTTATTGCTGAAAATTTATAGTTATATCTTGTAATCATATTCAGTGACGAAGTCAGAAAATTATAGCAGTGAAGTCAAAATTATTAGTAAGTTATAATAAATTTGGCGGGGGTTCGGGGCAGCGCCCGCGAGTCAATTTTTTTTAATACTTTATATTTTCGGGTTAGACAAATACATCCAAATATTCAATTTAATAATACTAACAAAATGAGAAAATCACAATTGATTTCTGAAAACAAAACTGAGGTTGAAAAAATTGAAGAGAGAGTAATTTTTGTTACCTGTAAGGGTACAAGGCTGCAATAGAGTCGCAATCCAGTCTCCACACTCGCCACCCGCTAGTCACCATTACTCACTCCAACCACCCGCGAAAGGCTTTGATGGTTCACCGTTTGGCTTTTGCCTTTTGCGATTTGGCTTTGCCCCTTCTCTCTTTATTTTGTGACTGAAGTGTTGAACATATATTGATGTATGAGATTTAGGACTGAGGCTTGGTTGTTTTAGGTATCTATAATTAAAAAAAAAAAATTGAGTAGTGTCAAAAATTGAGTGGGATAAAAAAAAAATTAACTGATTTCAAAAATTGAGTGGGGTCAATTGACTCATATTTTTACCATAGCTTCACCACTGATCATATTTATTATTGTTAAACTTATATACAAACCTAGATTGATTTGTGATTGATAATGTGGACATATATGTACAAATAAAACTATAAGGTTACAGTGGTGTTCAACAAATTTCAGAATTAGTTTGTAAGACCCCAACTTATTATTAATGAAATTTAATTTTCTCTATTTATTATTTTGAAATAGTAAGGGTTGATTTGATTAATATGGATAGTTATGGGTAAAATACTCAAATATTTCAAAATAAGCAAGTGGTTATAAAATATTCATTATTGTCGGAGAATATTCGTTTGGTCGTGGAATATTAAATCTTTTCGGAGAATATTCGCATTAAATGCGACCAAGGCCATGCATGTATGTGGGCCCCATAATGGAAAAAACGATTGGAGGAAGAAAACGACAAAAATAAGTTGTTTAAAAATAACTACAGTAGTTATTCAAGTATTATCTTTGTTAAAATACTCTCCTAATTGGTTAAAACACAAGAAGAAGACACTGCAGTATTGCATCAATTATTGATTCTTACGTAAGAAGACACTACTCAATAATTGTTACGATAATTACTTTATTCAAAGATTTTATTTTATTGATTCAATAATTGTTGTGTTGATATTTTATATTCTTTGTTGTTTCATAATTATCATTACACTGCGGTATTTTTCATTATCGAAACAATAATTCATATTATCCTCAATAATATTATTAGATAAAATTATTGGCAATGTCTAGAAAGTTCTATCTAAGGAGAGGTTTGGTCACCTAATCATGCTTGCAAGAAGAGAAATTCTTATTGAAATCCCCTCTTTCTGAGGAATCGCTTAGTTGTCAATATTGTGATTCTGTAATATTATTTGTGAATAATTAATTATTGATTCATATGATAATGAAAATATTGATTTTATGTGGATATAGATGGAGAAAATTTTTAATGTGACAATTGTTAAAAATTGAAATTTTTTCTTTTTCTGATAAAATAATTCATTTAAATATATTATTATATTTTAATAATATAATAATGATGATATTTTTACGATGAATATGGGATATATGAGTATATTTGGAGGAGTATTTTTGTTACCAAAAATATTTAAAGCATGTTTTATGTGTCGGTGGACCCCATTTCTTGACTGAAATTTGATTATAGCCTGTAAAATCGCCCGTTTATAGATTTCGGTCAATTTCTGTTTGAAATTTGGAAAAACTTTCTTCTGCAAAGTTGTAGAGAATTGAATTTCCTATAAAAACTCGCGAGATTCGAATTTTATGACAAAAGGGCTATTTATTATGAAGTTGTGAAAAAATTTTAATATTAATTTATTAAATTTTCTACTTTGGTGTTCTAAACATTTTCCTATAAATAGGGTGCTTAGGTTAGAATTGAAAATCACACCAGAAATTGAAGTTTTCTCTCTCTATATTATCGAGCGTATTCTTGTGAGTATTTTGAGTATACTTTGAGTATTGCTATACTGGTCTGAAATTCAAGTTATAAATTTATATCCAGATATTCCGCTAAATCTTGTCTTTCCGAGGTAAGGATATTATTTTTTTTTGTAATGATATTATTTCTTCAATATCATTATCTTTGAAATATTGATCTGAAGTTTTTATCAAATTTGAAACTTTTAGTGTAGGAGTTCTTATTCACGATACTCTGACTATTCACGATACTATCTGATCTTATTCACGAATCGACACTATTCATCGAAAAATGAAAATTTTTCATTTCGTCCAAAATATCTATTCTGGATACTAGCTTTGATTGTATCCATGTTTTGATCATTCTTGAATTTTACACCACTATAATTATTTTTGAGGTATTTTTGAACGTGGATAAAACAAAAGTACGAATCATTAATCCTTAATCATTGTCATTTTTTGTTTCACCGGATTCGCTTTTAAAAAATATTTTCATCATCCTCGGTCTTAAATGATGATATTATTGAATATCTTTGGCTTTGTAGTGCAAAGATGAATGATTTTGATGAATATTTTTGGCCCGTAGTCTGAAAGATGAATGTGTTTAGATGAACATGACTAATCGATGAATATCTTTGGCCTATAGTGCAAAGATGAATATTTGATTCCGGATATATATTGATTGATGTTACAGGGATAAAAGATAGACGATGAACTTTTAAATTCATACATAGAAGATAGTAGTTTGCATTCTCTACTTAACTCTTCTAATGAATTATTATTTTCATTGCGAATATTGATTTAAAACTTGTTGTCTCATTGTATTCTATTAGATTTTTCCTGTTGAAGACTAACGATAATTTGTTGTATATTATCTTAGTCATAATATTCTTTACCTTGGGCTAGTTGAGATCACCTTTTTCCTTTTTGTTCCATTTTTCTTCTCGGGAGGCGAGAATATAATGCGACGAAGTCGGGGTATGGAATGAAGGTTCTAGAGAGAGAGTTGTTTAGTAGTCCTCACCATTTTTATAAAATAATATATCAATAAATGTGATGAGGATTTATTTGAGTATAGATATTGTCTGTAAGATAATATTTGTATTCAAACTCATAATTTTACTTGTTGTAATAATAAAGTTGTAGTTGTTTACATGCCATGTATTGACAACTCGTAATGGGTGATGTATACCTATTTTGGGGGCGTCCACAGATTCTTTATCGAGCTTAGGGATATGATCTCCAGCGGAGATCGGGGAATAGAACTAGGAGGAGAGACGAGTAAATCCTTCGCTTGTGTGTGTCTTACCTAAGCTTATTTGTTTAGTCAAGATATATAGGGATATTATGTGATATATTGATTTTCTTAATTAACCCTTGTTTTATGACGATATTTGAGAATGTCGAATGAGAATATTAATGAAGGAAATGAGGCCGTGGAGACGCTCAGTACTCACCAACGGAGGAGAACGTGCAATGTACCGGCAATGTTCCTCTTGTGAATAACACCACCGAGCGAGATGATGAACGAGGGGATGTTTAGAAGCTTTTTGCGATTCATGCAAAATCGATTTGTGGAGACTCGTGTTCAAAATACGAGGAGAAAATGATAGCAATTCACGGGTTGTCACGGATAAGCGAGCTCAAAGAGTTGGGACCACGAATTTAAGGAAAAGCCGGATCCGATCATGGCGGAAACATGGGTCAAGCAAATTACCAAGATATTCGATGTCTTGGGATGCACGGAGAAGGAAGAAGATTTCATTCGCCACCTTTATGTTCCGTGGCGAAGCATGACTCTTGGTGGGAGTCTCGTGAAACGTACTCCATCCAAATTACCACACTCGGCGTGTCTTGAGAGACATTTCAGAACTATTTAATGACAAATACTTTCCCGAAAGTGTTCGTCGTATATGAAGGAAGTGGAGTTTATTAGACGGAGCGAGAATAATATGACGGTGTCCCAAAGACGAGGCAAAGTTTGCAGAGTTATCCGTGTTCAGCACCTCATTTGGTGGAGAATGAGGAACGTATGACGCGGATGTTTACGAGAGGTTTGAAAGCCGCGACGACAATATCTCATTTCTCATAAATTTTCTCTCTATTCGGATGTTATAAACAGGGCTCAATTATTAGAAATGAGATAACGAGTATGGTCAACCGAGAACCACAATCGAGGATCATACCGAGAGATAAAATCAACAAAAACAACGATAACGGTGAGAAAGAAAAAGACGGACAAAATGGTAACCTCTGGTGGTAATCATAGCCATGAAAATAGAAGAAGCGAGTTATGAGGAGATTTTAAAAGAGGAGATTTAACAACGACCATGTGAAGACGGCAAAGGTCTTAAGCGGCAATGGTTCTAAGGGAGGAGAACGACCACCGGTCAGATCTTACAAATCTGGAAAAGAGGGACATATCATCCAAACCGCCCACAACAATTCAAGGTATGCTATAATTATGAAAAGGAAGGACATATCGCTCGAGATCAGACGCAGTATAAACTTAGTTCAATGGGGACGGTGACTCAAAAAGATTGTCCCGTAAAAGTCAAAGTCAAAGTCAGCGGTTCTCGGAAGGCGTTTGTTGTGATCGGTCAAAATCGAGAACCCAAACGAGGTGATCACGGGTAAGCTATTTATAAATTCTTGCGAAGTTTATACCTTACTTGATACTAAAGTCTACCCATTCATTTATCTCTCTCAACAGTGCTCAACGCTTAAACTTGACTCGGAGAAATTAGACTTTGACCTATCTGTGAAAAACTCCATTAGGAGAAACTTTCATCACATCCACTTTGTTTATAAATCTTGTTTAATTCAAGTTGGCACCATCACCTTACCTGTTGACCTTATCTCTTTAAAGATACTTGTTTTTGATGTGATTTTAGGGATTGATTGGTTAACTACTCATCATGCCAAAATTGATTGTTTTTAAAGGTTGTTAGTTTTCATATTCCTAACCAACCCGTTGTTTTAATGCAATTCAAGCAACTAAACCATTAAAATCAATCAACATCATATCTAATCATAAAGCTTTTCGTTTATTGAAAAACGGATGCCAAGCTTTCTTATCCCATGTTATGGATTTGAATAAAGACACGCCAAATTTGAATAATATTCTGTTGTTATTGACTTTCCGACGTATTTCTGAAGAACTTCCTGGTTCTACCCCGAGCGTGAAGTTGAATTCTTTATTGATCTTAAACACAGTAAAGCCCATTTCTAAAACCCCATATCGAATGGCTCTATTGAACTTCAGAGTTAAAGGTCCAACTACGAGGAGTTGTTGGACATCGGTTTCATTCTTCCTAAGTACATCTCCTCGAGGTGCTTCTGCTTTTATTCGTAAAGAATAAAAAGCGGTAGTATCGACTTTGTATTGACTATCGGAATTGAACCATGTCACCATCAAGAATAGATATCCTCTACCTCGTATTGATGACCTATTTGACCAATTGCAAGGAGCACAATTCTTTTCAAATATCGATCTTCGTTCTGGATATCATCAACTGAAGATTAGAACTGAGGATATTCCAAAGACGCGCCGTAACTCCTGAGACGGGCATTATGAATTCTTAGTCATGTCTTTTCGGATTGACTAATGCTTCTGCGGCTTTCATGGATATGATGAACCGAAGTATTCAAGGAATATTTGGATCGATTCGTTGTTGTCTTTATTGATGACATCCTCATATATTTCAAAAGTCGTGAAGATCATGAAACCATTTGAAATTTGGTACTCCAAAGGCTTCGTGAAAACAAACTATATGCCTAATTGAAGAAATCGAGTTACGCTTGAGAAAGTAGCATTCCTTGGGCACGGGTATCGAAACATGGAGTATCTGTTGATCCGGCGAAGATTGAAGCAATACAAAGTTGGAAGCAACCAAGTCGGTGGATCAAGACGTAGTTTTTGGGCTTAAATTGATTATTATCGGAGATTCGTGGAAGGGTTTTCTCGAATCGCTACTCCATTAACCCAAATTAACTTTCGGAAAGATACAAAATTCGTTTGGAGCGAAGAATCGCGAGAGGTTTCCAAGATCTTAAGAGGAGACTCTTTTCTTTTTTGTTCTAATAATACCATCTAAAATGACGGATGGATTTGTTATCTACAAATGATGCTTCGTGCAAAGGGTTAGGATGTGTTCTCATGCAACGTGGAAAAGTCATAGCCTATGCCTCGCGACAACTTAAAGAGTATGAGAGAAATTATCCTACTCATGATCTAGAGTTAGCGGCAATGCTTTTTAGCTAAAGATATGGAGGCACTATCTATATGGGGAGAAAGTGGAGATATATTCGCACCATAAAATCCTTAAATATTTCTTCACTCAAAAAGAACTCAACATCTCAGCAATGACATTGGCTCGAGCTATTGAAAGACTACGACCACACTATTCAATACCATCCTGGAAAAGCGAACGTGGTAGTGACGCGTTGAGTAGAAGATCATATACGCAGGAATGAGTGCGATGATGTCAAGTATCTGACAGAGCCAACTTTAATAGAAAAAGTTAAGGTTCTTTCAAGCCACCAAACCGGAGGATCGCGTATGAAAGAAGAAAGTACAAGAAGGTGCTATTCCTAAGCGAGAATTGATGAAGAAGGAATACTTGAGTCCACTCTAGACTTTGTGTTCCTAACGACTCTGATTTGAAGTACAAGATTATGATGGAGGCACACAATACACCATTTGCAATCCATCCTGGAAGTACTAAAATGTATCGTGATCTTCGACATACATTTTGGTGGAACAATATGAAGAGAGAGATTGCAAAGTTTATCTCGATGTGTTTAACTTGTCAACGTGTAAAGGCGGAGCATCTAGTACCTAAGGGTCCGTTGCAACCACTTGAGATTCCGAAATGGAAGTGGGAACACATTACCATGGATTTCGTTACGGGTCTTCCTACGGTTTCTCAAGGCATCAATGTTATTTGGGTTATTGTTGATAGATTAACCAAGTCTGCTTATTTCTTGCCGATACGGAGACTTATTCCTCGAACGTCTTGCTTTAGTATATATATAAATGAGATTGTGAGGTTGCATGGCATGCCAGTATCCATAGTTTTGGATCGTGACCCAAGATTCACTTCAAGATTTTGGGTTAGCTTGCAAAAAGCTATGGGCACGGATTTACGATTCAGTTCGGCATACCATCCTCAAACGGACGGACAATCGAGAGAGACTATTCAAACTCTTGAAGATTTATTAAGACTCGTGTGCTAGAACTTCAAGGCGGTTGGGATAAGTATTTACCATTGGTGGAATTCTCCTACAACAACAGATTATCGAGCAAAGTATAGGTGTGGCTCCATTCAAGCTTTATATGAACGAAAAATGTCGCTTCTCAAGTATGTTGGGGACGAGGTGGGTGAAGCAACATTGTTGGGACCCGAGTTGGTACGTATGACTACTTTAAAAGATCCAAATGATTCAACAACGATACAAACGGCACAAGATCGACAAAAGAGTTATCGCAGATCTTCATCGAAAAGACGCGTGGAATTTAGTATAGGGGATCATGTATTGTCATGAGTTGCTCCATGTAAGGGAGTTACAAGATTTGGGAAGAGAGGAAAGCTCGATCCACGATTTATTGGTCCATTTCAAATTCTTGACCGAAGTAGAAAATGTAGCCTATAGACTCGCGTTACCTCGAGTAAGTATGTCTCGTGTTCATAATGTGTTTCACATATCCGTATTTCGTAAATATATGAAAGACCCGAACCACGTTATTGAGTTAGAAACCCACGAGATAATAGAAGACTTAACGTATGAGGAGGTACTGCACAAGATCTTGGATAGGAAGGAGCATGTTCTACGCACGAAGGTCATACCACAAGTTAAAGTTTTGTTGAGGAACCATGCTTTATAGAAGAAATGACACGAGAATTGGAAACGAAATGAAAGCGAGGTATCCTCACCTTTTCAAACACTGTACGTCGTGACGTCAATTTCGAGGACGAAATTTCATAAGGAGGGGAGGTTGTAAGACCCCAACTTATTATTAATTTAATTTAATTTTCTCTATTTATTATTTTGAAATAGTAAGGGTTGATTTGATTAATGTGGATAGTTATGGGTAAAATACGCAAATATTTCAAAATAAGCAAGTGGTTATAAAATATTCATTATTATTTGGAGAATATTCGTTTGGTCGTGGAATATTAAATGCAATCGGGAATATTAAATGCGACGCATAGCGACCATGTGTGGGCCCCATAACGAAAAGCGATTGGAGGAAGAAAAAAACAAAAATAAGTTGTTTAAAAATAACTACGTAGTTATTCTGAATTAATCTTGTTAAAATACTTGGTGGTTAAAACACAAGATGACACTTCAGTATTGCACCAATTATTGATTCTTACGTAAAGAAGGCACTACTCAATAATTATTACGGTAATTATTTATTCGATATTTTATTTTATTGATTCAATAATTCTTTGTGTTGATATTTTATATTGTTGTTGTTTTTGATAATTGTCATTACACAAGATTTTTCATTATCGAAGAATAATTCATATTATCTCGAATAATATTATTAGATAACATTATTGGCAATGTCTAGAAAGTTCTATCTAAGGAGAGGTTTGGTCACCTAATTGCGCTACCAAGAAGGAAAAATTCTTATTGGAAAGCCCTCTTTCCTTGAACTGCTGGTTGTCATTATATTGTGATTACGTAATATTATTTGTGAATAATTAATTATTGATTCATATGATGAGGAAAATATTGATTTTATGTGGATATATATGGAGAAAATTTTTAATGTGACAATTGTTGAAAATTAAAATTTTTTCTTTTTCTGATAAAATAATTCATTTAAATATATTATTATATTTTAATAATATAATAATGATGATATTTTTACGATGAATATGGGATATATGAGTATATGTGGAGGAGGAGTATTTTTGTTACCAAAAATATTTAAAGCATGTTTTATGTGTCGGTGGACCCCATTTCTTGACTGAAATTTGATTATAGCCTATAAAATTGCCCGTTTATGAATTTCGGTCAATTTCTGTTTGGAATTTAGAAAAACTTTCTTCTGTAAAGTTGTAGAGAATTGAATTCCCTTTTAAAACTCGCGAGATTCGAATTTTCTGACAAAAGGACTATTTATTATGAATTATTGAAGTTTCGAAGTTCCGAAATAATTGATTTCTGGAAGTTTAAAATATTTTTAATTACAAAAACGTTTTTCTCATTTTTGAAACTCATTTAACATATGATTAGGAGGCTGAATTCAGATTGTTAGTGTGCATATGAATTTGTGGAAAAATTTTAATATTAATTTATTAAATTTTCTACTTTGGTGTTCTAAGCATTTTTCTATAAATAGGGTGCTTAGGTTAGAATTGAAAATCACACCGTAAATTGAAGTTTTCTCTCTCTATATTATCGAAGTTTATTCTTGTGAGTATTTTGAGTATACTTTGAGTATTGTTATACTGATGCAAGTTCAAGTTATAGCTTTATATCCGATATTCCAGGTTAAATCTTTGTCTTTTCGAGGTAAGGGATATTATTTTTTTTCGTAATGATATTATTTCTTCAATATCATTATGCTGAAATATTGATCTGAAATTTTTATCAAATTTAAAACGTTTAGTGTCGGGGTTACTATTCACGTATACGACACTATTCACGTATACGGTACTATTCACGAATACGGCACTATTCATCGAAAAATAAAAGTTTTTTCTTTTCGTCCAAAATATCTATTCTGGATACTAACTTTGATTGTATCCATGTTTTGATCATTCTTGAATTTTACACCACTATGATTATTTTTGAGGTATTTTTGGACGTGGATAAAACAAAGTACGAATCTTTAATCCTTAATCCTTGTCATTTTGTTTCAATGGATTCGCTTTTTTAAAATATTTTTCATCATCCTCGGTCTTAAATGATGATATTATTGAATATCTTTGGCTTCGTAGTGCAAAAAGATGAATGATTTTTGATGAATATCTTTGGCCGTAGTGCAAAGATGAACAGTGTTTAGATGAACATGACCAATTAATGAATAATATTTTGGCACAGTAGTGCAAAGATGAATATTTGATTCCGATATATATATTGATTGATGTTACGGGATAAAAGATAGATTTATGAACTTTTAAATTCATACATAGAAGATAGTAGTTTGCATTCTCTACTTAACTCTTCTAATGAATTATTATTTCCTCTGCGAATATTGATTTAAAACTTGTTGTCTATTGTATTCTATTAGATTTTTTCCTGTTGAAGACTAACGACAATTTGTTGTATATTATCTTAGTCATAATATTCTTTACTGGGCTAGTTGAGCTCACCCTTTTTCTTTTTGTTCCATTTTTATTCTCAGGAGGCGAGAATATAGCGAATACGAGTCGGAGTATGGAATGAAGGTTCTAGAGAGAGTTGTTTAGTAGTCCTCACCATTTTTATAAAATAATGTATCAATAAATGTGATGAGGATTTATTTGAGTATAGATATTGTCTAGAAGATAATATTGTATTCAAACTCACAGTTTTACTGTTGTAATAATAAACTTGTAGTTATTTTTGTACCATGTATTGACAACTCAGAATGGGTGATGTATACCTATTTTTGGGGCGTCACATAGTTGTATAGAGAGTTTTTGTAATTGATTGAATATTATATTATATTTAATAAAAAAGTCTCCAGTATCAATTGGTATTGAACGTATATTAAACCACTAAATTAGAGGATAAAGTCGAACCACATAAATATTTTAATGTCTATAATTTGTTGATTATCTTGTATAGTTTACTTAATTTAACGTAATATCATGTTCACGCACTACTTAGTTAAAAATATATTTTGGAGGGAAGTTTTCGGCAAAATAATAAACTAATTTGACTTTGTTTGTTTGTTAACAAGCACAATTTTAAATATCAAGTGTTAGAGCATTCATAACAGTTTTTTCAATAGACTCTTTTTCCCTACATTTGAAGAATATATCAATAAATCAGTTTATTTATCCTTATATAATTCTTTATTTTAATCCCTATATATGATTTGACTCCTCAGGACGAGGGAATCAAAAAATTGTTCCCTATTTATGTAAAATGACATTTCACACCCTATTTATTACGATTTTATGTTGGTTAAATGATCTTATATCACTTAATTGCTGATTTGGGTATGTCTATCAAATTCACTCTTTTTTTTAAATAGATAGAGAAGAAAGAGAACTATAAAAAAATTTAAAAATCAGTCAATTTTTGATTTTGATCATTTTTGTAAAAAATATTACTACTAATTATAAATTTTATTATTTTATAATTAAAATAATATTGTTTTAGTTCTCATAAACGCATAATGATCGTTGCACATTTTGATTTCTAGCAATATCTATTTTTAAATTAAAATAATTATAATTTTTAAATTCAAACAACAATTACTTTTAAATAAAAAATAATTACAACGTTCAAAACATGATTTGACTGCTGGAGCTTTTAAATTATAAATTTTAAATTTCAAAATTTAATATTTAAAGAATCAATATAAAGAACCTATTGGGTACATAGTGAAAAAATTTAATCCCTATCCTACAGAATGACTCAATAGAACTGCAGAGAGAATAGAGATAAAAAGAAAGCATTGCGAATCTTTCTTAAGCGCGATGATCGGCAAAAAAGCAAACTTTAATCTAGTATTTTAAGTTTTGTTATATATTATTATTATTATAAAAAAATGTTGAATTATTATTAGGATATATATATGAAATTGGTTATAATAACAAAAGGACCTACTCCCATTGCCTATTTCCTTAAATACAAATACTAATAATAATTATCTACCTAATTGAAAAAAAATTGTTGTCTGAATCGCAAATTATGGTAGCAAGGCCATTCATTGGTCAAGAAGGTACACGGTCTTCGCCTTTCAACAAGGACGACGTCGTTTGAGTTTGTGGTTCTTCTATCACTTCTTATCTAGATCCACTTTGGTTGGGGTTTGAAGCTGAAAAACTAAATTCAGAAATTTCCCGCGCAATTCGTCTTGTGCAGTCTCTATTCAATGGCCCCCAAGTCCGATAGCGTCGAAGGTAAATCATATATCGCCCTCTTCCTCTCTCTAATTCTATAGGCTTTTTACTACTTCTAGTGATACGCTTAATAATTTCAGTTACATAATTTAACTTCATCCTTCTAAAATTTGCAGGAATTGTTCTCAACTTCGTCAACGAGGTGACCTCCTTTGACAATTTATCTGTTCAATTTATTGTTTCTATGTTTCATTTGATGTGTTTTTAGTTGATACATCATACTGTGCGAATAGGCTAAGTGAGTAACGCGAAAGGAAAATGAAAATTTGGATTTTCATAACAGGTTCTTAAATTACGTGTTTCTGATAAAATTCCTTGGAAGGAAATTGAGTCTCTGGTATTTTACGTAGAGAAATTGAGATTTTCTTCTTTACAAAAACCAAAAGTTTGTCTCGGTGAAACCAAATTGTCTGTGTTATATTCATTAGCTTGCTAGCTATCAGATGTGTTTTACAATTACTTGATCTGCAAGAATGAAAAGCTAATGTCAACCTCTGGCGATTTTCTTCTTTACTTGTAATTAATTGAAAAGGCCGAAGTTAAGTTGAGCCTGAGCTACTATAGCCTTCCTTACAAATGCAGACAATAATAAGTCTAAGCTCCTAATTTTTAGTTTATTCTCCTCTCCTGTTTTCTATTATTAAATATAAACAGTTGAAATGTATTATGTTCCTATCTGTACTTCCTCTAAATTTCTCATGTTTCCTATCTATGCAGCAAAACAGACCATTGAATTCTCAGACTGTAGCTGATTTTTTGCAAAAGTTCAACCTCAAAAAGACTGCAATACAGAAGGCCCTAGATACACTCGCTGATGGTGGGCGGATATCGTTCAAGGAGTACGGTAAGCAGAAAATATACCTTGCTCGGCAAGATCAGTTTGACATTCCAAACAATGAAGAGCTTAATCGGATGAAGGAAGAAAACACCCAACTGCAAGCAAAGCTGGATGAACAAAGAAAAGCAATTAGCAAGGTCGAGGGAGGTAACTTCTTAAAATTTGATAGACATTACTTTCTGTAAAGTGATAAAACCATCCTCTCAATTTCAGCTTGTTGCGGTCTTTCAGAGTTAGCTTAGGATTAACTCTCATTCTTATAATGTGTATAATTATCTATTTGCAGAGATCAAATCTCTGCAGTCTAATTTAACACTAGAAGAGATACATGCCAAAGAACTGAAACTGAGAAAGGAGGTACCAGACATAGATATGCCCATCGAGTTTTCAGACTAATATTTATTCTTCTAGTGTATTTGGCAAAACATTAGAGCCCTTTGATTCTTATCAGATTAAGGATATGGAGGAGAAATTGACAAAATTACGGGGCGGAGTTATTCTGGTAAGTCCAGAAGAGCGGAAGGCCATTGAAGCAATGTATTCTGATACAATAAGTCAGTGGAGAAAGCGCAAAAGAATGTTCAAAGATATTTGGGATTCCATAACTGAGAACTCTCCCAAAGATCTTAAAGAATTTAAGGTTTGTGTTAGTTTTATCATCTTGTTTTGATAATCTTTATTATTAATTAATTTTTTAACGATAAAAAATATTATGTTGTTTTAATACTTAGCCATGCAAAAGTTGTTTTCCTGATGGGGCTATGTTTACAGGAGGAACTCGGAATAGAGTACGATGAAGATGTTGGGGTGAGTTTGCAGTCCTTTCTTGATCTGATGCGACAAGGAAAGAAGCGAGCTTGGGGGCAGTAAATTTATGCATTGTGTAAGACTCATCATCAACTATAGGCAAATAGGTCGCATGATGTTCTCCTAGAGGTAAAATGGAAATATATATTAGTAGAATCAGTATGCTAAGATTTGATATGTGCTTCTATATTCGACTAGAAACTATCTTTCTGAATGTTTCCTGTTGTACATTTGGTTTAATGATGGAGCATGTTACGCCTCATGTAAAGGCTATGAAGCACCGACTCGGACACGGGACACGAACACGACAGGGGATACGACATTTTTCAAAAAAATAGGATACGATATGTTGGGGACACGTTCAATGTTATGCATTATTTTAATAATATAATGTATTTCATACAATAAATAAATTTAGTATTAATATAGCATGATAAAAACTTAAACAACATAATAAGAAACACAAACACATTGCATAATAAATATCTTAAAGTTACATGATAATGTCCAAATTTAAAAGAAATAAAATAACCCATAACTTTTATATTGCAATTTAAGTAGTGCAACTTTTTTTTTAAATTTTTTTTGACCCCAGCTGTCAATGTTCTAAAAATTTCTGCCTAGGCCCCTTCTTGGCGCCTCGCCTAGGTGTTAGTTCCCCCTGACACCTCACCTAGGCCCAAAGCGGCAAAGAAATCTCTCTGAGAAATTAGGCGGGGTCTAGGCGGAGAGTTTTTTATTTTCTTTTAATAACTACCAAAACCAGATCTTGATATATTTATTTTTCTAATGATTTACCATATTCATAATGTATTATTGTAGCATATCAAATCACAACAAGAAGTGAACAATATCAAGTCAAAATGGATAATTTTATTATAGTTATAATTTTTTGAATTGTACCAACTTTAAATTATATAAATGATGATACATTTGTAATATTTAATTTAATTCAATATAATTCTTAAATTTATGTTTAGTTTCTTAAGTTTTAATATTGAATTAAATTCTTGAAATTTTAAAATTTATTATTTAATAGCAATCTTGTTTATGAATAAAACTAATACGTTAAAAATATGTTTGAATTTTGAACAATTGCATGCTTGTGTTTGAACTTTGACATTAACAATATGGATATGTGTTTGAACTTTAAGCAAATGCCTTTATTATAGGCTGTTTTGCTTTATATTATTGTTTTGTTTGGATAAATGTTAGATAAAATATTAAAATTGGCTTAAAATAAAAAATTTCGCCTAGGCCCCGCCCAGGCCCCCTAGACGCTAGGCTCCCTCCGCCCGCCCGCCTCCTGCCTAGCGCCTTTTAAAACATTGCCAGTTGTGTCCTCTAGCGTGTCCCGACATGTCCGACGCGAGTCCCGACGTGTTTGAGGCGTGTCCAAGCTTTAAAAAAAGAAAAAGAAAAACGAGGAGCTCGCGGACACGTGTTGGGTGCACGTCCAAGGCTTGTTGGAGCGAATTCGTGTCCGACATGTATCCAACACAAATTCGTGGTCCTCTTGGAAGTGTCCGTGCTTCATAGTGTAAAGGTTAAACAATGCATATTTATTGGCTAAAATGTTAAGCTCCAGGTCTTAAGAAAGAGGAAGGAGAAGGAAGGGGCTTTGGTTAGACCCATTGAACAAAGCTCAGCATAATACAGTGGAACCTATCATAATAACTGAACAAGATGAAGAAGTCAATAATTATTAGAACTGTTAATTATTAGAATTATTAATTATTAAGTTTACACATTTAACAGATGGCTTCTTTTCATATTTGTGTGTAGGTAAAACATAAAGCCTTACATTCCGAACTATAAAAAAGGATACATTTATCTTCAAGTCCAAGGCATAAAGAAATTTCTAATATTTTTATGAGTTAAAGTAGGTTGTGCTTAGTCTAAGATAGAAAGAAACTTCTAATATCCTTTTAAATTAAAGAAGGTCGTGTTTCTTAATTTGCTTCTTCATAGCGTAGTCTACCTTATAACTTTCTTAAATGAACAAGATAGTTATAGTATGCGGATGCTTCTTTTTCTAACATTGACAATATGGTTCTTGTTTCCACCAAAAAGTCTTTTGTGCTTGTCTTCATTAGTGGATCATCTTGATGGTTCTTATCATATATAAATATATATGTAATAGATAGATTTTCCCTTTATTAATTAGTAATGTAAAGTATTTTTACCTAGAATATATTAATTATTATATCTTAGAATTTTAAGTATCACCTATTAAACCAAGTTGGTTCCTTGAAACTCTTTTAATTATTAGAGGTTATTAACTTATTAAATAGTATAATTATTAGAGGTTCAACTGTGTGATATGAGATAAAAGTACAAAATGAATATACACCTTAGTACAAGCTGGGAAAGTCGTAAATGCATTTCTACCGAGCACTCAAAATTCCTTTGCAGAGCTCAGAAACTGCAATATAGTAAAGAAGTACCATTTGCAGCACCTCTTAGTGAAAAATACTCATCTCTGTCTGGAATAACCAATTACTCTAGGTTTGCATGTGTGATGTGAATGTCGTTAGTAGACTGATAATTTTCAGGTCATCACTAACAAAATCTGGACTTAACCATAGATTTCATGGTAAAGATCATGGAAGAACTTCAGTATTCAATTTTAATATGCTAGATTTATTTCTTCCTAAACCGCTAGGGTCGTTTAAATGGTTCTTTCTAGTTCTGGGGTACGTTAGGAGCTTTTTCAGTTGGAAATGATTCGTCTCCTAGCATCTGTGCAGTACATAGTGTGGTAACTTTTTAAGCATTAGAAATTTAGAATACCAAAACTATATTAAGACCTAAATAGCATATGTATAATCTCATATTTACAAAACAAATATTTATTAAGGGCACAAAATAACCCAAACAATAATAAAACAAAATCCACTGTGAAAATGGCAAACTAATCTAATGCACAAATGCAGGGTAATATACTACAGAAATTCACAAAACTTGCATAGCTTTCTGGTACACTCACATGATGGCCACACAATCATCTGTTCCTCACGTGAGCAAACTGTTCTTCATATCATAACCCAAGTCGTGGTTTTTTGATCAGGAAATACCACCTTGTTCGTTATCATTCTCATCATCACTTCCATCAAAATCCATCTCCCTCCCAAATGCCATTGTCTTATCCTCTATATATGGAGAAAATGTTGCCCCCTTCAGAATTTTATCTGCTGAATCTGAACTTGAACCAGATAGTGATCTCTTAATTTCTGATGTGTTCTTGTTTTGTTTGGATCCTTCAGCCTTGGTGTCCATTTGTGTTTCCTCATCATCAGATACGGAATGATAAGTTTGACTCGAGTGGAAATTCTCAAATTCCATTCCAACATTCATATCCTCAATCCCCTGTGAATCCATCCGCTGATCAGTTCGAAGTTTATTTTTAATTGGCTCATGGGTGTTGAACATGTTTCTTGGTCTGGAATCGGGACTACTCTGATCATCAGGATCATATGATTCAGAGCGCGAGAGTTCCACGGCTGCTCTTGCAGCTGTTGCTGCATAAGCTGCGGATTCAAATGCTACGTGTGCTGCATGTGCTACATCCCTGTACTTTCTCCTTCCTTTCATCGAATCAGAGAGACCCTCGTTTTCTATATCCTCGGGCAAAATTGGAGAATTATCTTTGAGCTTAGGTACTCCGGAATTCATTGGTTGGTCTAGCTCAGGTTGATTCAGCCTTGATTCAACATCCAATTTCTCCTATACAGCTTTAACAAACATTCCATCAATTATGTTTATGTAGTTTGAAGAAATAAATCATATTGCCATGCTTGCTATTGTTATTGTTAATGTTGCCCTCCTACCTCTGTAATTAGGAGTGACCCTTCCTCATTTTGTAGACTAATGCCATTATCAGAGGCAATTTCCTTGAGCACCCGAAGTCTGCTCTCCGAGCTTGGCTGTCTGGTTGACAGCTTTTGTACCATCTATACACAAATACTCGATAATTAACATGGGTTCCAGTTTATAAACATTAATCTGACAGTACAAATAACAGACTGTTGTTACCTTACGATTGACTCCACAGCTGCGTAATTCAGTAGCACGAGCTGCAAAGTCCTTCCCAAACCATGATGTGAAAACCGAGCGAATCTCTTGAAGCTCTGGGAATTCCCCACATCTTGCTGCAGCATATATCAAGCTTGATATCACCTCCTCCATTTCATCAGGACATACTCTAAAAAGAAGATAACAAGTCTCTAATATTAAAACCAAAGAAAGCATGAAATATATATCAAGTGAAATCCAACATACTATCAGAGAAGGTAAATGAACCAACTTTTTTTTCTCTACAAAGTTGACCCTCTCTATCAGGAGATGACAATATCCTTCTATCATAACAAACACATCTAACATGTTCTGCTCCTTGATCACTTGCTCAACCTGTCCATCCCACCACCATTTTCAGAGAGAAAAATAAATAAATTAAAACTCATGAAATGACATTGATACTGAACATTAGAGTACGGTTTTGATATATGAGAATTACTCGAAGAAGAGCGCGATCATGATGGCCAAGGTTGAGGAGCTGAACAACATCAGACCGAGAGATGGAATGGCGAGCCTGGCGCTGGTTCTTGAGGATGGAGAGCCGAGAGATGGCGAGGTTGATGGTGGGTTTGATTTTGGAGGCCTTGAAGGTAATTCTTCCAAGTAAAGCATCAATCCTCTTTCCCATGGTTCTTCACTTGTTTGAATAAGAGATAAGGAGGGAGCTCTCGAGAAAGTATGTTAGCTCACGGAAGGAGGAGGGTAAAGGCAACAAACGAGCCAAGATTACACCTTTTATGACAATGAGACTACTTGTAAAAGTGTATATCTATACTCTTAAGGGGATGTATGAGAAGTGGTAACATTAGGCGTGTGAAGAGGCTTTTTCTTTGTGAAGGAAGGTTGGTAAGAAAATTGGCTACATGGCGCGGTCAATTCGGAAGGAGACAACGCTGTCCAATTTTCTTATACGGTCCACAGTTGGCCAAGCCATAAGGAGAGTTTTTTGTTTATTTAAATTTTTTACTTCTCAATCTCAGGAGAATAGGGGAAATACTGCATTTTGTGGTAACTGATGGACGCAGACTTTTCTTATATAAATCATCCAAAGTTGATCCATTCAACTGTATATGATAATGTGATCAACTACCCACCTGCAAATAGGATGGACCATTTTTAGATAAGTCATTGCACAACTTGGTTGTTTTGATTTATATTGCATTGAATAACTGAAAGGGTTGTTTGATCTACTTATCTTGAGAGATGTGTAAAGCAGATGTAGTATACTCCTTCCGCTCTAAAATTATAGATAATTTTAGAATCTTTAGTCCATTTCAAAAAAGTTAAAAAATAGATTTGTAGTTTTAACCATAGAATGACATGAATTTTCTGGTCGATCTAGGTATATTAATTACTATCATAACACCTTTACACTAAGTTATCACCTTTGATCCTTGGATGTAACAATTATTTTACATAAAAATTTACGAGAAGAAAAAATATAAAAGAACTTAAAGAAATGGGAAGACTTGGTGCAGGTTTGGTTATACAACATTTGTAAATCCAATTTAAGTACAGTATTTTTAACTTACAAATATAACATTTATTCCGTATTTGAACTTCAAACACGACATATTATTTTTAGTACGTTATATTTGAAGGTACAAACACTATTGTCGTGATTTCATGATTTATTCTAGTATATAAATTTCAGTAGGGCTGAGATCTGATTTATAGCGGAGAGCTCTTAGGTATATCACTAATGGTTTGTAGCATGATACACAGATCACATCTTTTACTATTAAAAAATTCATGTTAGAAAAAAAATACTAGTAATACTCTTTCACCTTAAGACAGTAGATTCATATATTTGCTGGTAATCTTTGACATGGGCCTAACATATTGATTTGCAATTGCTAGTCTCAATGAAGGAGATGGTGATGTACCATAAATCTGTTATGAGCTATATATCCTAGATATATATTTGCAACTTAGGATAGATAGGAAAACTGAGAATATGTGCATATGTAAAATCGTATGTATGTGAAGGCTAGTACTTGATATCTTTAAGAAAATTATATATATAGAACTTATTCTAGACTTCATAATTTCTTTTCTTATTTTTTTTTAATATAAAATTTTTGGATTTTACCTATAGAGTCGGAAAATAGCATTGGACAGAATTTGAAAGTAATTTTCTATACATCATGATGACCTTTGTTGGTTCATGCATGTGATAGTTTGAGCCACACAATATATCGTGTTGCTTTCTTCCGTAAGAGTGTGAGCATCTGAATAAATTATTATTTTTTGTGGCATATCGACATTGGTGATAATTATCTTTAGGAGACAGTGCGAGAGCAACTGCACGGGAGGTGAAATAGTTACAACAAAGTAAAATCCCACCTCCCATGAAACTTGACTAAAAATACTGGCATCAACTAACATTATACAAAAAATAGCATAAGCAACGGACACAAAATCTTATGTAGTAGTTTTTTAGGTCGTCTTTAATAGTCAAAGCCACTGGTGAGGTTTGTAGGTGGCATCGAGAAAGTCAGATGACAAAAAATGGATTAAAGTACATATAATAAACCAAAGGTCTAATTCGATTTATCCATCGTCTGATATCAAGGGTCATCTCTATACACCTGAAAATCAACATAGACAAACCCCATGTCTGGTATAATTCTCAGTTTGCTGACAGCTTTTCATGTACATCTACCGAGTTAAACTAATTGTTTTTCTTCTCTATACCAATACCAATACCAATACCAATACCATCTGAACTTTTGTCTATAAACCACGTCTCAGCTCCTGATATAAAAGAATGCTTTGAAAACCACCCCAAGTTCACTGACTAACTAAAGTAAATAGGTGCGAGTGGTCTTTAATCAAAGATAGATGCTTTATGGAGCATGCAGATATTCTTGCTCATTATTGCCTATAAAATTAATAAGCTTTATGGCTGACCAGATTAAAAAAGGTTTGCTTAGTCACCAATCCAAGCCGATATTCCTTGAAATGTATAACTTATCAACATATTGTATAACTGGTAACGACGCTTTGATATACCTTCTCATTTCCTTCTCTGCAGACTCTTCTGTGACAAAACAAGATAAATAAAAGGTGATGTCAATTAGAAAATTCAACATTTCTTTTAAAAGGAAAAAGAACGGTGGTTGAAAATGCTCGGGTCTTTTTATAAACAGTATACCAACCCTGCCTAAATAAGCTATACTTCAAGAGAACTATTCTTTGCATATTTAATTTTGATAAATTCTGAAGAAAAACTAGTTGGTCATTTTTTAACCTTGTTTTCGTTTCTACTCAAGATCCATAAAAATCTATATACTTTCGGCAAAACTCAGATCTATTATATAAGATTGAATGAATATTCTGTAGCAATTAATTGAAGCTATATTTCTAGAGAATATGAACTAAAGCCGCACAAACTTGCAAGTCATATCATTATGCCTCAAACATTTATCTTTTTCTTTTCCGTTAGATGCTTCAATTTATGTTGCTATCTTAAAGCTTCTAGAAAAGATGTTCCAGACAAACCATTCTGAGAAAGTCTGAATGTGAATTTTATGTAATAAGAAAAGCAGACAACTGTTTTTGTTTAATATATATAAACTTACGTATTACATCTAATACAATTGGATTTTGAGTTATAGAACAACTTTGTACTACGCATATTAAGCTAAACAATACTCTGTGACTAAAGTAGAAATCAAACTTTATGCTGTTGAATTAGTATTAGTCTTCACAATTAATCATTTAATTGTGATGACAAATTTTTAATAAGACAATGGATACACTAACTTATAATAGTTTGCATTGCCACTATAGAAGATGATTGTCCTCAAAGCAACTTATAAAGCACTTAAAATCATGAAATCATATAACTGAGTTCAAAACATTTGCTGTAGTGAACATATTTTTATTTGCTTTTGTGTTCATGTTCGCCTTTCTTCATATGAGATGATCACATAAACATTTTGATGGAATCCAATTCCTTAGCTGCCTACCTAAATTTTAACATGATCTGTTTCACATGGATCTATCTAAATAGTTAATGCAGATGAAATGTGATTCCATTGAAAGCATCTCCATGACTCCGTTTTATCTTACCTACAAAGTAATCAGTAAACTAACCTGTTTCATTTAGCTTCAGCAGAACTGGTTCTCTTGTTGGAAGAGCACACATACCAGCAGAAACAGCCGTTCTGACTGGCCATGTGTGGTATGGTGCACACACTTTTGCATAAGCTGTTGAAGCTGCTTCTTTTAAAGAGCAATCACTGAAAAACAACATTGTAACATCAAATGTTATAGCCAATGAAATAGAGAAAACAAAATTACAGTTCAGATATGTGTAGACAGTAGAAGGAACCACCACATGACTGTTTTATTTTGATAATTCTTTTATAAAAAAAAAATTGATGTTTGCTGAATCTAAAGTAGTACTTTTATTTAAAGACCTTTTTAGTCATTTTCAGAAAATTGCATTATGCTTTGTTATAATGACAGTGCCATAAATATACCAAAATGTATTAGACTAAGCCAAATTGACAGAGCCACACACATATGGATCAACCTTCCCAGTTAAGTAAGCTTAAGAACTCACTGACCCCCTACACTTTGACATAGGGGCTGTTTGTTTAGGACTGAATGGCTGAATCGGTCAGTTATTCAGTGCGTTTGTTTAAAAAAAAAATAGTCTAACTGGCTGAATCGGTCAACCATTCAGACGATTGGGGCTGAATAGTTTAATGTTATTTTTTGGCTGAATGAGAGCTGAATGAAGTTTTTTTTATAAAAAAAATATTAACTATTATATTAAGTAATATTAAATAAATTTACAACAATGTTGAATTTTTTTAGAGGGATAAAATAATAAAAAATTGTTATTTAGATGTTTCAGACATGTCAATTATCAAATAACTTTTTTTATTCAGATTCAGCCCATTCAGATTCAGTTTTTATCAAATACCCCCCATAGTCGGTGCCAAGATATAACTCTTATTTACATAGAAATAGCTCATATTTATGAACATAGAAAAAACAAGAAATTGATGGCACCAGAGCAACTGGCTGGGAAAAGATTTTATCACCAAACCCTCCTCCAACTGTCACCCTAATGATTATTATCATTGTTTCAGACTGTGCCAACTTGGCTACACCATAACTCTTATGTATGAATGTCAAATGTGAGGATATTATTGTACATGCATGAAAGTTTATAACTTTTTACTAGAAATAAGGGAAGTATTATTTCAAAATAACTTTAACTGGATAGTAAAGGATAAATAAGTGGAGTAAAGGAGGAAACATACTCTGATGACAAAAAGTTAAGAAATAAAGCTCTGATGAGGTCAAGACCCTGCCTAACTCTGCGTAGATTACGTGACAGGCTTCCTGGTGTTCTCACTGTGTCATTTCTCAAATCAATATCAAGTATACTATTTAAAGTCCCGTAGCTCTGTGCTGCTTCTGTAAGATCACGCACCTGAAAGTGTTACCCACCGTGTTAGATCCAATTATCTTGGTAGACCCAAACAAAGCAAGAGAAGTAGCAAGCAAAGATAGAAAAAAACACTAATGTTTGGATACGACATCTAAAAATAGATAGGCTGTGTATAAGCAGTTGCATACTTGGAAACAAATTTTTATGTGATCTTTTACTTAAAAACTTTATATCTAAATTAAAGCTTTGGAAGCTTGATGTAGAACATAATACTAGTTAGAAGAAAAGAAGACCGCATGCAAAGACGATAAGAAACGTGCATCGGAGGAGTCATCCTCCTTGGACTGATCTTGATATGATTCTAGAACCAATCATCTATCAAAGCTAAAATAGACCATAGGAAAACTCATAAATTGAATTCATTTATCGAAAGCCATTTTATCGACCTTAAAACCTACTAGAATTTGACTCATAATCAGACATTGGAACTAAGGGACTGTTTGTTTAGAACTGAATGGTTGAATTGGTCAGCCATTAAGTGTGGTTGTTTTGGAAAAAAAATCGTCTGAATGACTGACCAATTCAGCCATTAGGGGGTGTTTGATAAAAACTGAATAAGCTGAATCTGAATCTGAATCTGAATGAATTGAATATGGATCTAAATGAAAAAAACTGTTTGATAATTGACATGTCTGAAACATCTGAATGACAACTTTATTATTTTACACCTCTTAAAAAATTCAAAATTGTTGTAAATTTATTTAATATTACTTAATATAATAGTTAATATTTTTTTTAAATTTTTAAATTTTTTTAACTTCATTCAATTTGCTCATTCAACCATTCAAATTAAAAAAATTTGACTTAGCCATTCAAATTTCGTCCATCTTACCGATTCACCATTCGCACCAAAAAAAAACGATACCGGATTCATTCACCATTTAGATTCAACTCTAAACAAACACCCCTTAGTGTCATTTTTTTGGCTGAATAAGCTGAATGAAGTTTTTTTTTCTTTTTCAATATTAACTATTATATTAAATAAATTTATAACAATTTTGAATTTTTTTAGAGGGGTAAAAAATAAAAATATGTTATTCAGATGTTTCAGACATGTCAAATTTTTTTCATTCAGATTCAGATTCATTCAGTTTTTATCAAACACTCCCTAAGCAATTAATCATTCAGTTGAAAGACTAAAGAAAAATCTTCGGGCTTGTTACTAAATATCACATTTGATGACTAACTTGAAATATGTAAAAGACTGTTGACCATTCTGTGAAAACTTATACCATTATAGAGACTACTAAAACAACACAAAGTAAAAAAAAGTATCAGCAAATTGAACATACAGACACCCTATCTCTGAACCCAGTTCGCAGTTGAACAAAACTCCAAAATTTGTTCTTTCTTGATCTTTTCAGACTCCATTTCCCCCGGTCAAAGGAAACTCCATCCTAAATTTTGTAATATTGGAGTATCAACGTCCTAGAGCATTTATTATGAAAACAAGATTTCGAAAGAGCAGTGTGAAGCCATTTTTGTCTTCTTTGTTTGAGGGGACAAAGTGGTTGATTTTCTCAATCTGAGTTGCAGAAATTTTCTAGTATCACAAAGTCAATTTTTGGAGGGTACACTAATGCTGGTACCACCCCAAGTTGATTTGATCTTTTTTGGCTTGAAGCTTTGCTTAATGTTAAGTAACATCTTTAAAGTTCATCCCTTTAATATTTTCTCTTGGTTCGACTTTGGGCAGCTCTATAAACATTTGAGAAGCTGGCTATTTATTTGGTTCCAATGCTTGTCATCAGACAATCCGGACGGCATGTTAGAGTCGAGATCAGTGGCCGGTCCTTTCACTGCCGGCTCCTATCTCTTCCACAATGTCAACAATAACATTTTCAGCTTTGCCTTGTCCTTCAGCAACCAGTGGAAGGGAATGAGATAATTTAGGTTGATCAGCAACAATCTCATTCATTATTCAGTTGAGAAGGGTAAATGTCTTCATCCAACTTAGCTCTTTATTGGATAATCCTGGCCTTGTGCCCTTGTCTGATTGAGGTAATTATTCTTTGGTTGAAAATCCAAACTTCATGACCACTTTGATTCCTAATTCTTTTCATCCTATAGTTCAAAGAGACGGTGGTTGAATTCACCTAATGCTTTTTAAACAGCTTTAAAATTGAACAATATTTTTTTTTTTGGATAAGTGATTATTGAATAAATCTTTCTTTAGTGCTCTTAAATGGAATGTTTTTTTAATACTTTATAACACTAAGATATGCAAGGACCAACTACAATTTGCAATTCTCATCCACAAATAACTATGGATGAGCTCTGATCTTTCCTTGCGGGTGATTAGATTAAAAATTTGTTCATAATAAGTCGATTAGTCATAACTTATTCGATTTCTAGGTTAAGCACTGAAATCATTATATATAGTACCAGTTCTGTAACTAATGATATCCTGGCTGTTCTACTGGTATTCACAACATACTATGTTTCTTGTTTTGAACTGTTACTGTACTACCATGCTGATTCTCTTCTCTGATTGTTTGTAAAAACTTGAAATTCAAAATAAAATTAGGCGAGGGACCAAGGGAGTTATAATACGGATTTGAAAAGAAAAGAAAGTACTGAAGGAGAAATCATAGAAAAGTCCAATTAATTGATATTGAACTTGTTTCTTCTACAGGTCATTCCTCGATTCTTAGTTTCAATATTTCAGATTTTCAGTCTACCACAATACATACAAGTAATGAGACAAAAATATTTTAGATTAGTTAAAGTTGTCTTTACAAATGTACCAGTAAGGCAGTAATTAGCCGTCCAGTTGTTTTCCACTCCACGTATTCCAATATGTTAACTATTGTTTCCACATTACTTTTCACACATAAATTTAGTTGCAAAGCATAGGGCGACACACAAAATCACAGATCATATAAGAGCAAACTTGTACAGATTCTGTTCATACGCAGAAACATGCACAGTTTTCTTAGAAAACAAAATATAAAAAAATAGAAAGATATATACTTAAATGCGTGTTTGTGTGAGAGAGAAATTATGAATAACCTTGCTGGTGTATTCCATCTCGGCGAATTTAAAAGCGATGCCGAGGCAACCGAAGAGTATGGAGACAAGAGAACAAGCATCACAGAATGGCTTCAACCGGAGATCGTAATCGGAATCTCCACTCGATTTAACAATCGCCGATAGCTCCTCGAACGAATTCGCGATCGCCGATAAAGGCGTTCCAGAACCGGCGTCTTCGAATACGGCGTCGTCGTCATCCATGGCGGTGATTATTCGAGTGTTGGTCGTCCTTCACAATTAACAACATATTCTCATTTTGTAAAATTGATGTACCAAATTAAAGATAAACGTAAGGAAATTAGCAAAATTGGAGCCGAAAAAAAGGAAGAAGAAAGAAAAGAAAAGAGTAATGATTGATTGAGAGATAGATGGCCCTCACTTTACTCGCGCTTTGGAAAAAATTGAACGGAAGGCCATTGGAATTCAGGTTTTCCTAAGCTTGCGGAGTCTTCCCTCAACCAACAATTTGTACTGTTGACGTATTATTATTATTATTATATGGTAAATATACAAACGTTACAAAAGATATATACACTCCGGAGGAGAGACAAGATTTGCGCTGACGCCGTATTGCATTTTGAAGGTTTTAGCTTTCAAGACAAGTGGAGTAAGACATTCAACCCAATAGATTTGGGCTGCCTTTAGTGCGGGTTTGGAGTGGATCAACTATAAGCACAGGTATGAGGATATAATATTTGGTGGCCCAAATTAGAAAGAAACAATCCTAAAAGATTGTCGTTTTAGGAAGTACTCACTCCGTTCTTTAATATAGGTCGTTTTAGACATACGCACAAGAATTAAGGAAATAGTTGAAAAACATTAATTATAGTATCAATTGTCTATAATACCCTTCACCTCACTTATCATAAATATGGATCAAAAGATTAGGTGGAATAATAAAGGGCAATTTGGAAAAAATAGTAATCAATTCTCCTAGATAACCATAAACAACAAATAATTAGGAATATAAAAAAAAAAGTCTAAAACGACCTACATATAGAAATGGAGGAAGTAATTTTTATTTCAAAAAGATTGTCGTTTTGAGTTTATCAATACACATTAGCTACTTTTTCCCTACTTTACCCTTATTTAAAGTTTTCTAATATTTAAAGTTTTCTTCCCTTCCCAATATTTCTTATTCAATTCAACCAATAAGAATTATTGGGAAGGAAATAATTGGTTGAGACAATTAATAAGGGTAATATAGTATTTTTGCTAGGTATTAATTATATTCTTTAATCTGTGTGCATTAATCTTAAACGACAATCTTTTAGGAACAGATGGAGTACTTAACTATGCCTGGTAGAATATGTTTGATTTCTGACTTGTGATCTTACATTACTTTGGATGTATATTTGTCTTTTACTACACATTATTTGAACGAGAATTGGATACTCGAGTATTAAATTTAAGGTTCATGACCAGTGTATATAATGGACTTTTATTCGTAGAGAAGGTAATTGGTTTGTTAGGTGAGCGGGGGATTGAGAAGAAAGTGTTCACAATAATTCTAGATAACACATTACCAAATAATGGTTTGGTAGATGTTGTCCCGTGTATATAATGGACTTTTAAGGATTGTCCCACATAGGAAGAATGGAAGGAGGTTGAAAGTTAAGTAGCTAAAATTTTCAAACCTTTCCATGATATCACTACTTTTTTCTCTAGAACTCAATACTCAACATCTAATCTATATTTCCATGGGGTGTGGAAGATACAATCACTTAATTATTTACGAGGAGATGGAAGATCCTAATAGCATTTTATATTCCATGACAATTGAAATGAATGCCAAGTTTGAAAATTATTGGGAGTGTTATAGTTTGGTGTTATCATTTTGTAACGAACCCAAAATAGGTCCATTCCATCCAACCCATTCTGAGTCGCCAAATACATGGTACAGAAAACAACTACAACTTTATTACAACAATTGTCGTGCAAAATACAACAACACATATCTTGTGAGTTTGGATACAAATATATATCAATCTGTGACTCATGTCCCAACCGTGGACAACACCTCATAAATGACACCTTACATAAAGGTATAATCGAAACCTGCTTTTAGAAATTAGAATATTTGGGAAGTCTTTAAAGGAAACCTTCGTCATACGGGGAGGCCGTGCGTCCTAAGTTATTATAGATATCATATGACCACGAAATTATCCTTGGTTGACCCTATAGACCCCCAAAGAAAAACGAGAAGATTACTATCATATTCTTCCCGATAGACGGTCTTCTCGACATATCATTATCTCCACTGCTCTCTAATTGAGAGTTATATTTCAAATAGACTCCAAGATCATATAGATAGTGTTGGTAGATATACTCAAAGAAGTGGATAAAGACACCTCCTCGTCTTATGATGACACGAAGTTGTATGTCATTAGACATCTTGTATGATAGTGGCAAAATACCCTCCAAGTTAAATTCACCTCACCTCAACATCTATGAACCAATCGCTTATTCCTCCCTTATTATTCCCCCATTTCGAATGCGGTTACACTTTTATTACTTGAAAGGAATTGTGAAGCAAAAGGGTGAAACCAACTAACAATAAAAAGAATATCATGACTAAAGATAAATAAATTATCAATAGCCTTTTCAACAAATAAATCGGAGATTTAGAACATATGGTAGATGATAAAACTTTTCAACCATAGTTGCGGTAACGAAGCGATCCATTAGAAGAGTCAAATAGACTATAAAGTCTATTATCTTCTCCATGTTAAAAGTCCACCAACAATGTTTTATCCATGTGACATCAATCAACAATTCCCATCCCACAATCACATGTATAACTTCATAATCGTAATTGTAGTTCTAAATTCCTTTTCTCATCCAGACAAAGATAATTTTCATCACCGAACATCAAAGATTATGGTTATACCAAATCACGCTTTATGTTCATAATCCTATTAATAAATTCATCTTTGCACTACTGATCAAAGATATTCATCAACGAGTCATCTTTGCACTACAGCCAAAGATATTCATCAATAAGTCATCTTTTGCAAGACCGCAGCCAAAGATATTCATCGATTGGTCATGTTCATCTAAACACTGCTCATCTTTTGCACTTTCTGGGCCAAAGATATTCATCACAAGTCATCTTTGCACTACAAGCCAAAAGATATTCCGTTATATCATCATTTAGGGTGAGGATGATGAAAAAATATTTTAAAGAAAATGAATCCAAAGAAGCGAAAAGAACAAATATTAAGGATTAAGACTTTGAACAATTCTCATTCAAAAATGCTTCATAAATAACCGAATGGGGTAAAATTCAAGAATGATCAAAACATGGATACAATCAAAGCTAGTATCCGAATAGATATTTTGGACAAAAAGAAGAAATTTTATTTTTATTGAATAGTCTTAGTATTCGTGAATAATAGTCAGAGATATCGTGAATAGTCTTGTATCATGAATAGTAGACTCTGACACCAAAAGATAGAAATTTTACAAAAAACATTATCACGCTTCGTGAATAGTACTGTGAATAAGAACTCATGAATAAGAACTCAGCGATAAGAACCCAGACATGAAAAAGTTTCAAATTTGATAAAAATTCAAACCAATATTTTGGCATAATGATATTGAAGAAATAATATCATTTATGAAGAAAATAATTTCCACTTCGTCGAAAGAATAAAGATTTTGGTTGAAATCTTTGGATATAGTCTTAAAGAACTTGCCGTCGTATAAGCAATACTCAAGTACTAAAATATTCACAAAATACGCTCGATATTATAGAGAGAGAAAGAGAGAAAATCTTTAGTTTAAATTGTGATTTTCAATTCTAACCTAAGCACCTATTTATGTAAAAAATGCTTAGAACACCAAAGCGAAAATTTAATAAAAAATATTATATATTTATTAAATTCTTACGCACACTTTTTATCAACTGAATTCAGCATTCAACACAAGTAGCCCACCTCACAAAACTTTTAAAAAACGTTTTTCTTATTTAACATAATTAAAACTTCAAAAATTAACTATTTCGGAGCTTCAGAACTTCAATAATTCATAATAAATAGCCCTTTTGTCAGAAAATTCGAATCTTGCAATTTTTTATAGGAAATTTAATTCTCTACAACTTTGCAGAAGAAAGTTTTTCCAAATTCCAAACAGAAATTGACCGAAATCTATAAACGGACGATTTTATAGGCTATAATCAAATTTTAGTCAAGAAATTGGGTCCACCGACACACAAAACATGTGTTAATTATTTAATGCAACAAAAATACTCTTTCTCCTCATATACTCATATATCCCACATTTATTATAAAAATATCACCATTATTATAATATAATAAAATATTATTTTATCAGAAAAGATAAAATATCAATTTTTAACAATTGTCACATTAAAAATTTTCTCCATCTATATCCACATAAAATCAATATTTTTCTCATCATATAAATTAATAATTAATTATTCACAAATAATATTACAGAATCACAATAATGACAACCAGTGCGGTTCCGTGGAAAGAGGGACTTTCCAATAAGAATTTCTCCTTCTTTGCAGCAATTAGGTGACCAAACCTCTCCTCGATGTAACTTTCTGAGACATTGCCAATAATGCTATCTAATAATATTATTCAAATAATATGAATTATTGATCTAATAATGAGAAATATTGTGCAGTGACAATTATTGAGCAACAATAATATAAAATATCAACGCGGCAATTATTGCATCAATAAAATAATGAATAATAATTACATGTAATAATTATTGAGTAAGGCTTTCTTACGTAAGAGTCAATAATTCAAAATATATTGCAGCGATCTGGTGTCTTCTTGTCAACAACAACGTATTACTTTACTTTACCCACCTAGTATTCCAACAAAGGTTAATTGCTTTACTACTTCTGTAGTTATTTATAAAAACTTTAATTTGTCTTTTTCTTCATCCCACAGCTTATTCACATTATGGGGTCCATGAATGGGTCACCACGTAATCGCATTTAATATTCCCCAACGTAAAAAGAATATTCCACGACCAAACGAATATTCCCCGACAACAATGAATATTTTATAACCACTTGCGTATTTTTGAAAAAATTTCATATATCACCCTTAACTTTTTATCAATTTAACCATTTACTGAATTGTAATTATAAAAAAAAATTGAATACTTTTATTTCATAAAATTCGGGGTCTTACACATTTGCCGTCATGTGGAATTTGTTTTTAAGAAACTATATCCAAGCACATACAATGAAAGGATAAAATCTATCTGTGATAAATTAATTGACCTTTATAAGGATTATTGTCGTCTTTCAACTTATTCTTCTATATCCGGTTCATCTTGTTCAACTTTTTACAGTTGTGATAATAAAGATGATATTGATGATATCGATGTGAGTTTCATTTATTTTCTAATGAAGCTGATATATGTATTTTATACTTGGTTATGTTTACTTATTCCGAAAATTGTGTAGGAGTTTGACTATTTTTTAAGTCAAAAATATGGTTCCGGCCAAAGTAAGTAGCAATTGAAATCTTATTTGGAAGAGAATAATCTTCACCAAAAGACGACTTTGGATGTTCTTAGTTATTGAAAAGTAAATAGAACTCGATACGCAGTCTTATCATTTATCGTTCGAGACATTATGAGTATTCCAATTACTATTGTTGTTTCAAAATTGTGTGTTTAGTATTGGAGGGCATATTATAACCAAGTAACGTAGCTCAATTATGCCTAAGAATGCGAAGGCTTTATTGTGCACTAGGAATTGGTTGTATGGCTCGATTGGATGGTAAATCTTAAAATTTGACTAAGTTAAATATTAAAATTTTATTATTTAGATTTTATTTAGTTATTGATATCGTATTTGTTTTTATAATATATAGCAATTAACTAGACATGAAGAATTGACTCAAAAATATATTGTGGCAGAAAGTCATATGCTAACCCTAATCTTCAAAGAAAAAGACATTTTAATTACTCCATATTTCAAATAAAGTAGGAAGGAGTACAGTATCTAGCAAATATTCTAATACCAAATATATCATCAGTTTTACATCGAACCAGATCTAGTTAAATTATTAATTCTCACCTTAAGCTACTAGCTTAATTAATTCCAGGGAAAGCTAGGACTAGAATTTTTATCCCTGCAGACTTTAGCGAATTAAAATAGCTCTTGGTGACCTGTACTCACCATCTTTTGTTTGTACTACTCCCATGCATGCATATGAACTATGAAGGGGCAAAAATCTTCATATCATGAAACCAGCAACTAGCTAGAGACTAGAGTGGAGCATGGTAATGAAAAGGCCATGTCACGTTTTGGGTTAGAAATTAAGGAAATTAAATGCATGTGTCATGTGGCATTCATTCTTGGTAATGAATAGTACTAAATATACAATTACTTCTTCCGGTCGAGATATATTAGACGTCACAATTTAAGTTAAAAATTATATAATTAATTAAAATTATTTAAATTTATTGAATTGGTTAACTAATTTTTAGGTGATAGATTGATTTAATTTTAGACTTATATTATTATTACAAATATGAATTTAATATAATTTAATTAATTTTAACCCATATTAATTTATAATAATTTTTCGCACTTTATAGCTTTATTTAATTTGTTCGTCTTAATTATACCTCATCGATCTACTTTATGGATAACAACATTTTAGATCTTCAAATTCAAAAAGATGACAATTTTCTATTGTGGTGTCATTTTCAGGCCAGGACGTCAGTTTCATTTTATTAAATTTTCCAGATCCTCCTTTTATGTATATACAGTATATATATATATATATATATATGTAGGGTCCCTTATAATTCCTAGCTAGAAGACCACTTGCTTTTCAAGTGTGGTTGCCCTTAAATTAATTCTAAGGGCCCTCTAACCTCAAACGAATAGGAGGACTAGGAGTAGCTAGCACCGATTAATTAAGATGGTGTGACTTGTGAGTCCATGTAGGAGTTGTTTAATTATATATATATATACGCGCGGTTCAAGAGCAACCAAATAGTCGCACGTCTCGACCTCAATGGACCACTTACTCCACTCAGTTCCTCCGTGGACCCCATTATATAGCCCACCCCCACTTACGTACAACTCTCTCTCACTCACTAAGAATTAAGATCATCATCATATCTTTAATTTGGTTTGTATATTTGAATCAGTAACTCGCTAGTAGAAGCTTAATTTGTGTTTGGGAGGCTTTTAGTTAAAAAGAAAAAGAGGAAGTAGTTGCATAAATTAAGTACCACCACATAGGCATAACTTAATAATTATAATTAACCTCATGGGGGCATTAATTAAGGTCCATTATTAATTAAATTTGCTTCTGGCATTGCATGTGTGAGTACTCAATTCATGGATTGTAACTTGTGAGGTGGCAAACAAATAAAGATAAGCAGTATTAGGGAGATGGGAGAGAAGTTGACATCTGTCATGACGTAGTTTGGCAGGCCTTAATTAGAAGATGCTTTCCGTGCATGCATATTTTCACTACGACGTACTCTTGCATGTGCTCCTTCCTCATATTGTTTTTTGTTTCTTGGAGTATTCCTTAAGAAAGATGTCTACCTCCCTACATTTCTGCCCCCTAGCTTTCACCAAACTACATATTAATTAATCAATCAGAAACATACTAATAAAATATTTTCTTTTCTTTTCTTTTCTTTTCTTTGTGTGCGTGTACGGGGGGAAGGTTATATATATATATATAGTAAGAGTAACAAAATTTGTGTGTACAGTACCCCTATATATTTTTCACGACGTACACTAATTTTATTTTAAAACAAACTTTGACCTGACTATTTATTTCTGAACCATATATACAACAATCATAATGAACATATATGGTTGTATGTGTTTATACAATCCATTGTCCTAAAAGTTTCAATCCAATTACAAAAGATTAATTCTCTCTCAATTTATTTTGACAGTTCAATATTCTGAATTCTAGTAAATATGTAATGAAAGCAGTATAATTAAGAATTTTTATTCTTATTTTTCAAACTGCATAAAAAATTATTAGTTTACATTATAGTATATAGTAGTCTTCCAAAACTCGATCAGGAATAAAATCAACAAACTTCATCTTAATAACAAATTAATTCACTTTAAATCAGTTCAATTTCTTAATTTCATCTACAAAATTTTGTTAACTAGTAATTTTAGATGCACTTCGTAACAAATTTATTTATTTATTCTCCAAGCTTGTTAAACAAACAATCACAATTCACAATGTACCATAATCTTAATTATTCCCAATCATGGGCCTATGGGACCAGAGATTCATGGTGCAGAGTTACTAACCGAGTCGGGCAGTCCAACTTGGACTGCCCGACCCATTTCTCAGCACCCGATCGAGCCAATCCTCTTCAATTATTAATTGTTGACTCACAAAAGTTACTGTGCACGTATGTGAGTGGTGAAAATCTTCATGCCTCGATCTGCAGCCCATATATATTCTATCTATAAATAATGAGGTTGGGAAGGAGGGGGGGTTCATTAATTATACGAAGCACTAGGAAAACTGACCGAATGACTAAGAAGATGCAGGAGAAGAAAAGTAGCCGTGTCGAAAGGACAAAGGGTGGAATTGTCACCATGCCTTTCATCTTTGGTAAGCTTTAATTTGAATTCTTGAATGTTTGGCAAACTATAGCTTATAGTGATTTAATTTGCAAAGTTGATATGGTTTTTAATTGGTTATATATGATGATCAAATTGTATGTGCAGCAAATGAAATATGTGAGAAGTTGGCGGTGGTGGGATTCTTGGCTAACATGATTAGCTACTTAACTCAGCAACTACACTTGCCCCTCACAAAAGCTGCCAATACGCTCACCAATTTTAGCGGCACTGCAAGCTTGACGCCGTTGCTTGGGGCATTCATAGCTGATGCATATGCCGGACGCTTCTGGACTATAACAATTGCTTCCATTATTTACCAAATAGTAATTGATATGACGCTCTTTAATTAATTCTCTCTCTCTCCATTCCCTGTACCAAATTAACTGCATAAATTATTTTTTTTTCCTAACACAAGGTTAATTAATTTAGTCCCAAAACTAGCTAGAGACATATTAAATATTAGAGCTTTAGAGTGTAACTATTTCTTATGCATATTATATACTCCCTCCGTCCAGGATAAAAGTTCTGGTGGACTTTTCACGCATATTAAGAAGATAAATAAAATGACAAAATTACTCATAATAATGTCATTAAATATGGAGAGAGAATTAAAATAAAAAAAGTATGAGATATTTAATGCTACGAGCATAATAGGAAAAAATGTGTAAAAATTTGGTTATTAAAAGAAAGTGGACATTTAACATGGGACAACCCAAAATAGTAATAAGAACTTTTATCCTGGAACGGAGGGAGTAATATTTTTGGTTAGACATCATTTTTATATATGATATTTTGTTCTAGCATATGTAGTATACTTAATTAAGATTTGGTTAGGATCGATCGATGTAAGTAGACATAATTTTTAAACAAGATTTTTTTTTGTTCTACCGCAAGTCCAAAAGTTAGAGATTTGGTGTTGACTCTTAATTATTTTTGTGTATATATTAAATTAATTTGAATTTTATAATTGTAATACATGAGTGTATGTTAATTGAATATGGCAGGGGATGATAAGTTTGACAGTATCGGCAGTACTACCAAAGTTAAGACCTCCACCATGTAAAGGTGATCAAGTGTGCCAAGAAGCCAATTCCGGGCAACTGGCAATACTTTATGTATCACTTCTGCTAACCGCGATAGGATCCGGCGGGATCCGACCCTGCGTAGTTGCATTCGGAGCGGATCAGTTCGATGAGAAGGACCCTAAACAAAAGACTGCCACATGGAAATTCTTCAATTGGTATTATTTTTTCATGGGGGCATCCATGCTTGTGGCAGTGACCGTGGTTGTTTATATTCAAGACAATGTTGGATGGGGTTGGGGCCTTGGTACTCCAACAGTGGCAATGGCTCTTTCAATTATTGCCTTCATTATTGGATATCCACTTTATAGAAATATGGATCCTGCGGGCAGCCCGTTTACCCGATTGATTCAAGTGTGCGTGGCTGCTTATAGGAAGAGAAATCTGGCAATGGTTTCTGATCCAAAGTTACTGTATGAGAATGAGGAACTGGATGATTCTATATCTGTGGCTGGAAAGCTTATGCACACTAAACATATGAAGTAAGTCTCTCTCTTTCTACTGGCTATTAATTAATTATTTAATTACAGAGTTGGCAATATATTGAATGGATAAGAATTTGAAATAACGAGTAATTATTGGAGGAAGGTGCATTTAGGGATAAGGAAGATTCTGAGGGGCAAGTGGGGCAGTCGGTGCACAGTTTCGATTGTCCATTTTCAAGTGACAAAAAGTACCCATGTAAAGGGTGGCACAGCTGCTGTCTTCATTGGATTTGGCTCTCTTATAAGTTTACAACTTTAATTTTTTTAGGGCATGCAGTTCTGTGATAAGTACCGTTCATTGTATTAGGTCACCTCTGTACTTTATGGAGTCACCCCCTTCGGCTATAATGGAGCATATATACGTAGCTAGATACTGCCAACTTAAATTAATTGATTTCTGACCATTTCTATTATTAGAATGTGAAGAAAATTGTTTTGTTGCAACTTGCTAGCTGCATGCAATTCATAATAGTGTTCCGATTAAGTGTACTGATACTTCGGCAAAATAGTACTACCTAGCTACGTCCAAAACTGTCCTAGCAACTTTTTAAGTATTCTTTATAAAATATATCAAGATTTAAAATAGACACATATAAAAAGGGACCAAGTTCATGGACCTCCTCAAGTAGTGATGCATGTTATATAGGATTCCAACACAACAGAAGACTAAACCAATTTAATAAATAGATATATATTACTCCATGCATCCTATAAAAGATTATTTAAGTATACTTTTCAGTTAAATTAATTAAGAAAAATTAAGAGTAGACAGCAGAGAATTTGAATGATGTATTTTAGACATCTTTTGGTTTTTTTTTTTTTTTTGTATTTTAGACATGGAAATTATTGATATGCTTTCCCTTTGTGTGTTTTGGTACTTACGGTACGCAGATTTTTGGACAAAGCAGCGATTGTAACTGCAGAAGACAACATCAAATCCTCGGAAACAGTACCAAACCTTTGGAGACTAAACACAGTTCATCGAGTTGAAGAATTAAAAACAGTGATCCGAATGGGACCAATATGGGCCGCAGGGATCCTCCTCATCACAGCATACGCCCAACAAAGCACATTTTCCCTCCAACAAGCCAAAACCATGGACAGGCACCTCACCAATTCTTTCGAAATCCCAGCCGGCTCCATGTCGGTCTTCACCTTAACCTCCATGCTCACCACTATCATATTCTACGACCGCATTTTTATCCCCGTGATTCGTCGCTTCACCGGGATCGAGCGCGGCATTTCCTTCCTTACCCGCATGGGAATTGGCTTTGCCATTTCAATTCTGGCAACCTTTGTTGCTGGTTTTGTGGAAATAAAGCGAAAGCAGGCCGCCTCGGACTGGGGCCTCGTCGATAAGCCTCATGACATTATTCCCATACCTGTTTTTTGGCTGGTGCCGCAGTATTGCCTTCATGGGGTGGCTGAAGCCTTTATGTCTATAGGGCACCTTGAATTTTTCTATGACCAGGCACCGGAGAGCATGAGGAGCACTGCAACTGCATTGTTTTGGATGTCGATTTCGGCGGGGAATTACTTTAGTACCATTTTGGTATCAATGTTGCACAAGTTTAGCGCAGGGCCGAATGGGTCGAATTGGCTTCCGGATAGTAATTTGAACAAGGGAAAGTTGGAGTATTTTTACTGGTTGATCACATTGTTGCAAGTTGTGAATCTTGCTTACTACCTTTTATGTGCAAAATTCTATACTTTCAAGCCCATTCAGGTTCAAACCACAAAGGGTGGTTATGTGAAGGAAGATGGAGTTATCGAGCTAGGGAGCCGCGTTTAGTTTAGTTCTAAATTCTAATGTGGTGCTCTTAATTAATAGAAATTACGTTCCAAAAAATATGAGCAAAATTAACAAAACACAACAAGAAAAGGTTGTAATTAATAAATAAATAAACATGGTCATGTATCAATATTTGTTAATTAGTATAGAGTATATTGCAACATATATAGATTTCTAAAATCATTAACCCATAACAGAGTTGTTAGCCATTTGAATCAATTGCATGTCCAAACTGGTTTGCAATTCTGATTAAAATATAAATTTTAAAAGCAAGTCCAAACTCATTTATTTGGGCCTGATATAAGCCCAAAACAATAATATTTTTGGGCTTTTGAGGCTGAATAATAGTTTGGAACAATTACATATATTAGTACATTTTTGAAAATAATTACAAAAATCATATATACATAAAATAATTACAAAAATACTACACTTCATCATTTTTATTTTCAATCATAATACAATTAAAATTCCTTAAATTAAGGAATTGATATTAATGGGCTAACATAACAAATTAGTTTCGATCTTCATTCGGTTCTCTCTCTCCCGCTTTTACTATTTCTCTCTCTCTCCTTACTATTTCTCTCTCTCATACTACTTCTCTCTCTCTCCTCTCGAAGCCCTTTGGGTCGTCGTCCTCTTCCGCCATGCCATGAAAGCAATAATACGTGAAAGGCTATGTTTTCAAAGCTAATCGTGATTTCCTCGCTTTCTCTCTCTCACCGCAAATGTGATAACTTCCTTCTGGTGTAGTTTTGATTGTTGACGTTTTTAATTTGTTCTAAATGCTATAAGTACCCATATGGTTATTTTCTTATTTTATAGGTTTTTTGTTCTATGTTTTGATGTTATAAGTTGTACAAGATTTGAATACAATGAATTTCTCGTTAGTTGTCTATTTGTGGAGTTTGGTGCTCGAAATTTTTAACATAGTGACTTTTTGAAGGATATAAGAATGACACATTTTTGCAGCTAATTCTTTTGTTTTACCTTGCATTGATTTTTGGGAAAATTGTGGAAAATTGTCTGTTTTGTTATTTTGAGAGAATTATTGGGGATTTTGTAAAATGAGGAAAAATATATAATTTTTTGGAAATTTGAGATCGGAATTTGTATTATCAATTATGTCGGAGTATGTAAACCATTTCTATCACAAATGCAGTATTCTCAGCTTGATTAACATTGCTTTAAACCTCGGTCAGATTTGGATACCATTTTTGTTCCCTCGATTTAGTATTTTGGTTACTTTTTTATGTTGTTATGGTTATCATGTATTTGCTTAGTATACATGGTTGACTAAACTGGTTTTTGGTGTTCATGTTGTTTATGTATTGGTTATCATTAAAACATGTTTTAGTTACTATCATATAAATGTTCGGTTACTTCTTTAGTATATTTTTTGTTACTGTTAGTTTATGATTTGGATACCATTTTTGTTCCCTTGAGTTGGCATTTTGGTTACTATTTTGTGTTGTTCTGGTTACCATGTATTTGGTTAGTATACATGGGTGACTAAACTGTGTTTGGTCTATATGTTGTTTATGTATTGGTTACCATTAAAATATATTTTGGTTACTAACATATAACTGTTTGGTTACTTCTTTAGTATGTTCTTTGTTACTGTTAGCTTATGATTTTTGGTTACCATGTATTTGCTTAGTATACATTGGTTGACTAAACTGGGTTTGGTCTACATGTTGTTTATGTGTTGGTTACCATTAAAATATAGTTTGGTTACTATCATATAACTGTTCGGTTTTGGTGACCTTTAAATTATGTTTTGATTAATACTATATATAACTGTTTGGTTACTACATAAACTGGTATGTACTACATGTTGTTTATATTTTGGTTACCATTAGATTATATAATATAAATGTTTGGTTACTACTTTATTATGTTATGGTTACTATTATATTATGATATGATAACTATTATTGTGTAGTCAATGTGGGATGTTGGCTACTTTTTATAGTCTGTTTTGGCTACTGTGTAATTGTTATATTATGTTTTGGTTAATATGATATTATTTGTTGGTTACTACGTAAATGTTTATGGTATAAATATTGTTTATATTGGTTACTAATGATTGTGTAAATCTGATTTTATTTATTTGCAGTTATGGGATCTTTATTATGAGCAATGCAATAGAAAATTCTGTGGAAAAGTTATATATTGGTGTGGCATGGAAGTCCCCAATATTATTACCAAAAAATTAAACCCAAGTCAGTTGGAGAAGTTTAAGACATCATTAGTTTGTAGATGTATTATTTTTGTAAATAATAAACTCAAGTTATAATAAACCATGTATTTGCTTAGTATACATTGATGTATTATTTTTGTAAATTCCTTCAAATATCTTCTACAAGGTTTATGCTCTTCTAGTTCTACTTTCATTTCCACAAACACATCCTTCATGGGATCTCTATTCACTAATCCCAAGGTCTTTCTCTTCCTCCCACAGGTTCATAATGCGGAAGTCTTTTCTAGAGAATGAGAGCAGCCATGAAGAAGAAAGTAGCAGCAGCCAAAAAGCTCAAGTTTCAAGAAGATTTGTACCAGATTTTGATTAGTTCGGTTGTCGTTGTCTTGTCATTATGAATTGTGTTTCGTACTTTGATTTTTGTTGGATATCCATAACCATTTGTTATGGTTAGTGAGTATGTAATTTTTATTGGAGCTTATGTAAATGGAATATATTATTTTAAAGGTGCGGTTGGTAGCCAAACATGTATGTAAGGGTAACCATTTTATTTTTTGGTAGTAACTCATAATTGAAGCTTGTATCGGGACATATATCAAGTGTTAAATGTACATGTTAGAGTATACATGGGTTGCCTAAACTGGGTTGAATATACAGGTTGTTTCTGTTTTGGTTACTATTAAAATATGTTCTGATTACTTTTCATATAACTATTTGGTTACTTCTTGATTATGTTTTGGTTACTGTTACCTTATGGTTTGACTACTATTATTGTGCCCTCGATATGAGATTTTGGTTATTTTATTTTTATTCTAGTTAATATGTAATAGTTTAGTATACATGGATTGCCTAAATTGGATTTCATTACATGATATTTCTGTTTTTGTTACCATTAAAACCTGTTCTGGTTACTATCATATAATTATGTGGTTACTGGTTTATTATGTTACATTATGGTTACTGTTATTAGTAACCAGATAATTACAAGCTTGTATCAGGACAAACATCAATTGTTAAATGTACATGTGAGAGTTTCCATTTATATATATAGTCACTTATAGATCTCATATTAAAATAAAAATAGTTTGAGAGGTGCAGTTGGTATCCAAACTTGCATATAAGGGTAACCATTTTAGTTTTTGTTAGTAACCAAATAATTAAAAACTTATATCAAAACAGTTATCAAGTACTTAATGTACATGTGAGGGTTCCCATTTATCTAGCTGATGGATACTTTTAAATTACATAGTTATAAAAGTTATTTGGAAATGGTTCAGTTGGTAACTAAATATGAATATAGAGGTAACCATTTTATTTTAGAAGGGTAACCAAAATTACATAAAAATATTTCGAATGCTTACTAATTATTTAATGTATATGTTTACTTTATATTGACAACTCATGATGGAATTAAAATCAAAATATTAATCAATAACAATTTTGGTTATCAGACACCATCAAAAATGTTACCAATCATGTGGTTAATGGTTACTAACAAAATAATTATATATTATCAGAAATAATTAAATTTGTTGTATTTGTTCTTTATCGGTCTCCATTAATACGACAACCAATAAACATTGTAAAGTAACCAAATTAATATTAAACAAAGAACTAAAACTACATAATCTTAGTAACTGAAAATAAACCAAATTTTTACATACAAATTTGAAGGCCTAAATGATGGAATTCGATCAAAAATCATGCGAGTTCACCAAAGAAAGCTTGTGACTTTTGATCGTTGACCCGCTTCCAATGAAATTAGGCTCAAACGCCAAAAATCGACACTCCAAACTTGATGTAAAATTGCCAAATTGTCACCGCAACCAAATAAATATTATAATCAGAACTAATTAAATAGTATACAACAACCAATATATATATATATATATAATCATATTAATAAATTGTATGAAGGTAACCAATGTAGTCAATAAGTAACTACCAATATAAAAGAAGCAATTATAAAACTCAATAACATTATAGAAAGTAACAAATAAACACCTTTCAAAGATGTAAATACATATTATACAATAACGAAGATACATGTAATTAGTAGCCAAGATTATAAAAATATTTTTACATTCATTTTACAACCAAAATAATCAAGAATGATTTTGTTACAAATTAAAGACTAACAGTGTATAAAGGTAACTAATGTAGTTAATCAAGAACCATTAATATAAAAAATCAAGATAAAACACAAGAATATTATGTAGTAACCATGGTAATATTACACGGAAATAAGTCAACATTATATACTAACCAAATCCAGATTAGACAGTAACCAACATATATTTACTTAGTATCCATAACATAAAACATATTTGACATGCATTTTACAGCAAAAACAAATAATATAAAAAATATCAATATGTACTTAAAGGTGTATTGATTACTATTAGTCCAAACATCAAATTTGATGTATTGGTTACTATTAGTCCATGTAACCAATACAATGTAGTCAATAAGTAACATCCAATATAAATGAAACAATTACAAAAGAATATAACATTATAATTTTACACAGTAACCATGTCAGCACTTGTAAGACCCCAACTTATTATAAATAAAATTGAATTTTTCTTTATTCATTATTCTAAATTAATAAGGGTTAATTTGATATAATTCTTTGGTTATGGGTGAAATGTGAAAAGTTTACAAAATAATGAAATGTTATAAAATATTCATTATTGTTTGGGAATATTCGTTTGGTCGTGGAATATTCTTTTTTTTTCTGAAATCTCATTTATGACAGCCAGCGGATCATTGGTGGGCCCATAACGGAAAAAAACGGTTGGATGAAGGAAAACGACAAAGATTGAGTTTTATAAATAACGACGTAAATTATTACCGCTTAACAATTTGTTGGGTTACTCGGTGGTTAAAATACTGATGTCGCATGTGGTTGCATAAAGAAAGACACCAGTATTGCATGTATTGTTGAATTATTGATCCTTACGTAAAGAAGCCTTTACTCAATAATTGTTACAGAATTCTTGTTCATTATTTTATCTTATTGATTCAATAATTCTTTGCATTGATATTTATATTATTATTGTTTCAATAATTGTCATTACACGATATTTTCCATTATCAAATCAATAATGCATATTATTTGAATAATATTATCGAGATAACATTATTGGCAATGTCTAGAAAGTTACATCTAAGGAGAGGTTTGGTCACCTAATTATTGCGCCAGGAAGGAGAAATCCTTATTGGAAAGCCCCTTTTTCTAGGAATCGGCCGGTTGTCGATCTTGTGATTACGTAATATTATTTTGAATAATTAATTATTGATTATTATGATAAAGAAAATATTTATTTGGATATAGATGGAGAAAATTTTTAATGTGACAATTGTTAAAAATTAATATTTTATCTTTTTCGATAAAATAATACATTTAAATATATTATTTTAATAATATATTAACGGTGATATTTTTATAATGATTGTGGGATATATGAGTATATGAGGAGGTAGAGTATTTTGTGGCATTAATTGTTTAACATATGTTTTGTGTGTGTCGGGGACACAATTCTTAACCAAAATTGATTATAGTATCGTAAAATCGTCTGCTTTATGGATTTGGTCAATTTTTGTTTGGAATTTGGAAAAATTTTCTTCTGCAAAGTTGTAGAGAATGGAATTTACCATGGAAAGTCGCGAGTTTCGAATTTTTCTCGATAAACGAGCTATTTTCTACTTAATTATTGAAGTTTTCAAGATAAAATAATTTTTTTATTAATTATGGTGGGACCCACTTTTTGGTGGGTGTTGAATGCACATGGGCTGCTGAAATTTTCAGCATTGAGGGGCTGAAAGCATGCGTAGGAATTGGTTTATAAATAATATTAATTTATTAATTTAGTCTCCTTTGGCGTTCTAACATTTTCCTATAAATAGAGGGCTAAGTTAGAATTGAAAATCACACCAGAAACTAAGTTTTCTCTTTTCTCTCTATATTATCGAGCGTATTCTTGTGAGTATACTTTGAGTGTTCTTATACTATGCGAAGTTTCACAAGACTATCTTTGAAATTCAAATGTAACGGTTATTTTGAGGAAAGGGTATTATTTTCTTCTTAAATGATATTTTTTCTTCAATATCATTATCTTAGAAGTATTGGTGAACTTTTATCAAATTTGGAACTTGTTGTGTCAAGTTACTTATTCACGATATCTGCCTTATTCACGTATCTGACGACACTTATTCACGATATCTGACTATTCAATTAAAAAATAAAATTTTTTCTTTTTGTCCAAAATATCTATTCGGATACTAGCTTTGATTGTATCCATGTTTTGATCATTCTTGAATTTTACACCAATATGATTATTTTCAAGTATTTTTGGACATGGGTAAAACAAAGTATGAATCCTTAATCCTTAATCCTTGTCATTTTGTTTCACCGGATTCGTTTAAAAATATTTTTCATCATCCTCGGTCCTAAATGGTGATATAAATGAATATCTTTGGCTCATAGTGCAAAGATGAACAGTGTTGAGATGAACATGACCAACCTGGTGATATGAATGAATATCTTTGGCACAGTAGTGCAAAGATGATTAAAGATGTATATTGATTGTTTTTACGAGGATAAACTATTGATGATGGACTTTTAAACCTTAGAAGACGGTAGAATTCTTTCTCTACGTGACTCTTCTAATGGATTCTTTGCTTTTATTTGCATTTGTTGATCTAAAACTTGTTGTCTATTGTATTCTATTAGATTTTTCTGTTGAAGACTAACGATAATTTTTTGTATATTATCTTAGTCATAATATTCTTTATCGGCTAGTTGAGCTCACCATTTTCCTTTTTGTTCCATTTTTCTTCTCGGGAGGTGAGAACATGCGAGGATCGAGTCGGGGTATGGAGTGATGGTTCTAGGAAGATGTTTTAGTCATTTCCTCACTACTTACGTAAAATAGTGTATGAATAATTAATGAGGACTTATTTGGGTGTGTATATTGCCAGAAGACAATATTTGTATTCAAACTCACATAAACAGTATTGTCGTATTCTACACCGACATATGTATTAAGTTGTAGTTTGCTTTACTATACCATGTATTTTGGCGACTTCGAGAATGGGTGTTGTATACCTATTTTGGGGCGTCACATTGATATCGAGCTTAGGGATATGATCTCAGCGGAGATCGGGAATAGAACTAGGAGGGAGAGCGAGTAAATCCTTCGCCAAGTGTGTCCTACCTAAGCTTATTTGTTGGTCGGTCATAATATAGGATATTATGTGATATGTTAATTTGTTTAATTAACCCTTGTTTTATGGCGATGTTAAGAATGGGCTGCGAGAACGTTAACAATGGAGTTTATGAGGCCGTGGAGACGCAAGTGATTTCACCAACGAGGAGAAACGTCAACAGCAGGGCAATGTTCCTCCCATGAAACAACGCCAGGCGAGCAAATGATGAACGACGGGATGTTTAGAAGCTTTTTGCGATTCATGCAAAATCGCATACGAGGAGACTCGTGTACAAAATACGGGTGGAAATGATGGCGATGCACGATGCATCGCGACAACCAGCGGTTTAAGGAGTTGGGACCACCGATTTCCATGGAAAGCCGGATCCGTCAAGGCGTAAACGTGGGTCAAGCAAATTACCAAGATATTCGATGTCTTGGGGTGCACGGAGGAATGAAGGTTCCATTCGCCACCTTTATGTTTCGTGGTGAAGCGATTCATCGTGGGAATCATGAAGCGTACCAGCGGATGCACTTAACATGTCTTGGGAAAGATTTGAAATCGTTCAATGACAAGTACTTTCCAGAAAGTATTCGTCGTATGAAGGAGGTAAAGTTTATTAGACTCGAGCGAACAACAACATGCGGTGTCTCAATGACGAGGCAAAGTTCGCAGAGTTATCCGAGTTTGCACCTCATTTGGTGGAGAATGAGGAGCGAATGACGCGTATGTTTCGAGAGGTCTAAAACCGTAGATTCGTCAATACCTTATCTCTCATAAATTTTCTCTGTATTCGATGATGTTGTCAATGAGCTCGGTTATTAGAACGAGATAATGAGTATACTCAACCGAGGGACCATGATCGGGGTAGTCATCGAAATGATGATAACCAAGAGGAGGAAAGAATACGGACAAAGCGGTAACCACTCGGTGGTAATCGTGGACATGATAATAGGAGAGGTGACTCAAGTGGAAATTTCGGAAAGAAAGATTCAACAATGACGGGAAGATATCAACGGCGACACACCAAAGACCAACAACAAATGCTAGGGGAGGAGAACGACCGCCAGAGTTAGATGTTACAAATGCGGGAAGGAGGACATATCATTATTTGTCCTGACAACAATCCAAGGTATGTTATTCTGTGTGGAAAGGAAGGCCACATCGCTCGAGATTGTCTTATCGCGAAACCAAGTTCGGCGAGGAGTGGTGATTCCAAATTTCATCCGGATAAGTCAAAATCGGCGGTTCTGGAAGAAGCGTTTGTCGTGACCGGACAAAACGTGAGAACCCAAACGAGGTGATCACGGTAAGCTAATCTTGAATTCTTGCGAAGTTTATACCTTACTAGAATCTGGGCTTCTACCCATTCTTTTATCTCTCCCTCCAGGCTCAACGTTTAAACTTGACTCGGAGAAATTAGATTTTGATTTATCTGTTGAAACTCCAGTTGGGTGAAACCTTCCGTTACATCTACATTTATAATTCTTGCATGATCCAAGTTGGCACTTTATCACATTACTGTTGATCTTATCTCTTTAAAGATACTTGCTTTTGATGTGATTTTAGGAATTGATTGGTTAACCACTCATCATGCCAAAATTGATTGCTTTACGTAAGGTTGTTAGTTTTCATATTCCTAACTTGACTGTCATACGAATTCAAACCACTAAACCACTAAAATCGATCCATCGTCATATCAAGCCACAAAAGCTATTCGTTTATTGAAAAAGCGGATGTCAAGCTTTCTTAGCCCATGTTATGGATTTGAATAAAGACAAGTCGATTTGAATAATATTTACGTGGTTAAAGAATTCCACGATGTATTTCTGAAGAGCTTCCGATGCTACCCCCGAGCGTGATGTTGAATTCTTTATTGACCTTGAACCGCATGTAAAGCCCATTTCTAAAACCCCATATCGAATGGCTCTATTGAACTTCGAGTTAAAAGTCCAACTACGAGAGTTATTAGACATCGGTTTCATTAAATCTAATCGTCTCCTTGGGGTGCTCTGTTTTATTCAGAAAGAAGAAAGACGGAGTATGCGACTTTGTATTGACTATCGAGAATTGAACCATGTCACCATCAAGAATAGGTATCCGCTACCTCGCATTGATGACCTGTTCGACCAGTTACAAGGAGCGCAATTCTTTTCAAAGATCGATCTTCGTTCCGGATATCATCAGCTGAAGATTAAAACTGAGGATATTCCAAAGACGGCATTCAGGACTCGATACGAGCATTATGAATTCTTGGTCATGTCTTTTGGATTGACTAATGCTCCTGCTGCTTTCATGGATATGATGAACCGTGTATTTAAGGAATATTTGGATCGGCCATTTGTTGTCTTTATTGATGACATCCTTATCTATTCCAAAAGCCGTGAAGATAATGAGCACCATTTGAAGTTGGTACTACAAAGACTTCGTGAACACAAGCTTTATGCCAAATTTGAAGAAATGCGAGTTCGGCTTGAGGAAGTAGCATTCCTTGGGCACGTGGTGTCAAAACAAGGAGTATCTGTTGACGTGAAGATTGAAGCAATACAAAGTTGAGACAACCGAAGTCGGTGGCCAAAATCAAGACACGCAGACTTTCGGGCTTAAATTGGTTATTATCGGAGATTTGTGGAAGGATTTTCTCGAATCGCTACTCCGTTAACTCAGCTGACTCGGAAGGATGTAAAATTCTTATGGAGCGAGGAATGCGAGAAGAGCTTCCAAGAGCTCAAGAGGAGGCTCATTTCGGCACCTCTTCTGACAATACCATCTGGTTCAGATGGATTTGTTATCTACAGCGATGCTTCTGGAAAGGGGTTAGGATGTGTTCTCATGCAACATGGGAAAGTCATAGCCTATGCCTCACGACAACTCAAAGAATATGAGAGGAATTATCCTACTTCATGATCTCGAATTAGCGTGATCGTATTCGCGTTGAAGATATGGAACCTTCTTGTATGGAGAGAAAGTGGAGATTTATACGGACCATAAAAGCCTCAAATATTTCTTCACCCAAAAAGAACTCAACATGCGGCGTGACGTTGGTTGGAGTACATTAAAAGATTATGATCACACTATTCAATATCTTCCCGAAAAGCGAGCGTGGTAGGCGACGCGTTGAGTAGAAGATCATATGCAAATCTGAGTCTGCAATATTGTCAACGCATGAGGCCCATTTTATACGATTTACAAAGGATGAAGATAGAATTAAAGACTCTGGGGTCCCACGTGATGATGGCGAATATCTGAGTAGAACCAGACTTTAATCGATAAAGTTAAAAGCTTTCTGCTCTACGGACACAGAAATGATCGTATGAAGAAGAAAGTGCAAGGAGAGCTATTCCTTAGGAGCAAGAATTGATGAGGAAGGAATACTTGAGTCAATTCTAGACTTTGCGTTCTAACGATTACGACACGAAGCATAAAATCATGATGGAGGCACACAACACCCCGTTTGCGATCCATCACGGAAGTACCAAAATGTATCATGATATTCGACATACATTTTGGTGGAACAATATGAAGAGAGAGATTGCGGAGTTTATCTCAAGATGTTTAACTTTGTCGGCGTGTAAAGTGAGACATCAAGTGCCAAAAGGTCCATTCAGACCACTTGAGATTCCTAATGGAAATGGGAACACATTACTATGAATTTTGTTACTGGTCTTCCCAAAGTTTCTCAAGGCGTAGATCTGATTTGGGTTATTGTTGATAGATTAACCAAGTACGCCCATTTCTTACCGACCGCCGAGACTTATTCCCTTGAGCGTCTTGCTCGTATATGCGTGAATGAGATTATGCGATTAGATGGCATGCCAAGTATCCATAGTTTGGATCGTGACCCGAGATTCACTTCAAGATTTTGGGTTAGCTTCGCGAAAGCTATGGAGCGCGGATTCTGATTTAGTTCAAAGATACCATCCTCAAAGCGGACGGACAATCGAGAGGACTATTCAAACCCTTGAAGATCTATTAAGACTCGTGTCCTAGATTTCAAAGGAAGTTGGGATAAAAGTACCTACCACTGGTGGAATTCTCCTACAACAACAGTTATCAAGCAAGTATAAGCATGGCTCCATTTGAGGCGTTGTATGGATTTAAAATGTCGATTCTCCATATCTTTGGGATGAGGTGGGAGAAATATTATTGTTGGGACGAGAATTGAAACGCATGACTACGAAAAGATCGAAATGATTCGACAACGTATTCAAACTTCACAAGATCGACAAAAGAGTTATCTTGATCTTCATGAAAAAGGGCGTGGAGTTTAATATTGGAGATCATGTATTGTTACGTATTTGCTCCATGGAAGAGAGTTACAAGATTTGGGAAAAGAGGAAAGCTCGATCCAAGGTTTGTTGGTCCATTTGAGATTCTTGGCCAAGAATAGGGAACGTAGCTTTATAGACTCGCGTTACCTCCAGTATGTCTCGTGTTCACAATGTATTCCACATATCTATGCTTCGTAAATATGTGAAAGACCCGAACCACATTATTGCATTAGAACCGATTTAGATAGCGAAGATTTAACATACGAGGAGATACCTGTTGAGATTTTGGATAGGAAAGAGCATGTCTTACGCACGAAGGTTATACCACAAGTTAAGGTTTTGTGGAGAAACCATGCAATTGAGGAAATGACATGGGAGTTGGAATCGGAGATGAAAGCAAGGTACCCTCACCTTTTCGATATACCAGGTACGTATGTCAATTTCGAGGACGAAATTTCATAAGGAGGGGAGGTTGTAAGACCCCAACTTATTATAAATAAAATTGAATTTTTCTTTATTCATTATTCTAAATTAATAAGGGTTAATTTGATATAATTCTTTGGTTATGGGTGAAATGTGAAAAGTTTACAAAATAAGCAAGTGGTTATAAAATATTCATTATTGTCGGGGAATATTCATTTGGTCGTGGAATATTCTTTTTTGTTTGAATCTCCAAATGCGGCCCAGTAGCGATCATTAGTGGGCCCATAACGGAAAAACGGTTGGATGAAGGAAAAGCGACAAAGATTGAGTTTTATAAATAACGACGTAAATTATTACCGATTAACAACTTTGTTGGGTTACTTCGTGGTTAAAATCTGATGTCTGGCGTGGTTCTTGCATGGCGAAGACACCTATTACCGATGATTGTTGAATTATTGATCCTTACGTGAAGGAGGCACTACTCAATAATTATTACGATAATTCTTGCTCATTATTTTATCTTATTGATTCAATAATTCTTTGCATTGATATTTATATTATTATTGTTTCAATAATTGTCATTACACATATTTTCCATTATCAAATCAATAATGCATATTATTTGAATAATATTATCGAGATAACATTATTGGCAATGTCTAGAAAGTTACGTCTAGGAGAGGTTTGGTCACCTAATTGCGGCAAGAAGAGGAGAAATCCTTATTGGAAAGCCCTAACTTCTGAGGAACGTCACGGTTGTCGATCTTTGTGATTACGTAATATTATTTTGAATAATTAATTATTGATTATTATGATAAAGAAAATATTTATTTGGATATAGATGGAGAAAATTTTAATGTGACAATTGTTGAAAATTAATATTTTATCTTTTTCGATAAAATAATACATTTAAATATATTATTTTAATAATATATTAATCATGATATTTTTATAATGATTGTGGGATATATGAGTATATGAGGAGGTAGAGTATTTTGTGGCATTAAATGTTTAACATATGTTTTGTGTGTCGGTGGACACAATTCTTAACAAAAATTGATTATAGGCATAAAATCGTCCAGTTTATGGATTTCGGTCAATTTTGTTTGGAATTTGGAAAAATTTTCTTACGCAAAGTTGTAGAGACTGGAATTTCCCATGGAAAGTCGCGAGTTTCAATTTTTCCGATAAACGAGCTATTTTCTCTTAATTATTGAAGTTTCGGAAGATAAAATAATTTTTTTTAATTATGGTGGGACCCACTTTTTGGTGGGTGTTGAATGCACATGGGCTGCTGAAATTTTCAGCATTGAGGGGTTGAAAGCATGCGTAGGAATTGGTTTATAAATAATATTAATTTATTAATTTAGTCTCCTTTGGCGTTTTAACATTTTCCTATAAATAGAGGGCTAAGTTAGAATTGAAAATCACACCAGAAACTAAGTTTTCTCTCTTTCTCTCTCTATATTATCGAAGCGTATTCTTGTGAGTATACTTTGAGTGTTCTTTATCTGGTCTGCGAGTTTACATCGACTATAATCTTTGAAATTCATCGAAATACGGTTATTTTGAGGTAAGGGTATTATTTTCTTCTTAAATGATATTTTTTTTCTTGATATCATTATCTTAAAGTATTGGTGAACTTTTTATCAAATTTGGAACTTGTTGTGTCGGGGATTCTTATTCACGTATCTGACCTTATTCACGATATCGACACTATTCACGTATCGACCTTTATTCAATAGAAAAATAAAATTTTTTTTTTTTTGTCCAAAATATCTATTCTTGATACTAGCTTTGATTGTATCCATGTTTTGATCATTCTTGAATTTTACACCAATATGATTATTTTCGAAGTATTTTTGGACATGGGTAAAACAAAGTATGAATCCTTAATCCTTAATCCTTGTCATTTTGTTTCACTGGATTTGTTTCTTTAAAAATATTTTTCATCATCCTCAGTCCTAAATGGTGATATAAATGAATATCTTTGGCTTTGTAGTAGTGCAAGATGAGCAGTGTTGAGATGAACATGACCAATTTGGTGATCTGAATGAATATCTTTGGCTTTAGTAGTGCAAAGATGATTAAAGATGTATATTGATTGTTATTACGAGGATAAACTATTGATGATGGACTTTTAAACCTTAGAAGACGGTAGAATTCTTTCTCTACGTGACTCTTCTAATGGATTCTTGCTTCAATTGCATTTGTTGATCTAAAACTTGTTGTCTATTGTATTCTATTAGATTTTTCTGTTGAAGACTAACGATAATTTGTTATATATTATCTTAGTCATAATATTCTTCTTTGGGCTAGTTGAGCTCACCCTTTTTCTTTTTGTTCCATTTTTTAACCTCGGGAGGTGAGAACATAGCGAGGATCGAGTCGGGGTATGGAGTGATGGTTCTAGGAAGATGTTTTAGTTTATCCTCACTTTACTTACGTAAAATAGTGTATGAATAATTAATGAGGACTTATTTGGGTGTGTATATTATGCAGAAAGACAATATTTGTATTCAAACTCACGATTGTATTGTCAGATTCTACACCACATATGTATTAAGTTGTAGTTTGCTTTACATACCATGTATTTTGGCGACTTCGAGAATGGGTGTTGTATACCTATTTTGGGCGTCCACAACCTATGATGAGTAACCATTATAATTTTACACAATAACAATCAACATTAGACGATAAACAATATAATGTAAAAGCAAAGATCCGAATCAAGAACCATTATAATTTTACACAACAACCAACTCAAAGAATATTCAAGAACCATATAATGTTACACAAGAATGCTAGAATCAACGATTAATCGGTAACCAAAAACAACCAAGTAAAATAGGGTTTTTCTTGCGTTTTACAATAAAAACAACCATTATAATTTATTTGTTACCAACTAAAAGCGGACTTTTTATAAGAATGTAACCAATTTGGATAACAAGTAACCATTAATATAAAAAACATAAGTAGAAGTGTACATTAATATGCTTGATGACGATATCTAGTAACCAATTAATCACGCTGCGGTAATTAAGTTTGCATTATTCAAGAACCAAGTCGGCATGAGTCACTAAATAATATTTTTACACGATAACCAAGTCGACATTATAATAATTTTATACAATAACTAATTGAAATTAATCGATAACCATTATAGTGTTACACAAGATAAACAAGTCGACATTTATCGATAACTAATATAATATTACATAGTAACCAAATCGGCATTAATCGAGAACTAAAGTCGATTAATTAGTAATATTATGCGATAACCAAAATAGCATTAGTCGATTAACTAAAGATTGACGATAGGCGGTATAATGTTACGTTACACAAGAACCAATACAAAATAATCGATATAAACCAATATTGAGCGGAAACCAATTTATATAACCTTAGTAACAATAATATAAAACATGTTTTCAAATACATTTTGCAAGCACAACTTTCAGTATTCAAACTTTGTGACAATTTAAGTTCAAAAAACTTAAGAAAGGTAATCAATTTAGTAATTCGTAGTAACTATAGGTATCTATATGCTTATAAGTTTTAAACTTACATACCACGATATTTGAATCGAAGGCGATGTTGATTTTGTATTCAACAATCAACGCAACAATGTTTTTGATTCTTGATCTTGAAAAGCGGCGTTGATTTTATATCTTTATTTTGATCTTACAGTTAAATCGCGACAACGAGTTTTCTTCTTCGATTATGAGTTGCGTCGCGACAGGATGTTCGTCTTCTCCGATATCAGAGTTGTGTCGCGACAGAAGACTTTCTCTTCTCCGATTGATTTGACGTTGATTTGTTATTGATTTGGCGTTGATCAGTTATCTCCATAAATGACGTGTAGGAGTTAATGACGTGATTTTAGCAACGTAGTATATTTTGTTTTGTTATTTTTATAATTATTTTGTGTGTGTTTTATTTTTATAATTATTTTTTAATTGTTATATATTTGTGTTAAGGACCCTAATAATTTTTCGGGGATTACGTTACGTACTCTTTTTATAAACTCAGGGTCCATTTGGTGAATTTTTGTTTTCCGAGAGAAAACATTACACTATCCAATAAAATGCAGATTTTCAGTAACACATAATACATCACCTCCAACCTAATACTAATACTAACTGACAACAAGCACGTCCACCCAGGAACAGGACACGCGTATTTTTGTGTCATTCCACTATACTATGCAAATTAGAGAAAAACAACATACAAATGCAACTATTTCCATTTTGAGTTTTTCTTATAATATAAAATAAAATAAAAAAGGAAAAAGAAGAAAAATTATCCTAAAATCTATCATTGAGATTGAATTGTTTAGTAATATTTTTAGAGATATGTATGATAAATTAGATTATCTAAAATCTGATATTTCGTCCAATGTTCTGAAGATTAAACTAATTCAATGAAAAAGAATTATATTTTTATTTAATTTATATGCTGAGTTTAAATAAATATATATCCTTTAGAAAATATAATATAATACTAATACTAGAACTATCGTACATTATTGCATGAAATTTTAATTTTATCGCAATTATTGTTTTATTATGACTTAAATTTTCTTTTCTTTTTTTTAGAACTTGTTAAATGATGAAACGAGAAATTGAGCCATCTTCAATCTAATATAGAGTATTTGTTAAACCTATATTTTTTTCAATATTCCATATGATTTTATCAGGAGTTTATATATATTGAATTTGAATACTACAGTGCCGGTAAAGTTTCAGGCTGCCATGCAAAATCAGAAGATCCGAAACTTATATCCGGATAATCAAATAATCCGTCAAGCGACACATACTCGCCGCTGTTGTTCTTGTTATTATTATTATTATTGGAAACGGCATCACCAAATCCAAAATCAAATGAGTCATAACCAGAGATCTGTTCGTCAAATCCCCATAACTCACTAATTTCGGACGAGTCCGACGCAACTCGGACTAACTCGGTCTCTAACTGCCTTTCCACCGATGACCTCGATGGAGGGAGACCTAATTCATCATCGGAAGCTTCAAAAAGGTACCCAAGATCCGGCTGAGAAACGCCGGAAACTGACGCCGAATCGACGACCTTTACCGTCGCCGGCGAGGAAACAGAAATCTCCTCTTCAAAACTCTTCATAAACGAGTCGAGATCCTGACTAGCGGTACAAAGGTCAGAATCATCTAAGATGTCAAGAAGATTCTCTTTGAGTCTCTTCACCTCAGAAGAAGCCAGCTCCGACTCGTCCGATTCGTCTCGGACTCGCTTCATGTAACTCGGACCTTCCATAAAGGTATGGTAACTAACGTAGAGTTGTTTATAATGGTATGGTATGTTGTGGTGGAGGCAAAGGAAGTGTGAAGCTTATATAGTGGACAATGAGGAGAGAGAAATAGGGAAAGGAGAGACTAGAGAGAAACGTGGAGAGAGAGAGAGAGAGGGGGAGTGAGTGAAATGACGTAAGGAGAAGCGCGTGGGAGAGAAAAGTTCGGCCATCACGGAAATCGCGACTTTTGCTTTTTCCTTCTTTTTTGTTTAACGTCTCTGTCCATTTTTATGCTGGTTATTAAATTGGATATTTCAAGTCCGGTCGGTCAATCACGACTTCGCTTTCGAATTTCTACCATTGCCCTTGTTAATACTCAAACTCAATTCTGAACCCCAAAAATTAAGGGACTCAAATATGAGTGATGTACTCCACCCGTTTTTTTTAAAGAGAAATTTTTTATTTTTTTATTTGTCATTTATAAATTTTAATAAAAAAATAAATACTTAATTTTTCTATTATCTCTTATAATTAAACACTCACTCATCTTTTTAATGAATTTTGAAAGGTTTTTTTTCTCTAGTAGAGTAGTAGTTAGGTACGTTATGCTATGTTACAATCGTATTAACCCTTCTCATCAATAAATTGCTTTAGCCTTGAATCACGGGGATAATCTTTATTGTTCCTACTAAAAAAGAGGTAAGACTAGATAAATTGATAAAAATTACATTCATAATTATCTTTATTGTGTTTTTGAAAAAATATATTTTAAAATCACATACTATAGGTAAAAAAGAAAAGAAAAAGAGAGTATTATTTAAAAGTAAATATCGCAATCTCCTCCTCCAACAATTAGGGGTGTATTCAATTAAGATTTTTAAAGACTTTTTTTAAGCGACAGACTTTTGTAGAATTTGTGAAATTTTAATGACTTTCACATATTTAAAGACTTTTTTAAAATGACTTTTATTGACTCCATGAAATAAGTAACAGACTTTTATAAACTTTTTATCAAGACTGTGATAGACTTTTATATACTTCTAATATATTTTGCAATTTATATTAATTGTTAATTAGCCCATGTGTACAATCTCTCACTCTTTTTCATGAACTAGAGTAAATCTCATTATATTATTGTGGCATGAGATTTTATATATGTTGAAAGAGTTCACATTATTCTACTCATTTCATGATACATTTGGATACTCGGATACCAATAAAATTTTAGAAACTACAGACGCAATACAAAAATTAAGTTCACTTTTCATTGAGCTATATATACTTTATGCATATGCGTACACTTTTTACTAATAATTGATTGCTTTTAATTATTGATTGCTTTACTTATATATATATATATATATATAAGGATAACGATAACGATTCTGTCTATTTGTCATGCAAGAATACAACCACATGTTACATCTATTATATATACTAAATCACAGTTTTTGACACAATATATTGACATCTGTTTTCTACAAATTTGACATCTGTCCTCCTAAACATTCAAACAGCTGTCCATCATAATTAAAACTCTTTACTATCCTTTACAACAATAACTTTATAAAAATAACCTTCACAACAGAGCCCCTCTAAAACGAATAACCTTCGCAACAGTTGGCATCCATACAAAAAAATCTAGAATCCCTAAATATCTGTAATCACTAGCTCATATCCTTCAATCAGCGCATTCGATGGACATGCTGCTACTAATCTTCGTCGTTCTTTCGTTTATCCGAAACCCACGCCGCCAGTGCCCCTCTAAAAAGAATAACCTTCGCAACAGTTCGGATTCATACAAAAAATATCCGGAATCCCTAAATATCTGGAATCCCTAGCTCATATCCTTCAATCGACTCAATCAATGGACACACTGCTAATATTCCGAAACCCACGCCGCCAGCCTCTCGGCAAATAGATTGTTGTAATGGTAGAGACGCAAGATTATTTCATGATTATTCTCAACCCTTCCGTGTATCGTGGCTTTTTTGTTGGTGATGGCTAATGATTTCATTCATCCGTTTACTTATTGGTTTCGTTTACTTATTTAGTTATAGTTGATATAAATTTAAACCGTGTTTAGATTTAATAATTTCTATTTTATAATTTTATTTTTATAATTTTATAGTCGCTTAGTTGATTGAAATTATACTCTCGATAATCCAAAACAAAGTTGTTTATAACCTTTTAATTTAAACAATGTTTAGATTTATATCATCTATTATAATATTATCCTTTTTATTTTAATTATGATAAATTTAAACACTATTTTTATATTATTTTTTGATATTATGGATATAAATACCAATTCAATACAACAGCATCTCACGCCACAAACATTCAACTACTAAACATGATGACTAAGTACGACTTTGTTAATGACATCAGCCCTGTCAAAGAGACGTGGAAGATTAAAGTCAGGATAACTCGACTCTGGAATATGCCAAGCTTCAACAAATCAGACTACATAAACAGTATCGAGATGATATTGTTAGATGAAAAGGTAAAATATATAAATCTATTATATATTAAAATATATACAAACACATACTTAACATTTGCATAATATACTTTTATAGGGCACCAAAATACAAGCGAGTATCAAAAGGTCTCTTTTTACAAAATTTCAAACATCTACAAGTGAACAAAAAGTCTTTATAATCATCAATTTCGTGGTTAATGTAATCTGGTGGTTCTTTCAAATCTACTCAACATCCATACAAAATTAATTTTTTGTATTCCACCTCACTGCGAGAGTTAGATGATGCTCCCATTCATACATATGGATTTCAATTCACTCCATACGACCAAATACTATCATCTTCGGTTGATGACTAATACTTAGTTGGTATGCTTAACCATAACCCTGTAGGTTTTTACATCCTGATATTTTTAATTACTTACATATTTTTTTAATATAAACAGATGTTATTGGACAAGTTACTGCGATGGGGAGTGTAGAAATCAGTACTAATAATAGTAAACAATGCAAGAGAGTTAATGTTGAATTAACTGATAATAGGTAAATTTTTATATTGTACACGTATTTTTTTTATTAACAACTTTAATCATTTAAATTAAACTTACATTGTATTTTTCAAACAGTCATAATGTGTTGAGTTGTACCTTGTGGGATGACTTTGCAAACCAAATTTGTTCCTTTACTGAGACAGAAAATCAAACAAACATTATAATTGTTTTACAATTTGCAAAAATCAAGATCTGGAAAGGTACTAATACGTGTTTGTATGAAAAATATCTAATACGTGTTTATATGTTTATTAACTATGCAACATTTTCCATTACATAGGTACACCAGCTTTGTCCAACTCAATGTTCGGTTCGAGACTTCTTATAAATGCAGATATCCCTGAGGTTGTTAGTTTTAAAAATAGGTAAACTGTTTTCTGTTTTGAACCCCTTCTTAAAATCTATTATTACTACAAATTAATTTTCCCTTTAACTACAATCACTGTTGTCTATCAGCATTTGTGATGCCAATTCTGGAAAATCTACAATATCTCATTTATCCAGCCACAACGCCTTATCTATTACCGATGAATTCCTTCAAATCTGTGATAGGAAAACTCTTGAAGATATACGGGATGCAACGGAGGTAAAACAGTTTTAAAAACACCTTACTTCTTGCACAACATTACCTAATATTCTGTTGCTCATTTTGACACTCCAGGAATCATCATGTGTGGTACTTGCTACTATTCTATTTATAGAAATCGAATATAATTGGTTTTATAATTCCTGCAAAAAATGCAAGAAAAAAGTAAAACCAGACAGCGGAAAATATTGGTGTGATAAATGTTTTGACCATGTTAATTCTGTAACACCGAGGTATTGTGATACAATATTTTGTTATACGTTACTTTATTCAATTTTGTAATATTATCAAATTTTGAAAATATAACTTTTAATTGTAGATTTAAAGTACAAGTTAAAGTAATGGATAATACGTCCAGTGCATCTTTTGTTCTATTTGATCGTGAAGTCGCAAAAGTCATAAGAAAAGTCACTTATGAATCGAGGAACAATTGATTAAGGTAAAATTAAAAACTCGCAGACTTAACCTGTTTGTTAACCTTGTGCACTTAATCGTTGTTAATTCAATTATTTTAAATTCGTTAGATGGAGACTCGATTGTTTTCCTGATGCACTCAATATATTGTTGCAAAAGAGGTTCCTTTTCAAAATACGTATATCATCTTACAATTTGAAGGCAAATTATGCGACATACACAAATTCTTTGATGATTTACTAACGATGAAAAAATAATTGAATCCTACACGAGTATATGTGATGAGCCTCGGGTAATATCATTTGGTTGATGTTTATTCCTACAATAAATTTGTTCATACATATGATAAAATGATTGATTCATTACTACTGCATCTCATATACAGGTGAGTCAATGCTCGATGTTGTCAACTGTGTCACACCTATAAGCAAAAGGCCTATACATTCAATCAGCGATGATGATGTACAAGAATCTCAAACAAATGATGTTGAAATGTCAACCAACAAAATGCAAAAAAAGATCAAAATCGAGAAAGATGACAACTTCAGTGCTTCAAATTAATTTCATTCATTCATTATCTCATTTTAACTATTAGTAACTTCTAAATTTTGGATTTGGATTGTTTGGATTAAATTTCATTCATTAATTTTATTTGGATTATTTGGATTAAATTTTGGATTAACTCGTGGAATTTCCTTATAAATGTTTTGTGTGACATGTATGTTATTTTTACAATACGTATTTAGTCTTGCTATGATAGAGGCAATAAAGGATGTTTGTGACAAAAATGAAAGTAAAAGTGAATAAGCATCAGGTATGTTGGAAAACTTTGGTGCAATAAGCAGGTGATATTCACAAAAATTATTGTTGTTTTTCATATGTTTTTTTTGATCAGTTTTATCTTATTACTTCTAAAATTATATACTTTTTCATTTATTTGGCCTTAATGTGTTGATCAATTTTTTGCAGATTCATAAGTCATTTGGCTTCGACCAAGGAAATCTTTGATAACCCTTCTAACGCTCGTGTTCCAACTGCTTAATCGTATTATAGTTTTGCTCGTTATATGTGCTTCTTTTCTTATTCGATAACCACCGCTCACTCGGACATCGCTTGTTTGCTCAGTGCTTGAAGATGGCGCCCTTGATTCGGAGACCACTGTGGTTTCCATATTCCCTTCTCCCATGCATTATGCTGGTCCAACTGATGTGTAATGGCATGCAAAGGCTTGAATTAATGCAAGAAGATCAAGACGTTTATTGGCAAGATAAAATTTTGAGCTTGCTTGTGATGTATGGTTCACTTTGTAAGGTGATGAAAATGATGATAGAATGATGAAGAGAATCGAATGCAGCAAGAGGGACCAAATTCTCAAGATTTTGTCTTTGATGCAAATTGGGGTTTGTAAATGATAAATTTCTTTTTTTTGCACAACAAGCACAGAGACGCATATGCTTCCAAAGTTAGTTCTCTCGTGCCCCCCGTCTCAAAGATTAAATTTATTGAAAGAAAGGGAAATATATTCTCTCGCTAACCTGGGTGAAATTTTTTTTCCCTTAGTTGGAAGGTAGCATTGGAAAGTTAGTCCAGGTCTCCTTTTGTTGTATGATGTATGGAGTAATGACTCTTTATTGTTTTTTTTTTTTTTTTGTAATTTTCCGTGTCCGATATGACTAAGGATCGGGATGGTGGTAGATCTCGCCTTCCAACCAAAGTTCTACCGTGGAGTGGAGTTGCTTCTTGGTTCTCTAGCAATAGGTGTGCTAGGCTATCTCATTTTATAAGGTATCGTGGAGTGTATAAAAGTGTGCACTCTTATAAAATTCTAGATATTGATTGTTATGCATTATATGTGTCTTCTTTGCATGTGTAGTTTTACTTTATTACCAAAAAAGAGAGTACCTTTTTTGTATGTGTAGTTTTAAATTATAACATCCTCCCAAGATATAAGGTATGAAGAACAAAATCACATTTGATAATTAAAGTGTGAAACCATAATATCTTTCCTAATTGTTTCAAGAATTGGAGTAGATGGAAAGAGTGGAGGCAAATGAGGCGAATCCAACAAGAAGATATTGCTATTAAGTAATCGAGGCGACACCCAAAGTTGCAGCAGATGAGGAGACCGGGGATGTTCAAGATGAGAGCTTTGTGTGATCTCGCCTCATGAGTAGAGCGAAGGTCTCAGATTCATTCCGTGTGGGCATCTCGGTTTGTTGCCAACGATGTGCACCGTCAAGATAAAGTGAGATAACACCCAAGTGTCCTGTTGTAGGCAATCAATCCTACTTTGAGGATCTTTGATTCTTAAGAATAATCTCAAGTAAGAAATGTAAAGAGGAAAATTGCGCATCATTATAGGAAATAAAGACAAGAAAGATAACATGGAAGCAACTCGACGACGATATCTACGGAGACCTATTTTTTAGTTGGGTTAAAGATTGAAAGGTGTGATAACAAGTTTTCTCGCTATGTTGAAGGAACAAGTTGAGATTTATTCTAACAGGGAACTTTGGTGTATATTTGTGGAGTCTATTAAACATATCCAGGAAGACTAAGGGAAATAATTGCAAGTAGTCGTTATGATTTTACCTATGAATGGAAAATATCTATAAGAAATGTTTGTTACACTTTTTCCTTGAAAGATCACATTGCCAAACTTCAATTTTCAATTTATTATAGGTGCTTGCAATTAATTTTGCATTATTGACTTATTTGATTGGTGTGACAGTGCATATGTGTATTTTCAATTAATTATTTTTTCAAGCGCTCAACTCTACAATGTTTTTTGAGTCTACAAATGTTTATTTCCTCACAGAATCAAAATTATGATCGAATCATGTCCTTCCAAGGAAAATTTGGAAAATCAATGTTCAATTAGTTGTTTCGATGATGAAATGGTTGCCAATATGGCGTGTGGATAAAATACTAGGTATAAAGAACGCTTGGTTCTTGGAAATATAGAGAGTATGGTCCGAAAGGCCATCAATGGGACCTTTACTGGCTTAAAGACACCAAGGGAAGACCCCTATCTTGGACATTGACGCATTACAAAAAATTAGGTCCAGAGAGATTAAAATAGTCCCTTGAATCAAGATTTTTTCAAGTGGTAGAGTTGAACTTGTGAATGGCAAAAATCTCGAGATAGATTCTGTTATTTTGGCAACTGGGTATCGCAACAATGTTCCTGAATGGTTAAAGGTGAGAGATTGTTTTGTTTTTTGTTTGATTATGGTTTCAATCTTCTAGGTATTCTGTAATGGGCTAAAGTTGTTTGGAATTGGACCGACAGGAAAATGAATTTTTTTTCAAGCAAGTGGATTCCGGCAGCTCAATTTTCAAATGGATGGAAAGGAAAAGACGGGCTTTACGCAGCTTGGTTTCACAAAGAAAGGTCTATCTCACATCTTTAGATGCCATGAGAGTCGCATAAGACATCGGCAAAATTTGGAAAGAAGAAAAACAAATCATAAGAAGCATTTTGTAAAAGTGTCTCGCTTACAGAGAGAAGTAAATCACAGCCTAATATCCCGGAGTGGAGGAGGACTCAATCAATAAGTGCTACCTAATAATAGTGCTAGTTTTCTCTAATTTTGGGGAGCAAGAATCCAAGCAAAATACTAATGAAAATTGGGGGTCTTTTTTTTTTTGTTTATTTCTTTCGATTTGTACTTGTGTTACGGTATTGGCAAATGCCAATTGATAGGATAAGCCAACCAATCAAAGAATAAGTTTGTGTAGAAATATTACTAAAAAAAGACATAAAACTAAGAGCGATTTCTCTCATTAAGCCCCAAGTCTTAGATGATTTTGGGAAATCAAGATGAGGCTTTCTATTTTTCTCGCTTTAGGATTTTGTATATTCAATAATCAAAGGTTCTCTACTATATACATGTATAAATACAAAATATATGCATCACTTGTCTAATCGGCTGGATAATTATTATGATTTTCCCGCGAAGGTATATCATGTTCATGTTATATATATTTCATTAAATATGTATCATGTGTATATTTATTTTGGATACATATATTTTGATTATATCACCTTAGTCATTAATAGTTAATACATATATTTTCTCGGTATTCCCTTCTTCCAAGGACTGATACTGTAATTGAGCCCTATAATGCGACTTTGTCTGTTCATCAATTGGTTGAAAAATTATCCTTTTTTGTCTTGAAACGTATGGAACAATTAAAACTGAATACATAGAAATCACAAATAAATATTGCATTTATTTTTTAAATAAAAAATTAAAAAATACATATTACTAATGAAAACAAAAATAGTTACTTTAATTAAAAATATATATTACTAATAAAAATACATATTACTAATTAAAATTATATCTTCAATTTTAAAACAAAAATTATTACTTTTGTAAGTTAAACAAATTATATTAAATAAGTTAAAAAATGAAAAATATTTTAAAGCTTTATTATTAATTTAAAAAATGCCAAGTCAACCAAATTGATATAGATCATTAGATTTAGAGATGAGTTTGAAAGGAGTTCTTCAATGCCCAGTCATCTAATACTACCGAAGTCCTCGAAGTCTTGGCCGCGTTCTTCAATTTCCGGTCTTTACTTCCTTGTCGGTATAATTGCCCGCTTTCTAAAGAAAAATAAGAGAACGATGACCGTGTCGGAGCTTGATCTACTCACTATCTGTCCGACGTACTCGACTATTTCGCCCCTGAGGTACTAACTTTTGATTTCTTTCTTTTGCATTTTTGTTGCTTTATTTTTATAGATTAATTTGGCATATTGTTTAGGAATTGGGGGAAAAGAGTTTCTATGCTTCGCATTGATTGGTTCTGAAATTTTTGATTTGTTTTAGTTTAAGTTAATTTGAATAATAGAGTTTGGGAAATATGTTTTGATTATCATAAATCTGCTATTTTGTTTTCTAACCTGGATGGAGATTATTGATATAAATTTGGTAAAATCGTTATTTGATTTTAAAATTGATTCTCGATTTTGATTTCTCCCAAGAAAAACATACTCTCATTTTGGGATTTTGGAATTTTGTTTTTCCATTTTGGGTTGTTCTTAGCTCTTGCTAGATTGGCGATGGTAATGATAATTATGGATTGAAGTTCTACGTAATTTTAGTGAAATTTGGTATTTCAATTTTGAAATTGATTATTATTTCGCCAATGTCCCAATGAGAAGGTATACTCTCATTTTGGGACAATTTTTCCTCGATATGACAATAAATGGAAATGTTTTAAAGAAGTTCAAGGTGCATTATGTTAGCTCACTTAGTAACATGTTTCTATGCAATTTAGTGCGCTTAAACATATAGTGATTTTTCTATAATTTTAGTAAGTCGAGCCTATGGGAAATTTACAAGTTTTTGGCTGGCATTAGATTGTACTTTATTGGTAAACATTATGCTACATTTGTTGAATCACTAGCAAAAACAATCCATGTTAAGTGAATGTAAGATGTATTCAAAACAGTCCCTGCGTAAGTTATTACTTTCATGGGTACAAATTAAAAAGCTTATACTGCTTCTTAAATGTGTTGATATGGTATACATATATGTGTGTGTCTATGTGATCAACTTCTTCTTAATTGTGGCAATACATTATATATAAATATGTGTTTGTGTGTGTCTATGTCTAAGGTGTCAAATACTTCACATTTGATCAAGACATGGCTTCTAAGTTTGTGTTTCATCATTTTCATTTAATTTTTTTCATTCATTCTATCCTTTCCCTTTTATTAGTTCTTTTAATTATCTAAGTTTTAGTTTGTATTCTATGTGTTATCATTGAACTAATATATTTAGCGCCCATATTCTCGCCGTAAGCACATTATTTTATAATTTTTATTAATTATTTGTTATACATGCTAATAAGTATGATGAATGACATATTATAAAAATTGCAAATCACATGATATCATTCGTGCTCCAAAATAAATAATGATATAGTTGTTGTTTGACGTTCAACCATTACGTACTTCAGCTTTGCGCAATTGAAATAGAGTGTTGCAATTCATTTGGATAGTATTAAGTGTGCTATAGTTATAGATTTAATAGATTTTAACCTACTCTAACTTATCATTATTTGACTGAAAAATTTCCTTTTGTATTTCTAGGAATTATTTGAATCCTCTATAGCACATATACGTTAAAGTTGACTTTATAAAACGTATATAAAGATCAACATAACGCAATTTTGAAATATCCACAAAGAATTAATTTTAATTATTTTGTACTTATAAATTAAATTTAATATGAGAAATATATGAATTAATCAGCCTTTATGATGTAACTGCCATCAAGCATGATGATGGAATTGCATTCTTATATAGTTGGATAACATGACCGATATGATTATTGTGATGTGAAATTTATTCTCTAGATATATTTGTTCTAATCTGATGATTATCGGTTATATATGATTGTCATCCTAGATTTTATATATTTTTCTTCCGTATCCATTCATGTTCATAAAGTGAGAGCCATCTCTCAAAAGTACATCTTTCAAGAATCCATATTTCATATAATATGAATTATTATTTAATATTTAATATTAGATTTTTTTTTTAAAATATGTTGTTCAATACTTACAGCTTTGCATCTATATTATTGTATGTAGATTACAAGATTGAAGAGCATATTTCAAAAAAATATTCCAAAAATTGGAGAAATCAACCTTAATACATACATGTCAGAAAGCAAGGAAAAACATGAATTTACTGTCAACCATTGAAGTGGAACTCAGTCAAGGATGCGTAGAAGGATGAAAATGTTGGAAAAACGGCAAAAAAACTGCAACGTATACTTTCTAATTAGTTAATCTTTAATTAAGTGTATAAAAATATTTTTTTACTACCAAACTATCCTACGATAATCGATTGTGTTTCCTATTTCATGTTAGAATCCAACAACAAAATGAGTACAAGTACTACATCCAGAGAGCAAGCAAAAAACTTCCGTAATGCATCTAAGTGACATTTCAAATGGTAATTATTTCATTAAATCTTTGTATTTATTTTACGTTCAATATAATTGCTTATCCTAATATCATATTAATTTTTTATGTAGTTTGTACAAATCTCAATTCAAATTTTCGATGAAGTTGTCGGTAGTCGATCGATTCAATACCAAATATACATTTACAAACAACAAAGCATTGTCAACATATAATTCAACAAGATTGTGTTCATCCAAAGAATTAATGATGGTATTTATATATTCAATTTCTTTATGTTTGAGCTTTGAAATTCAAATTAATTTCATGAAATCTAATTTTTTTTAATCATGACACACAAGTTATTCAAGGAAAGGAAAACACTCCTAAGAAGAGAAAGACAAAATGCGCTCATCTTTCTGGATAATGGTATTTAATTTTCACATTTTAATTTTCTTTGCTTTAATAAATTGAAAATGTTATAATAATTCAACAAATGTGGATGTCGATTTATATATGTTCGTATATTTGTTATGATATCTAGGTACCTATCCAATGAACCTTTCTACTATTTCTACTTTATTGCTCAAATCATCCAATACACCCACCGAAAGAGATTTGCTTAATAGAAACATAACAAGTCAATAATGTCGATGTCCGACATTTCAAACGGTAATAAACGTCTACTATTTTGCTTACTAGATGTGTTAAACTATGATTATTCATCATAACCATAATTTTTTTTTATTTTGTACAGTTTGTACAGATCTTAATACAACCTTTAATGAAGTAGATGTCAATCATACTAAATCATGTTCTACTGAATCGATGCAAACATCAAGGTTTAATCAACAATACCCTCCGCATTCCAACATACATGTTACTCAGAATATGAACAGAAAAGCATCCCAACCAGAATTGGTACATATTGCGGATCATGTTAATTCCACTATGAATGAACAAGTACTTTATGCCGACACATTTCATAATTCAGGAATTTTTATTGATCCCCCTGACAATGGTATGATCATATCTTATTATACTAATAAACACCATGCATATTTAAATTGATAATATTTTAAAATATTCTTATTTATCTAAAAAATATATTAAGCATTAAGTATGTTTAAATATTATTTACAAATACTATTTGGTATTTATTTATAAATTGTAAATAGAATTTTTTCCATTTTTTTAATTTTTTATTTTTACAATAATTGTTCTTATAATACATTTATTAATAAATTATTATAGTTGAATGGTTTCTAATGTTCATTCTGCTAATGATGGTATATTTTTCAACTTGATTATCATTTAGCATGATTCATTATTTTTAATGTTTAATTACAAATGTACTTTAATTATGATATATCCACTTAAATTTATTAAATTCAGACATCGGGACATCTATGACCCAACTCGGAATGTTCATCATGTAATGCGTTGATGTGGTATCACGAAAGAATAAACAAGAATCAAAAAGCAAAAATCCGTAATTCTCAATGTGTCAGGCTTTGAGGAAAAGTTCAACTTCCTCTCACCGAAAAGAACCACCCCATATTCTCAAAAGCTCTTCTTAATGGTTCTCGATGATGTATAGGCCATTTCATCGACAACATTCGTGCATACAATATGATGTTTTCTTTCACATCAATGGGTGGGAAGATTGATTCATCACTTAACAATGGAAAAGGTCCAGCTATTTTTAGATTACATGGCCAAAATTGTCACAAAATTGGAAGTTTGATACCAAATATAGATCCTCCAAAGTTTGCTCAACTATACATATATGATATGTAAAATGAAATTGCAAATAAATCTGTGCCCTCAAGTTTGTATTACTTTTTTCTATATAATCTTTAAAATTTAATGATTATTATATAAGACTAACTAAGTTTTCCTTTTGTTATTTTATTAAATAGCTTCAAAGAAATAATTCAAAACATTTGAATCATCGATAGAAGCAGATTTAAAAAGATGCTTGATGATAACAATGTTGTGGCTCAATCATTCGTGATGGCTAGGATAGATTTGATTATAGAGATTTCAAAGATGTTAAATTGAGGCTTATTGGAAAAAGGAACTGTGATGGACGAAAGGTATAATCTTCCCATCGCACTCAAGTTGCCGGGTTTAATTGTTGGTGATATTGAAGCTCAAATAATGATAGGGATATCATAGTTTAGACTCGTAATGGTTTATTAAAACGAATAAGTTTAGTCAAGACCCTTCTTACCTTGCAATGCAATACCCGCTGCTTTTCCCATACGGTGAAGATGGATTTAGACATGATATTCTTCTAACCGAAAAATCAAAAGGAAAGAGGGAAGAGTAAGATGAGACAATTTTTGTCTTTAGGATACAAGAAAGGAAAAATGAATCAACGACACTTTTACATTCAAGGAAATTGTTTCAACAATTTTTGGTCGATTCTTACACTATGATTGAGGCAGATAGTTGTGTTTTATTCAGATTTAATCAAAAGAATCTAAGAGCGATATGTACAAAGGTCTAACTCAAGCTTTGTTGAAAGGAGAAACTGATCCATCATCACGAGGGAAGAGAATTATATTACCTTCTTCATATGTTGGTGGTGCACGATATATGATCCAAAATTATCAAGATGCTATGGCGATTTGTAGGTGGGTCGGATACCCCGACCTTTTTATTACATTCACGCAAATTCAAGTGGCAAGAGATACGTGAGGTTTGTTCATCAAAGAGGCATTAGACCAAAGATAGAGTTGATATAATTTATAGAGTCTTCAAAATAAAACTAGATCGCTTAGTTATAGATTTGAAACACAAACAAGTTTTTGAAGGGTAAAAGCGTATATGCTTAATTTTACTAATTTTTATAATTTAATTAGTTCATCAAATTCTATTTTAATTATTTTTTATCTCTTGCAGCTTTGTATACAAATGAATTCCAAAAACGGCTTTCATTTCACGCTTATATTCTACTATTTTCAGATCCGTAAGACAAGTATCCTATCGGTGATGATATTGACAAAATAATTTCAAATGGAAATACCGGATCAAGAAATTAATCCAAAGATATATGAAGTTGTGAAAACTTCATGATACATATGGTCGTAAGGTGTTTCTAACAAAAATTCGCCATGTATGAAAGATGGCAAATGTTCAAAACACTTTCCTAAAAGATTCAATGATCAAACCACTGTAGATGGTGATGGTTATCCCGTATACAGACGAAGAGATGATGGTAGAACTGTGGAAAAGAATGGAGTTGTACTTGACAATAGGTTTGTTGTTCCTTATAATCCACAACTGTTGCTGAAATATCAGGCTCATATTAATGTTGAGTGGTGCAATCAATCGAGGTCAATAAAGTATTTGTTCAAATATATAAACAAAGGTCATGATCGGATCACTGCTGCTTTTTATCAGAATAATGACAATACAAAAGAACATGAAGGCCTTGATGAAATCAAAATGTATTACGATTGTAGATATGTTTCTCCATGTGAGGCAAACTGAGAATCTTTGGTTTTGGAATTAATTACGTGGATCCAAATGTGGAGAGGTTAAGCTTCCATCTTCCGTAAGAAGAACAAATAGCAGGGTATTTGAAGATGATGATCCAATCGACTCAAGATTTAACAAGTGTATGAATAATCACCAATGTTCTTACAAAGGGATGCAAAGCTAACAAGGATTACCCAGAGGCTGTAGAACTTACTTATGCTCAATTTCCATCAAAATTTGTATGGAAGGAGCAAATTGAAAGTGATGGAGTTACAAAGAAGAAAAAATGGTGTCCAAGAAAGCAACGGTAAGCGTTGGTAGAATATTCTACGCTCCTCCGTGGAGTGGAGAATTATATTACTTGAGGGTTTTGCTAAACACAACCAAAGGTGCAATATGTTATGATGATATCAAGATCGCGAAGTGGGGTTTTTATATATCCTTCATTCAAAGAGACATGTTATGCATTAGGTTTATTGGATGATGATAAGGAATATATAGATGGAATATCGTAAGCATCATTTTGGGGTTCAAATCATTATCTACTTTAGTCTTTTGTGACTTTGCTATTTTCAAATTGTATTTCAAGCCTTGAAGTAGTTTGGGAAAAGATATGGAATCTTCTCAATAGTAAGACATTCTTCATAAACAAAAAAATATTCTCGCAATATAAAGGTATGTTTAGCAATACTATAAAAAAATATTCTTATTTTTTTAGGCAAACGCTCATTACACAAGATATATAAACTAAATCTTCCTCTTTTATCAAACATTTTGTTTTGAATTTCATAAATAATATTATTTTCATCATTGCTTTTATTTTGAATTACACAAGATAGATAAGCTTGAACCAATATTATATTTCATAATATTTTTGTACATTTGCTTTATAATATATATTCTTCATTATGTTAGCTTTTTTGTTTTTAATCGACAAATTTTAAAACAATAATTTTCTATATTGATAGTAAATTATATTAATTGGTCGCTCATTGTTTAATAATGATTTTTTTTTCAAAAATATAAGTGGATCCTATGCTTAAATAAACATAAACTTAAAAAAGAAAAACATATACTATTCATTTGATACACCCATGATATAAGTAGGGCTTTACTCCAATCAATATCCATGATATCGCCACCTTTACATAAATTATCACCTAATACCATCCATATGGGGTAGTTATAGTGGAGTTGTACATGTTTATATTATAATTAATGTTTTTTAAGAATATACTACTTTTAAAATTATATAATTTTTCCCAATTATCTATTTAACTTTAAACTTGGAATTTTAAATTTAATATTTTTCTTCTTAATGAAAGCAGATTTGGAATTGAGTGATGAACAATCAAGAAGAGTTATACTTCTTGCCAAATTGAAAAGCTATCGCAAAGCAATGGAAAAACTTTCATGAGATTACCCTACACTACCTTTTTTTCCAAATTCGATAATTATCAAGAGGGCAAAATAGATTTATTCAAGATGAGCTTTGTTATGATAGGATAAACTTGGCAAGGGATCATAAAACTCTTCTTTTCGCTTTAAATAATGAGCAAAGAAACATTTATCAAACCATCATGATGCGGTTTTAAGGACGATAAGGAGGTGTTTTCTTTGTTTATGGATACGGGGAACTGGAAGACTTTTATATGGAAAACTTTGTCTTCTCGTGATTACGATCAACTCGAGAAATAATACTAATCTGTTGCCTCAAGTGGAATAGCTTTCTTCTTATCCTCGAGGTAGAAATACTCATTCTAGATTTTGTATCCCATTAGTTGTTATCGAGGATTCAACTTGCAACATTAAACAAGGAAGTCAATCGGGTCAATTGCTTAGAAAAAACTCGACTTATTATATGGGATGAAGCTCCAATGGTACATAAACATTGTTTTGAAGCTTTGATAAAACATTAAGAGATGTCCTAAGATTTAGTAAGTTGAATAAGATAGATCAACCTTTTGGTGGAAAAGTAATCAGTATTTGGTGGAGATTTTAGATATATATTACCTGTTATTCCCAAGGCCAAGAGACAAGACGTTGTTTTGGCAACTCAATTCTTCATATTTGTGGAGTTTTGCAAGGTTTTGACTTTAACAAAGAACATGAGACTTCAATCTCAAAATTCAAATTCGATATGTAGGAGTCGAGAGAATTTTCGAATGGATATCAAGGTCGGAGATGGCACAATCATGGACCTAATGATGGTGAAGCGAGATGTAGAAATCCTCGATGATATTCTTATAAAAGATCCGATCAATCCCTCACAAAGAATTGTTGATAAAGACATATCCTAATTTAATGGAAAAATTTGACGATGGCTTTTATTTCCAAAACCGAGCCATCCTCGCTCCTACACTTGATGTCAGTAAATAAGGTGAACTAATATGTGATGTCTTTATGGCTGTGATGATGAAGTAACATATCTAAGCTCTGGACAAGGTATGTAAGGTTGATGAAAACTCAAACGCCTCTCAAGGCGCTATACACCGTAATTTTTGAATAAGATTACATCTTCTGAATGCCCAACCACAAGCTACAACGCTGAAGATTGGGGTTCTGTAATGTTGTTCAAATATAGATCGTTGTTCGCTTTGTGCAATGGCACGAGATTAATAGTAACTCAATTGGGAAAACATGTGATAGTAGCAAGAGTAATTTCAATCGGCAATTTTGGGCATAGGGTTTTCATACCTCGATTGGTCTTAACACCTTCGCACATTAGATTACCTTTTTAAATTACAACGAAGACAATTTCCTTTGGTTGTTTGCTTTTCCATGACAATTAATAAGAGTCAGGCAATCTCTCTCACATGTTGGATCAGATCTGTCACGCCCAGCTTTTTAGCCACGGCCAATTTTATGTAGCAAGAGATCACGAAGTTACAAGCAAAAGTGGATTGAAAATATTAATTTGTGACAAGGATGGAAAACATACAATACTACAAAGAATGTTGTTTTCAAGGAAGTTTTTCACAATTTAATGTAGAAAGGTTTAACATCTTCTAGCTATTATATTTTTGCTGCTCATTATTATTGTATGAAAACCCCGCTTTCTTTCCCCTGTGCATAAAGGTGGCTAAAAGTCCGATTGCTCAATTGTTTTCTTGGCAGTGACAAAATAAACTTCTCTTTGTCATTGTGGTCTCAGAGATCCCATGTGTTTAAAGCTTGGTCACTCAAGGCCCTTGAGGTAAACTCATCTTAAACCTCACAAACTTAAAGTTGTTAACTTCACAAACTTAAAGTTGTTAAAGTACATCAACTCTTTTAACCATCTTGACAAAATTTTAGTCTGATCTTTTTTTCTATTGAGTTTATATTGTAAATTTTATATCTACTGTCCTTTTTACATTTCAATATCACTATTTTGGCTTCGCTTCTCAATGCTATAGTCCATTTCAAAATATTTAAAGGTTCACTCAGCTGTGATTAAGCATATTTGCGTATTCCAATTTGCAGTAGTGGAGGTTAGCAGGCTTCAACCTGAAATTCCAAACAAGTACTACTCCCCATCAATAAGTGAAATTTTGAAGTTTTGTTCACTGCTCTATTAAAATCATTTGTATACCCGCTTTTTAATAATATTTTAGCCACATTAATGTGTAAGAATGAAGAATATGGGAGAGAAGAAAAGGAAGAACATAAAGGCCTTACGTTGTGATGAAACACGCTTATGGAGAATATGCACATCTAATAACAACATGCACACATCAAAACTAAGTCAATTCTATTTCTCCGTAATACGAACATATGTTAAATGTTGCAATCTAATTCCTATTTATTTTGGATGGTTTTGAGGTCTCAATATATTGGTTTTATACTTCAATAGTTGCTTTCACATATTAAAGCCATTTGTCAATCTTTCCCATGAATTCAAAGATAACTAAAATAAGCACATTGAAATGAATACCGAGAATTTGGTGGGCAAGCAAATTCATCGATTTTTATCGACTTGTGGTCAAGTAGTACAATAAATCTGAATGTGCTAATGGAACTTTTTTCAATATACCGAGATTAAGCGAGGAGAAGTCTCGTAATATTAGTAAAAGATGACAGTTTACTTTTTTTTGGAACAATGAGAACGTATGACATAGAAAACTTTCCTACGGTCAAAGTTTGTTTTTAATGTATCTAACAAAGAATGTGTGGAAGACATTTTTTGCACGTTTTGGGATGGTGCAGAAAGAACTGATCATGTCCTCATTGTATCAAGCAAGTTTGGTGCTGAAGAACTTTGCTTGTGGGAGCTCTTGGACACTTGATAGAGATGAAAAAGGTCTAATTATTTGTTCGAAGAGAACACCAGTTCATTCCCTTACTACTTGAAAGTTCTTATAAGTTGAAATGATTGAAGCAATTTGAACTAGGTTTGAAGTCTTCTATCTAATTATACTTTTTTGAAATTTATAATGACATCTATCGATCTCCATAGATGTTTAGTTATTCATGTCCATTTTGATAATGAATATGATATCGAGACTATTCGATGGCCTTCCATTGTAAATTCTTTCAAATTATACTTTCGCTTGTCATGTAGAATGGTTGGTTCTCGCTTAATATTTGCCATCTCATGCCCATCTCAGAACTTTTTATAGATTTCTTTTCGTAATAAAGAAGTAGTATCCTAGAGATGTTTTGGAAAGATCTGCATTCATGTCTAAAATGTAAAATAGACAATTTTATTAGTGCAGCTTTTGTAATTATCTTACTTTTAAGAAATTTGAATAGTTTCGTATTTTGAGCTGAGTGGATGCTCCATTTTGCATGTTTTATTTAAAACTGCTACCAATAATGACCAAATATGTGTGTATAATATCATGTAAGGAAAATGGAATCTAAGACATACTGAAAAGGGAATCTAAGGCTTAGCCAAAGCTCAAGCTAAAGCATCTCACATTTCATCAAGTGCGGTTGTTTTTCTTTCACCATGTTTGTACTGATTTGGTATATTCATTTTTTTGTCGTTGTTCTGTTTTTACAGAACAGAGAATTCTAGGATTTTTTTAATATAATATTTTCTTATTATATTTTAATTTATTAATTATAATGTATATATTTATTATTAAAAATTGAATAATTCACAAGAACGCTTGGTTTTAGATATCTAGTTATTTCACTATGATACACCAAAGACATTTGAAGACGAATATGGAGGATGTCTCAAAAATTAACAGTGATTTTCTTCGTTTAAAATGTCAGAAAACTAAAAAAAACACACACATACACATCTTATATTTTCTATTTTCATATATTATAATACATGATCTTTACAATTGATATAAGAGTTTTATGATCTTATCTCACCTTTGTTGAACAAATCTCTTTCCTCTTTCTATTGGAAGCTTTCGAACGGCTGTTTTTTCCCTCACTAATTCAGATTAGGTCTAGTTATTTGTTTACTTATTAATATATATTTTTAATTCTCTTATAATAAAATTATAATAAATCCAATTATTTTAATGACCCAAATTTTACCAAATTATTTATCCATCACATATTAATATTTATTAGCCCAAATAAAATAAATAACTAATTTGACCCAATAAAAGACAAAGTCCAATTAATAACTAGTTTTATCCACCTTTGTGTTTATTTGGAAGTCTTTAGAAATCTTTAGAGATGAGATAAGACTTTGGATATGGGTTGATAGTTATAATTCTTTTTCTAAAGTCTGTCAAAGTCTATCATTTGATAGAAATCTTTAAAATTTATAACTTTTTGAATACCAAAATACTTTTATAGACTTTGTAAAAATCTTAATTCAATACCACCTAACTTTTAAAGACATTAAAAAAGTTGTAATTGAATACCACTAAACTTTTATAAACTCTTTAAATGTCTTGATTGAATACAACCAAATTTTTAAAGTCTTTAAAAGTCTTTAAAAATCTTAATTAAATACACCCCCTTTAGTGATTAGTTACAGAAGGAAAGCTAAAATATTGTCGTTTTAGAAAAAAAAAATTATTTCTTTTATTTGTCGTTTATAATTTTTTAAGAAAATAAATTATTTACTTTCCTATATCATCTTTGTCTTCTTTTATTGTCCTAAAAAATTATCTCCCTTATATCACATCTGTATTAAATAACTTTCTTAATTTATAGGTAAAATTTTTAAATAATAATGTTTTAATAACGGAGTTAGTAGTACAAGTAAAAGAAGTGGAGACCGCATGCAAAATGACGCACGAGTAAACCTGCTACCTCCACGTTGCTTTTGGTTTGGGAGCATTTTTCTCGTTTTCCATTGAAGCGTCGAGACTCCTCACAGTACATCTAGCTATTATACTCCCTCCGTTTTTAAAAAATTGTCGTTTAAAATTTTGACACATGATTAAGAAAATATCACTTATTAAATAAAATTTATTTGAAATTTCATCACTACCCTTTTATAGAAAGTTGAAAACTATTAATACAAGAGAGTTAATTTCTTAGGACAATGAGAGAAGGTAGGGATAATATAGAAAAATAAATAATTTATTTTCCTCGAAAGTTGTAAATGACAAACTTTTTAGAACAATTTTTTTTTTCTAAAACGACAATCTTTTAAAAACGGATGGAATAATTACTACTCCAACTACTATATTGATTAATTTGGTTCCCTAGGTGGGCCCACGTGCTAGGGGTGTTGATTGGCAATAGCGAAGTCGGAAAATATTTTTGATGTTAAATTACATTCATAAAAAATTTATTACATTATACATAAAAAAAAATCAATAAAATCAAATTATTAAATTATACCCATAAAAAATCTATTATAGTACATCATATATATATATATATATAAAATAAAATTTAGTGGGGTCAAATTATTAAATTACACCCAAAAAAATTTATTACATCATGTATATAAAAAAAATCAGTAGGGACAATTGACCCCACAATTTAACACCTAGCTTCGCCAGTGTTGATGGGTGAGATGAAGTGTATAATACAGTATTGACACACAGGTTAGGAAGTGATATCTCTCTGCGTGTCAGTATTATATTAATTAATCGACCAATTTATTATAAAATTAATTTTATAATAATCGTATGCGTATATATAAATAAAATATTCAATAGTCTTGCTTCTGGCTTTAAACGTGGTAGTGGGGTCGTAAACGATTCTCAAATTTTAAGTTCTTCATTCGTCACTATTTCCACACAAATTAGTAGTATAATATATTTTGAAAAAAAGTAAGATAAATAAGTTCTTAATTTACACAATATGAACCCACGTTAAATTATTATTTTTTTCTTCTAAAAATACTAATTCCTATTAAGTAATTTTGAAGGAAAATAAGATTTAACATAATAAATTTATTATTTAAATTATGTAATTCAAACATCTTTTACTGGTTTTTTAATACACGTTTCAAAGAATTGCATAACATAACACAAAAATATTAGTATCACATGAATTCAATGTGCGTGGAGAATCCAGCATTCCACATTGGACACCAACATTAGATTAGATTCGACTTCGATTCCGAAAAATTAAATATTGAACAATTATCCGATTGAATTTTTTAAAAGTTTTTAATTAATTTATTCCATCCAATTTCGCAGACAAGCGTTAAATAATCTATACAAGAACAAAACTGTTCACAATTTTTTGCCTATTTTCTTTCTTTTTTGCCCATTTTTTTCTTTTTTCCTTCACTTTTCTTTTCGGCTACAATTTTCTCTCACCTTTTTCTAGCTGTTTTCTTTCTTTTCTCTCCTCGTTTTCGGTTACCATTTTCTCTCTCCTCTGCTATTCTGTTTGTTCTTTTAAATTAGATTATAGCCACCATCTTTTTTGGATCAAGATTATTAAAGCAACACACCAACGACAAAAAACAAAAAAAATAAGAGCAAGAATCTCATCAAAATGACCCTCAACATCCCAAATTAGTTAGATCAAATTCTGTTCTTAGTCATTTTCATGAAAAAAACCCCACCAAATCTCATACCCATTTCTTTGTTTAACAAATTCATAAAAAAAAAGCCTCCAAATCACCGACCCAATTAAATTTCAAGCAAACCCATAAAGGAAAAATCACAAATACACATACCAATTTTCATGAAGAAAAACCCAAAAAATCTGAGACCAATTTTGTTGTTGAACAAATTCATGAAAAAAAATCAACCAAATCACATACCCAATTCGATTTTGAGCTAACCAATGAAGGAAAAATCACAAATATACAGACCTATTAAGTTAATTGTAGAGTAAAATTCAAGAATGATATTCTATTTATCAAAAATAATTTGGACAGAAAAGAAATCAATTTTATCGTGAATAATACCCCGAATGAAAATATTAAAATTTAATAAGAAAGTTCAAACCAATATTTCAATGAAATGATATTAGATGAAGCGCAAACGATAAAAGATATTCTACTAATATCATGAATTTTTACCATTTTACAATAAGGTTATAGAAACAAATGATAAATTTTTACCATAAATAGAGAAAAATATGAATGAAAACGATATTCCTTGACGAATACAAAAGAAATGATATCTCATACGAGTATGAAAGAATATACGAAACTGCAAATGGATTTTCACCCGTCATGCGCTAATCCGCGTATCATTTCCTCAACTTAATAAATAATGAATACGAATGGATATTTATCAAGCATGCGGTAATCCGCGTAGACAGATTATTCTCACATATTAATAAGTAATAGAATGACAACCCTTTTAAGTATGAACAAAATAACATCATTACCGTAGTAGGAGACTAAATCTGACTCGTATTGTAAGACCTCAATTTATTATAAATAAAATTGAGTTTTCTCTATTTATTATTTTGAAATAATAAGGATTAATTTGATATAATAAGCAAGTGGTTATAAAATAATCATTGTTGTCGGAGAATATTCATTTGGTCATAGAATATTCTTTTTATCGGAAATATTCGCAATGCGACGGTAGCGATCGATTGGGACCCCAAAACGGAATAACATGCTTGGATGAAGAAAACGACAAAGTATGAGTTTTTATGAATAACTACGTAATTATTACCGAATTAACAATCGTTGGATTACACGTGGTTAAAATACGATGTCTGGCGTGGTTTGCAAATGGCATACCAGTATGCACATTATTGTTAAATTATTGATTCTTACGTAAAGGCCACTACTCAATAATTGTTACGATAATTACTGCTCAATATTTTATTTTATTGATTCAATAATTCTTGCGTTGATATTTTATATTATTATTGTTTCAATAATTATCAACTGCAAGATTTCCCATTATCAGATCAATAATTCATATTATTTGAATAATATTATTAGATAACATTATTGGCAATGTCTAGAAAGTTCTGTCAAGGAGAGGTTTGGTCACCTAATTGCGCGCCAGTAAAGAGAAATCTTTATTGGAAAGCTCCCCCTTTCCTGAAACGGCCTGGTTGCCATTATTGTGATTCTGTAATATTATTTGTGAATAATTAATTATTGATTCATATGATAAAGAAATATTTATTTTATGTGGATATAAATGTTGGATATATTTATTGTGGTTAAAAATGAAGGAGTTAATGTTGAGGTGTTTTATCAGTATTTTTGTCGGAATGAAGGTATTAAAAATTAAATCAGTGTTTTTGAGATATATTGTGTGAGTTATAATTTTTAATCCGACCGTTGGATCGTTGTAATTTTTGGATATGTTATACATATATAATTTGAGTATATGTACACAAATTTTGAACCGTTAAAAATGAACATATGATTTGTTATGAATTTTAAGAGGTGACTGATTCAGAAATTAGGTTTATAAATGATTTTGGTGGAAAATTCTAGAATTGAGTGGGCCCCACTTGTGGTTGGTGAAGAAATGTGCTGAATTTATTTCAAATGTGGTGGGTGGGAATAGTAGCGAGTAAAAGCCATCGGGTCACTTGTCAAAGTCTGCTAACATTTTCCTATAAATAGAAATTTAAGTTAGAATTGAAAATCACACCGAAAACAAGTTTTCTCTCTTTCTCTCTAGATTATTGAGTGTATTTTGTGAGTATTTAGATACTTTGTGAGTTTTTATTCATCGATCAAAGTTTCCTTGACCTTATACCGATATTCCGATCGAAAGATTGATATTCGGAGGTAAGGATGTTATTTTCTTCATATATGATATTATTTCTTCAATATCATTATGCCAAGTATTGATCTGAATTTTTTATCAAATTTGGAACTTTTTGTGTCGGGATTACTATTCACGATACTACGGCCTTATTCATTTAAAAATGAAAATTTTCTTTTTTTGTCCAAGAATTCTATTATGGTTACTATCTTTGATCAGATCCATGTTTTGATCTTTATTTTTGAATTCGCTTCAAAATGGGTATTTATGAAGTATTATTGATCTTGGATAAACTATTATACTGAATCCCTACTATTTGTCCTTCCGTTTCAATCGGATTCGCTTTTCTTTAAAATATTTTTTCATCATCCTCGGTCCTAAATGATGATATTACTAAATATCTTCTACCAGTAGTGCAAAGATAAATGATTAATCGATGAATATCTTTGGCCAGTAGTCTGAAAGATGAACAAGTGTTGAGATGAACATGACCAACCTGGTGATATGAATGAATATCTTTGGCCAGTAGTGCAGATGAATATTTGATTAAAGATGTATATTGATTGTTGTTACGGGGATAAAATATTGATGATGGACTTTTAAATCTTAGAAGATAGTAGAACTCATTCTCTACTTGACTCTTCAATGGATTGTTATTTTCATTGCAGCTTGTTGATCTAAAACTTGTTGGCTATTATATTTTATCGATTTTTCCTGTTGAAGACTAACGATAATTTGTTGTATATTATCTCGGTCATAATATTCTTTCTTTGGGCTAGTTGAGCTCACCTTTTTTTCTTTTGTTCTATTTTTCTCGGAGGTGAGAACATAGCGAGAACTAGTCGTGGGTAATGTGCAGTGATGGTTCTAAAAAGATGTTTTAGCGATCCTCACTATTTTTGTAAAATAGTGTTTGAATAATTATAACGAGGACTTATTTGAGTGTAGATATTGTCTGAAGACAATATTTGTATTTAAACTCACAAAGATGTGTTGTCAGATTTTGCACGACAATTGTATTATCAAGTTGTAGTTTTTTTTTTTGTCTAATGTATTTAGCGACTCAGAATGGATGTTATATACCTATTTTGGGGGCGTCATAAGTATCCTTTTCTTTCTCATCCTCAAAGAATTCATCCAAGAAGACTAGTACCCTTAAACCCACACAAAAATTCAAAAGCGATGAGAAAACCCCAACACAACCCGACAAAGAATTCCTCACTTGAGTTCGACCCTTCCAAATCCCTAATTTCTCGATCCAAACCCCTCGTAATCCCACCAAAACCCAACGAAGTTCCAAAACCCACGCAGGTTTGTGCTGTTTCAATTGAGGAAGTTGGTATTTTGTTGGTTGGTTTGAACAAATCAATTGGGAAGAGATAAAATTAGGTTTTTCTTTCACCAAAATATTGGTGAGTGTAGTAGTGGTGGAGAATTTTGAGTTTAGAGGGTGGAGCTTGGATGAAGATGATATTCAAATACTGGGTTCTTGAAAAATGTCTGGGAGTCTCTAGCAATTATGATTGTGATGCAACTTTATAGCTATGAGAGGAGGCAAAGCAAGTATACAGTAACTGAAGATCCAACTCCATTGCAATTTGGAACGCTTGGGTTTATCAGACGATTTCTAATTTGGCACGGTCAAAAGTTATTGTTTGTTGCTTTGTTCTATGACGCGTCAAAGATATGGCTTACTTGGGATGCAATATATATTCATATAAGCTGCTTTGGTATGACTTAAGGAGATTAATATAATCTTTAGTCTTCTGAGCTTTAATTTTTATTGTCAAAGGTTCACGTGTTCTGTTTTCTTAATAATGTTCTTGGGAGTGGAGAGGAATTCTTTTTGCCTTCATATATTAGCCCGTCCTCTATGAAGCAACTTGTGCTGATTGTATTTTTGGTTTTTTTGTTGTTGTTCCTTCTTTTCTCAGTTGAAAAGATTAGAGCTAAAGCTAAAGCAGTTCGCAGAAGTGGAGACCATGTTAATGAAAGAATGTGAACAAGTCGAAAGGGTGAAGCAGAGAATGGCTACTGAGCGTGCTCTTACAGTCGCAGCCCAGTTTGGACTTGTTCAAAACAATGCCGGAAATACTCGGCAGCAAGTTGTCCCACCCTCACAGCCGTTTATTTCGGGGTATGGCAATAACCAACCAATCCTTCTATAAACCCATCTCTTCTATAAACCCATCCTCCTCGGCTTCTGCTAACGTTAATACGCCTCGTGCGATGTTGAGATCTGATTTAGACTAACAGAAAAAAGCAATTCAGCATTGGAATTGCTTGGCTTATACCAATCTTCCCATGATGCGTCCTTTAATAAAGGAGGCTCTGCAAGTAGTAGCTCTACACAATATTCATTTGGTTATAACTGTCTGTGCAATTAATATCATCATCTCCAGATCATTTTCATGGACCACGCCTTTTCTATATATACATGTTAAATTGAGTAGCCATGTCTTTTCTATATATACACGTTCTGTTTCTTTTGTAGGATCGTCGTTTTTAATATATATATATATATATATATATATATATATATATATGGAGGTAATTATGTCTTTTAACTAAATTTCAAGAATAGCAGTGTTGTTAAGACAGAAAGCATTTTTTTCACTTCAACTCAAAAGGTAAATGTTTAAATGTAGTTTTACTGACTACAGGTGGTTAAGTGAAAAACCGTCCAAACCCCATATGGTCATCTGAACTTAACCCAAGATTTATTCCATCTTTAAATTATTGAGTATTTTTTTATAAAAAATAACCCCATCGTTGTCAATGTTATTTTGAAAGTTTCAGTTAGATAACTAACATTATAATTTATACATGAAATCTAAATGCATGGAATTGGATGGGGTCTGTTCAACCAACATTATAAACGTCATGTCAATTACTTCATCTCGCATCAATTCATCACACTAATTCAATAAATATGTTATGTAAGACCCCGAATTTTATAAAATAAAAGTATTCAATTTTTCTTATAATTACAATTCAGTAAATAGTTAAATTGATAGAAAATTAAAGTTAAGGGTGATATATGAAATTTTTTTAAAAATACGCAAGTGGTTATAAAATATTCATTGTTGTCGGAGAATATTCGTTTGGTCGTGAAATATTCTTTCTGTTGGGGAATATTAAATGCACGACTGCATAGTACCATTTATGGGCCCCATAAATGAATAACTCGTTTGATGAAGAAAAGACAAATTAAAATTTTTATAAATAACTGGCGTAGTAGTTACAAGTTAACAACGCTTGGAATACCCGGTGGTTAAAACACGATGTCTGCGTTGTTGTTGTGATGGAAGATACCAGTATTGCACCAATTATTGATTCTTACGTAAAGAAGACACTACTCAATAATTGTTACAATAATTACTTATTCAATATTTTATTTTTGATTCAATAATTCACGCGTTGATATTTTATAATTGTCATTTCTGCACAAGATTTTTCATTAATTATCAAATCAATAATTTATATTATTTGAATAATATTATTAGATAAGATTATTGACAATGTCTGAAAGTTCATCTAAGGAGAGGTTTGGTCACCTAATTGCGCTACCAAGAAGGAGAAATTCTTATTGAAAGCCCCTTTCTGGAACCTGCCTGGTTGTCAATAATGTGTTTCGTAATATTATTTGTGAATAATTAATTAGTGATTTAAATGATGAGGAAAATATTGATTTTATGAGGATATAGATGGAGAAAATTTTTAATGTGACAATTGTTGAAAATTAATATTTTATCTTTTTCTAATAAAATAATTCAATTAAATATATTATTTTAATAATATATTAATGATGATATTTTTACGATGAATGTGGGATATATTAGTATATGTGGAGGAGGAGTATTTTGTTACCAAAAATATTTAAAGCATGTTTTATATGTCGATGGACCCCATTTCTTGACTGAAATTTGATTATAGACTGTAAAATCGTCCGTTTGTGGATTTTGGTCAATTTCTATTTGGAATTTGGAAAAATTTTCTTCTGCAAAGTTGTAGAGAATTGAATTTCCTATAAAAACTCTCGAGATTCGAATTTTCTGACAAAAGGGCTATTTATTGTGAATTATTGAAGTTCTGGATTAATTAATTATTATTTTTTGGAGTTTTAAATTAATTAATTGAGAAAAACGTTTTTTTAATGTGTGGGCATATTTAACACATGCTTAGTTCTTTGAAATTGGTTGATGCTAGGTGTGTAAAGATTATATATATATATATATATATATATATATATATATATATATATTAATATTTTAATAAATTTTCTTTTGGTGTTACTAAGCAATTTCCTATAAATAGGGTGCTTAGGTTATAATTGAAAATCACACTAAAGCTGAAGTTTTCTCTCTATATTATCGAGCGTATGCTTGTGAGTATTTTGAGTATACTTTGAGTATTGCTATACGGTGCAAGTTTCGTTCAACGTTATTCCAAATCGAAGATCTTGCTTTTTTTTGAGGTAAGGGATAATAAGGGATTTTAAGGGTTATTATTTCGAAATTCTTCTGAACCTTCAAAAATTCTGGAAAAATTTGAAATGATAATTTGATGAGTTTTGTTGATTGTGTCCAAAAATGGCGATTTTTGGATGTATAGATTATGAGTTATGTATTTTATGAGAAAAGACTATTTTAAAAGTAACCGCTTATAACTCTTTGTGGTTAACTCCAAAATTGATGAAATTTTTATTGGGAGTACATCTATATAATATCAGTATACCCTGTGAATTTCAGAATTTTTGAATAAAAGTACAATTTATGATAAATGTCTGAATATTCGGTGGTTTTGGCCATATAAAAAATAGTAAATGAATTTTAAAAATTCTGAGAAAAATATATATTCAATATGGGACTATATTCTTTTAAATCTCAGAAAAAAAATATTTTTAAAACTGATTTGGTATTTTTTATGAAAATGTTCTAGTTATGAGTAAATGAATTAAATATGTTATGTGAATTAAGAAAATTGAAAAATATGATTTTATGGCTTGAGAATTATATATGAGATATATGCAGATTTTTTATGAGGGTTTTAGCTATTGGTGATGAGATCTTATGTGGTTGGCATTTTAAGATGATTAAATGCATTTATTAGTAAAATGTAAACAATTAAAATAAATTGTTTATAAGTTTAAGAAATGATTAAAATATTGTGGTAGTATTAATAATATTAGATTATGAGATTATTAAGTGATTTATAACATTTTGATTAAGTTGTTATGAAATCATTGATTTATGAATCTTACTCTTGAGATTAAATCTATATGTTGATTATATTGTTTTTATATAACATTCTTATAACCCTAATGATGATATTTCTCTTTGACTTGAGTGTAAAGATGGATAGATTATTGGTATGATCGTGACTATAGGTTCTCTTTGGCCAGTAGTGCAAAGTTGAATTGTTGATTTGGTATGATCATGACCATTGAATTTATAATTGAATATCTTTAAATTAAGTGCAAAAGGTGAATTGATCAACATATATGGTTATAATTATGGTTTATATAAATTCGAAATGATTATATATTTCTTTGAGATATGAATATCTTTGATCCAGTAGTGCAAAGATGACTTGTTGATGAATATCTTTTGCCTCAGTAGTGCAAAGATGAATTGTTGATGAATATCTTTGGGTCGTAGTCTGAAAGATGACACAGTAGTTGAATATCTTTGGCTCAGTAGTGCAAAGATGAATCTGTTGATGAATATCTTTGGCCCGTAGTGCAAAGATGAATTTATTAGTATGATTATGAGCGAGAACTGTGATTTGGTATAACCATGATCTTTGATATTTCGGTAAAGACAAGTGATGAAAATTATCTTCGTCCGAATGAGAAAAAGAATTTAGAACAACAATTACGATTATGAGTTATACATGTGATTGTGGACAGGAATTGTAAGACCCCAACTTATTATAAATAAAATTGAATTTTTCTTTATTCATTATTCTAAATTAATAAGGGTTAATTTGATATAATTCTTTGGTTATGGGTGAAATGTGAAAAGTTTACAAAATAAGCAAGTGGTTATAAAATATTCATTATTGTTAGGGGAATATTCGTTTGGTCGTGGAATATTCTTTTTTTGTTTGAATCTCCGTGACGACGCCAAGCGATCATTGGTGGGCCCCATAACGGAAAAAGCGGTTGGATGAAGGAAAACGACAAAGATTGAGTTTTATAAATAACGACGTAAATTATTACCGATTAACACATTGTTGGGTTACTCGGTGGTTAAAATACTGATGTCTGGCGTCAGACAAAGAAGATGGCCAGTGATTGCATGCGATTGTTGAATTATTGATCCTTACGTGAGAAGGCCTTTACTCAATAATTGTTACAGAATTACTTGCTCATTATTTTATCTTATTGATTCAATAATTCTTTGCGTTGATATTTATATTATTATTGTTTCAATAATTGTCATTACACAAGATTTTCCATTATCAAATCAATAATGCATATTATTTGAATAATATTATCGAGATAACATTATTGGCAATGTCTAGAAAGTTCTGCATCTAAGGAGAGGTTTGGTCACCTAATTGCAGCCCAAGTAGTGAGAAATCCTTATTGGAAAGCCCTCTTCCTCACAGGACTACTGGTTGTCAAGATCTTTGTGATTCTGTAATATTATTTTGAATAATTAATTATTGATTATTATGATAAAGAAAATATTTATTTGGATATAGATGGAGAAAATTTTTAATGTGACAATTGTTGAAAATTAATATTTTATCTTTTTCGATAAAATAATACATTTAAATATATTATTTTAATAATATATTAACGGTGATATTTTTATAATGATTGTGGGATATATGAGTATATGAGGAGGTAGAGTATTTTATGGCATTAAATGTTTAACATATGTTTTGTGTGTCGGTGGACACAATTCTTAATCAAAATTGATTATAGATCGTAAAATCGTCTGCTTTATGGATTTCGGTCAATTTTTGTTTGGAATTTGGAAAAAAATTTCGCAAAGTTGTAGAGAATGGAATTTCCCATGGAAAGTCGCGAGTTTTTAATTTTCCGATAAACGAGCTATTTTCTACAAATTATTGAAGTTTCAAGATAAAATAATAATTTTTTATTAATTATGGTGGGACCCACTTTTTTGGTGGGTGAAATTTGCTGAAATTTTCAAAGATTGAGGGGCCGAAAGCATACGTAGGAATTGGTTTATAAATAATATTAATTTATTAATTTAGTCTCCTTTTATGCTCTAACATTTTCCTATAAATAGTAGGGCTAAGTTAGAATTGAAAATCACACTAAAACTAAGTTTTCTCTCTTCTCTATATTATCGAATCGGCGTATTCTTGTGAGTATACTTTGAGTGTTGCTATATACGGTGCGAGTTTCACAAGACTATAATCAAATTCAATCGGAAATACGGTTATTTTAAGGTAAGGGTATTATTTTCTTCTTAAATGATATTTTTTTTTCTTCATATCATTATCTTAGAAGTATTGGTGAACTTTTTATCAAATTTGGAACTTGTTGTGTTGGGTTACTATTCACGATATCTAAGACTTATTCACGTATACGACACTTATTCACGATATCTGAGACTATTCACCAAAAAATAAAAAAATTTTCTTTTTGTCCAAAATATCTATTCGGATACTAGCTTTGATTGTATCCATGTTTTGATCATTCTTGAATTTTACACCAATATGATTATTTTCAAGTATTTTTGGACATGGGTAAAACAAAGTACGAATCCTTAATCCTTAATCCTTGTCATTTTGTTTCACCGGATTCGCTTTCTTTAAAATATTTTTCATCATCCTCGATCCTAAATGGTGATATAAATGAATATCTTTGGCTTTGTAGTGCAAAAGATGAACAGTGTTGAGATGAACATGACCAATTTGGTGATATGAATGAATATCTTTGGCTCAGAGTGCAAAGATGATTAAAGATGTATATTGATTGTTATTACGAGGGGATAAACTATTGATAATGGACTTTTAAACCTTAGAAGACAGGTAGAATTCTTTCTCTACGACACTCTTCTAATGGATTCTTTATTTCACATTGCATTTGTTGATCTAAAACTTGTTGTCTATTGTATTCTATTAGATTTTTCCTGTTGAAGACTAACGATAATTTGTTGTATATTATCTTAGTCATAATATTCTTTATCTTTGGGCTAGTTGAGCTCACCCTTTCCTTTTTGTTCCATTTTTCTTCTCGGGAGGTGAGAACATAGCAAGATCGAGTCGGGGTATGGAGTGATGGTTCTAGGAAGATGTTTTAGGCATCTCCTCACTACTTACGTAAAATAGTGTATGAATAATTAATGAGGACTTATTTGGGTGTGTATATTGTCTAGAAGACAATATTTATATTCAAACTCATTACAGATTGTAAGTATTCTACCTACGACATATGTATTAAGTTGTAGTTTGCTTTCTATACCATGTATTTTGGCGACTCGTAATGGGTGTTGTATACCTATTTTGGGGGCGTCACAGATTAATATCGAGCTTAGGGATATGATCTCTGGCGGAGATCGGGAAATAGAACTAGGAGGGAGAGGCGAGTAAATCCTTCGCTAGTGTGTCCTACCTAAGCTTATTTGTTGGTCGGTCGTAATATAGGATATTATGTGATATGTTAATTTGTTTAATTAACCCTTGTTTTATAAGCGATGTTAAGAATGGTCACTGAGAACGTTAACAATGGAGTTTATGAGGCCGCGTGGAGACGCTTGGTGCTCACCAACGAGGAGAACGTCACAACAGTGGCAATGTTCCTCCTATGAACAACGCCATCGAGCAAATGATGAACGACGGGATGTTTAGAAGCTTTTTGCGATTCATGCAAAATCGACATGAGGAGACTCGTGTACAAAATACGGGTGGAAATGATGACAATGCACGGTCTGTCACAGCCAAGCAGTTTAAGGAGTTGGGACCACCAGATTTCCATGGAAAGCCGGATCCGATCAAGGCAGAAATGTGGGTCAAGCAAATTACCAAGATATTCGATGTCTTGGGGTGCGGAGGAATGAAGGTTTCATTCGCCACCTTTATGTTTCGTGGTGAAGCGATTCTTGGTGGGAATCGTAAGCGTACCAACCAGATGCACTTAACATGTCTTGGGAAAGATTTGAATCTGTTCAATGACAAGTACTTTCCGAAAGTATTCGTCGTATGAAGGAGGTAGAGTTTATTAGACTTTCGAGCGAAACAACATGATTTTGTCTCGATGCGAGGCAAAGTTCGCAGAGTTATCCAGGTTTGCACCTCATTTGGTGGAGAATGAGGAAACGAATGACGCGTATGTTTCGAGAGGTCTAAAACCGAGAGATTCGTCAATACCTTATCTCTCATAAATTTTCTCTCAGATTCGGATGTTGTCAACGAGCTCGATTATTAGAATCGAGATAGTAGAGTATACTCAACCGAGGGACCACAATCGTGGTAGTCATCGAAATGATGATAACCAACAGGAGGAAAGAATACTTGGACAAAGGCGGTAACCACTCGTGTGGTAATCGTGGACATGATAATAGGAGAGGTGACTCAAGTGGAAATTTGAAGAGAAGATTCAACAATGACGGGAAGATATCAACGGCACCAAAGACCAACAACAAATGCTAGGGTAGGAGAACGACCGCCAGCTAGATGTTACAAATGCGGGAAGGAGGACATATCATCAAAACCGTCCACAACAATCCAAGGTATGTTACAACCTGTGGAAAGGAAGGCCACATCGCTTTCGAGATTGTCTTATCAGCGAAATCAAGTTCAACAGAGTGGTGATTCCAAGGGTCATCCGGATAAGTCGTGTCGGCCAGTTCTGGAAGAAATATTTGTCGTGATCGACAAAACGTGAGGAACCCAAACGAGGTGATCACGGTAAGCTAATCTTGAATTCTTGCGAAGTTTATACCTTACTGATGAATCTGCTTCTACCCATTCTTTTATCTCTCCGCTTGTGCTCAACGTTTAAACTTGACTCGGGAGAAATTAGATTTTGATTTATCTGTTGAAACTCCGTTGGGTGAAACCTTCGTTACATCTACGGTTTATAAATCTTGCATGATCCAAGTTGGCACTATCACATTACTGTTGATCTTATCTCTTTAAAGATACTTGCTTTTGATGTGATTTTAGGAATTGATTGGTTAACCACTCATCATGCCAAAATTGATTGTTTTAAATAAGTTGTTAGTTTTCATATTCCTAACTAACTGTCATACGAATTCAAACCACTAAACCACTAAAATCGATCATTTGTCATATCAAGCCACAAAGCTATTCGTTTATTGAAAAAGCGGATGTCAAGCTTTCTTAGCCCATGTTATGGATTTGAATAAAGACAAGTCGATTTGAATAATATTTACGTGGTTAGAGAATTCCGATGTATTTCTGAAGAGCTTCCCTGCCTACCCCGAACGTGATGTTGAATTCTTTATTGACCATGAACCGGATACAAAGCCCATTTCTAAAACCCCATATCGAATGGCTCCTATTGAACTTCGAGGAGTTAAAAGTCCAACTACGAGGAGTTATTAGACATCGGTTTCATTCGGCCCTAAGACGTCTCCTTGGGGTGCTCTGTTTTATTCGTAAAGAAGAAAAAGACGGGAGTATGCGACTTTATATTGACTATCGAGAATTGAACCATGTCACCATCAAGAATAGGTATCCGCTTACCTCGCATTGATGACCCGTTCGACCCGATTCTGAGGAGCGCAATTCTTTTCAAAGATCGATCTTCGCTTACGGATATCATCAATTTGAAGATTAAAAGCGAGGATATTCCAAAGACGGCATTCAGGACTCGATACGGGCATTATGAATTCTTGGTCATGTCTTTTGGATTGACTAATGCTCCTGCTTTCATGGATATGATGAACCGTGTATTTAAGGAATATTTGGATCAGTTCGTTGTTGTCTTTATTGATGACATCCTTATCTATTCCAAAAGCCGTGAAGATCATGAGCACCATTTGTTTTGGTACTACAAAGACTTCGTGAACACAAGCTTTTATGCCAAGTCTGCAAAAATGCGAGTTCGCTTGAGGAAGTAGCATTCCTTGGGCACGTGATGTCAAAACAAGGAGTATCTTTTGACGTGAAGATTGAAGCAATACAAAGTTGGGAGCAACCAAGTCGATGGCCATCAAGACGCACTTTACGGGCTTAATTGGTTATTATCGGAGATTTGTGGAAGGATTTTCTCGAATCGCTACTCCGTTAACTCAGCTGACTCGGAAGGATGTAAAATTCTTATGGAGCGAGGAATGCGAGAAGAGCTTCCAAGAGCTCAAGAGGAGACTCATTTCGGACTTTGCTCGACAATACCATCCGGTTCAAATGGATTTGTTATCTACTGATGATGCTTCCGAAAGGGGTTAGGATGTGTTCTCATGCAACATGGGAAAGTCATAGCCTATGCCTCACGACAACTCAAAGAATATGAGAGGAATTATCCTACTCATGATCTAGAATTGGCAGCAGTCGTATTCGCGTTGAAGATATGGAGACACTACTTGTATGGAGAGAAAGTGGAGATTTATACGGACCATAAAAAGCCTCAAATATTTCTTCACCCAAAAGAACTCAACATGCGGCAATGACGTTGGTCGGAGTCATTAAAAGATTATGATCACACTATTCAATATCATCCTGGAAAAGCGAACGTGGTAGGTGGCGCATTGAGTAGAAGATCATATCAAGAATCTGAAAGGCAATATTGTCAACGAAGGCCCATTTTATACGATTTACAAAAAGGATGAAGATAGAATTAAAGACTCCAAGGTCCCACATGATGATGGCGAATATACGAGTAGAACCGACTTTAATCGATAAAGTTAAAGTCTTCCGAGCTACTTGACCAATGGCGCGATCGTATGAAGAAGAAAGTGTGAGAAGGAGCTATTCCTAAGCAAGAATTGATGAGGAAGGAATACTTGAGTCAATTCTAGACTTTAAGGTTCTAACGATTCTCGACTGAAGCATAAAATCATGATGGAGGCACACAACACCCCGTTTGCAATCCATCTCGGAAGTACCAAAATGTATCATGATATTCGACATACATTTTGGTGGAACAATATGAAGAGAGAGATTGCGAATTTATCTCAAGATGTTTAACTCATCAACGTGTAAAGGCGGAGCATCAAGTGCCAAAAGGTCCATTGCAACCACTTGAGATTCCTAATGGAAATGGGAACACATTACTATGGATTTTGTTACGTGTCTTCCCAAAGTTTCTCAAGGCGTAGATGCAATTTGGGTTATTGTTGATAGATTAACCAAGTCCGCCCATTTCTTTGCCGATCACGCGAGACTTATTCCTCGAACGCGTCTTGCTTTCGTATGTGCGTGAATGAGATTATGCGATTGCATGGCATGCCAAGATCCATAGTTTCGGATCGTGACCCGAGATTCACTTCAAGATTTTGGTTAGCTTGCAGAAAAGCTATGGGCACGGATTTACGATTGATTCAAACCACCATCCTCAAACAGACGGACAATCGAGAGAGGACTATTCAAACCCTTGAAGATCTATTAAGACTCATGTCCTAGATTTCAAAGGAAGTTGGGATAAGTACATACCACCGGTGGAATTCTCCTACAACAACAATTATCGTTAAAGTATAGGCATGGCTCCATTTGAGGTTGTATGGGATTTAAAATGTCGCTTCCAAAGATATCTTTGGGATGAGGTGGGAGAAGCAATATTGTTGGGACCGAATTAAACGCATGACTACGTAAAAGATCCAAATGATTCGACAACGTATTCAAACTTCACAAGATCGACAAAAGAGTTATGCTGATCTTCATAGAAAGGACGTGGAGTTTAATATTGGAGATCATGTATTGTTACGTATTGCTCCATGGAAGGGAGTTACAAGATTTGGGAAAAGAGGAAAGCTCAATCCAAGGTTTGTTGGTCCATTTGAGATTCTTGACCGAATAGGGAACGTAGCTATATACTCGCGTTACCTCCAGTATGTCTCGTGTTCACAATGTATTCCACATATCTATGCTTCGTAAATATGTGAAAGACCCGAACCACATTATTGCATTAGAACCAGACGAGATAGCTGAAGATTTAACATACGAGGAGATACCTGTTGAGATTTTGGATAGGAAAGAGCATGTCTTACGCACGAAGGTTATACCACAAGTTAAGGTTTTGTGGAGAAACCATGCAATTGAGGAAATGACATGGGAGTTGGAATCGGAGATGAAAGCAAGGTACCTCACACCTTTTCGATATACTGTGTATCGTATGTCAATTTCGAGGACGAAATTTCATAAGGAGGGAGGTTGTAAGACCCCAACTTATTATAAATAAAATTGAATTTTTTTTATTCATTATTCTAAATTAATAAGGGTTAATTTGATATAATTCTTTGGTTATGGGTGAAATGTGAAAAGTTTACAAAATAAGCGAAGTGGTTATAAAATATTCATTATTGTCGGGGAATATTCGTTTGGTCGTGGAATATTCTTTTTGTCGGGAATCTCCGTACGACAGCGCGGTCATTGGTGGGCCCCATAACGGAAAACGATTGGATGAAGGAAAACGACAAAGATTGAGTTTTATAAATAACGACGTAAATTATTACCGAATTAACACCGTTGGGTTACTCAGTGGTTAAAATACGATGTCTGGCGCGGTTACTTGCGATGAAGCGCGGTATTATTGCCGCATTTATTGAATTATTGATCCTTACGTGAAGGCCTTACTACTCAATAATTGTTACAAGAATTATCGCTTCATTATTTTATCTTATTGATTCAATAATTGCTTTGCGTTGATATTTATATTATTATTGTTTCAATAATTGTCATTACACAATATTTTCCATTATCAAATCAATAATGCATATTATTTGAATAATATTATCGAGATAACATTATTGGCAATGTCTAGAAAGTTACATCTAAGGAGAGGTTTGGTCACCTAATCAAGGCTTTAAGTAAGGAGAAATCCTTATTGGAAAGCCCCATCTTTCCCAGGAACTACCGGTTGTCGATCTTTGTGATTCCAGTAATATTATTTTGAATAATTAATTATTGATTATTATGATAAAGAAAATATTTATTTGGATATAGATGGAGAAAATTTTTAATGTGACAATTGTTGAAAATTAATATTTTATCTTTTTCTGATAAAATAATACATTTAAATATATTATTTTAATAATATATTAACGGTGATATTTTTATAATGATTGTGGGATATATGAGTATATGAGGAGGTAGAGTATTTTGTGGCATTAAATGTTTAACATATGTTTTGTGTGTCGGTGGACACAATTCTTGACCAAAAATTGATTATAGACGTAAAATCGTCCCGTTTATGGATTTCGGTCAATTTCTGTTTGGAATTTGGAAAAATTTTCTTCTGCAAAGTTGTAGAGAATGGAATTTCCCATGGAAAGTCGCGAGTTTCGAATTTTTCTGATAAACGAGCTATTTTCTACGAATTATTGAAGTTTCGGAAGATAAAATAATTTTTTTATTAATTATGGTGGGACCCACTTTTTGGTGGGTGTTGAATGCACATGGGCTGCTGAAATTTTCAGCATTGAGGGGCTGAAAGCATGCGTAGGAATTGGTTTATAAATAATATTAATTTATTAATTTAGTCTCATGGCGTTAACATTTTCCTATAAATAGAGGCTAAGTTAGAATTGAAAATCACACCGAAACTAAGTTTTCTCTCTTTCTCTCTATATTATCGAGCGTATTCTTGTGAGTATACTTTGAGTGTTGCTATACTACGGTGAAGTTTCACAAGACTATAATTGAAATTCAAATGGAAATGCGGTTATTTTAAGGTAAGGGGTATTATTTTTCTTAAATGATATTTTTTCTTGAATATCATTATCTTTAAGTATTGGTGAACTTTTTATCAAATTTGGAACTTGTTGTGTCTGGGTTACTATTCACGATATCTGATTATTCACGTATACGACAATTATTCACGTATCTGACCTTTATTCAATTTAAAAATAAAATTTTTTCTTTTTTGTCCAAAATATCTATTCTCGGATACTAGCTTTGATTGTATCCATGTTTTGATCATTCTTGAATTTTACACCAATATGATTATTTTCAAGTATTTTTGGACATGGGTAAAACAAAGTACGAATCCTTAATCCTTAATCCTTGTCATTTTGTTTCACCGGATTCGCTTTTTTAAAAATATTTTTCATCATCCTCATCCTAAATGGTGATATAAATGAATATCTTTGGCTCCGTAGGTGCAAGATGAACATGTGTTGAGATGAACATGACCAACCAGTGATACAAAATGAATATCTTTGGCTGTAAGGCAAATATGATTAAAGATGTATATTGATTGTTATTACGGGGATAAACTATTGATGATGGACTTTTAAACCTTAGAAGACGAGAATTCTTTCTCTACGTGACTCTTCTAATGGATTCTTTGCTTCCATTGCATTTGTTGATCTAAAACTTGTTGTCTATTGTATTCTATTAGATTTTTCTGTTGAAGACTAACGATAATTTGTTGTATATTATCTTAGTCATAATATTCTTTATTTGGCTAGTTGAGCTCACCCTTTTTCTTTTTGTTCCATTTTTCTTCTCGGGAGGTGAGAACATAAAGGAGGATCGAGTCGGGGTATGGAGTGATGGTTCTAGGAAGATGTTTTATTTATCCTCACTACTTACGTAAAATAGTGTATGAATAATTAATGAGGACTTATTTGGGTGTGTATATTGTCTGTAAAGACAATATTTGTATTCAAACTCACAAATTGTATTGTCGTATTCTACACCTACATATATGTATTAAGTTGTAGTTTGCTTTCTATACCATGTATTTTGGCGACTCGAAATGGGTGTTGTATACCTATTTTGGGGGCGCCACAGAATTGTTGATTGATGTTACGAGGATAAAACATTGTTGGTGGACTTTTAACATGGAGAAAGATAATAGACTTTATAGTCTATTCGACTCTTCTAATGGATTGCTTTCGTTCATTTTAACTATGGTTGAAAAGTTTTATCATCTACCATATCTTCTAAATCTCGATTTATTCTTCTTTGAAGGCTATTGATAATTTATTTATCTTTAGTCATGATATTCTTTTCTTGAAGCTATTTGTGCTCACCCTTTTGCTTCACAATTCCTTTCCAGTAATAAAAGTGTAAATGGGTCGGCGGGGGAATAACAAGGAATAGAAACGTTCTATAGATGTTGAGGGTGAGGTGAATTCAACTTTGGAAGGGTGTTTTGTCACTATTATACAAGATGTTTAATGACATACAACCTCGAGTCATCATAAGACAGATTGTCTTTCATCCACTTGCTTTGAGTATATCTACCAAAGACTACCTATATGATCTTGGAGTCTATTTAAAATTTAACTCTCAATTAGAGACAGTAGAGATAATGATATGTCAAGAGAAACTCACCATTGGGAAGAATATGATAGTAATCTTCTCATTTTTCTTTAGGGTCTATCGGATCAACCAAGGATAATTACGTGGCCATATGATATCTATCATAACCTGTAGCACGGCCTCCCATGCATCGAAGATTTCCTTGAAAGACTTCCCAAATATTTTAATTTCTAAAATAGTTTTCACTATACCTTTATGTAAGGTGTCATTATGAGGTCTTATCCACTACGGGGACATGAGTCACAGATTGATATATATTTGTATCCAAACTCACAAAGATATGTGTTGTTGTATTTTGCACGATAATTATTGTAATAAAGTTGTAGTTGTTTTCTGTACCATGTATTTGACGACTCAAAATGGGTTGGATGGAATGGACCTATTTTGGGGTTGTCACATGTTAGACTACATTCTTACCTAAAAAGTTAACCTACTAGGTTGAAACTCTATCATACTTATTAACCTATCTATATTTTTAAATTTATCTTACGTAAGATTTATGTGAAATATCCCACATCCATGAGGGAGAATGAACTTCTTCGTAATGTAATAGAAGAGTCACAGTCCAGTTCCCGGGAAGGCTCGTTAATCCCCCTAAAAAAAAGAATTTAGAATATACCCACCTTCCTTTAAAAGTCAATTAGATAGGCTTAGATAAGGGTTTGGAGAAAAGAACAAAATTTCAATTCTTTATGGAAGGAATAATTTTGGAATAATTTTAGAAAGATTGTAGTTAATTCTCCTAGATTATATAAAATTATAAATAATTAAGAAAAAAATAAAATCATCTAAAATGACATATATTAAGGGACCGATGGAGTACCAACTTTTTATGATGAGAAAATGTTGATGTGCAGTCCTAAAATATAGTATTTATTTTATTTTGTGAAAAAGTAGAAATGCCATTAAAAAATTAATAGTTCCAAAAATTGTGGTTAGATTCACAACCATAACCCATTTAAAAAAAAAATCATGAGCTAGCCATGCACGTAACGTATCAATGCTCTCGGTACTTGGTAGGTATATAACCAATTTCAATTCAACATAAATACGAAATTAATTAGTAGTTAATAAATTAATGAGCCAGTCATGCACGTATAAAAATAATTTAATTACGGAGTTAATGAACTATTAGACTAACCTTACGGGTTTATGCCATTAGATTTACCCATTAAATTTTATATCCTCTGTTGAAAGGTGAAATTATAGGTAGCTTCAATGTCATTTTAATAATATAAGTTTATGTTTATTTGTAATTAAATTATTTATTTTAATTTAATATTATAACTATATTTATTTGCAAAAAGTATGCAAATGGCCGAAGCTGAACAAATCAATTAATGTTTGATAAATAATAATCTTATCCAAATCCAACAATGAAAAACCAAGAAAAATAAACGGCAAAACTAATGATTTGGCACGTTTTATTGAATATCCGATTGAACTTTTAATTTTTCAAATTAAGTCACTGAACTAATTTTTATTTTCAAATTGAGTCATTCCGTTCAAAAAAATTGACAGACGTTAATTTTGTGTCTACGTGGCGCTGACGTGGCAAAAAAATAAAAAATATTGCTTATGTGGCAAAAAAAAATCAAAAACAGATTTGAAAAATAAAAAAATTAACATTTTAAAGTTTTAAAAATAACAAAAACATAATAAAAGAGAACAAAAAAATACAGATTTTTTTTAAAAAACTGTTTTTAAAAAAAAAAATCTGTGTTTTTAAAAAAAATCCGTTTTTTTTAAAGAAACTGTTTTTTAAAAAAATCTGTTTTTTTAAAAAAGAATCTGTTTTTTAAAAAAGAATCTGTTTTTTTTTTAAAATAACTGTTTTTTAAAAAAAAAGCTGTTTTTTTTTAAAAACTTTTTTTTAAGGAAAATATGTGTTTTTAAAAAAAACTGCTTTTTTAAAAAAATCTGTTTTTTTTAAAAATCTGTTTTTTGTAAAAAAAATATGTTTTTTTAAAAAAAAATCTGTTTTTTTAAAATCTATTTTTTAAAAATCTGCTTTTAAAAAACTGTTTTTTAAAAATCTGCTTTTAAAAAATTGGTTTTTTTAAAAAAATCTGTTTTTTTTAAATCTGTTTTTTAAAAAAACTGTATTTTAAAAAAATCTGTATTTTTTTGTTTTATTTTATTATGTTTTTGTTATTTTTAAAATGTTAATTTTTTTATTTTTAAAATCTGTTGTTGATTTTTTTTTGCCACATAAGCAATATTTTTTATTTTTTTGCAACGTCTGCGCCACATAGACAAAAAATTAACGTATGTCAACTTTTTTTAACGGAATGACCCAATTTAAAAATAAAAATTAGTTCAATGAATTAATTTAAAAAATTAAAAATTCAATCAAGTATTCAATAAAACGTGCCAATTTTAATGACCAAATTATTAATTTTGCCAAAAATAAACATGTCACGAGACTCTTTCCCTACCACATGGTAGTATTAGTTGAACAGACAAGTTAGGAAAGCTCATGCATTGTTAAAGTAGGTATCTAAATAAGAGGGGGAAACCAATTTGTCGGCATATACAATTTGTTCCATTCCCAATCTTAATTTATTCTTCATTTTGAATTTTCATAGATTAACATTTTGGGTATATGACAATTAATTCTCTCCAATTTATTTAACATAAATTAAATTCAAACCATCAGGTCTTAATTGATCTGAGCGTCCCTGTGACAAATATTTAGATTATAAAATTAAATAATTTTTTTAATTTATGTACATGATAATTTAGCGATTGTTGTTGGTTGATGCCATGGTTTGTTGGACAGTTTGGCCTTTATTGTTCATGTAGGCCCACGGCTGCTACCGACAAGGCGACAAACATAAAACATGATGATTATACAAATACTATAAAGTTTAATTGGAGTGCTGTCTACCCGGATACTTTAAAACATGTTTCACAATTTTTATCAAATCAAGTTTTATTTATTTAATTAAGATACTACTACTACTACTACTACTATACTCTCTTCTTCATTTTAATGGAGTAATACACTCTTATTTGTAACATTTATACGTTCAATGAATATATAGTTATATCGACTGTGATGGATTATTCTTAATAATTCATATATTCCATTCTTTAAAATTATTATTAGCAATGACAATTGAAGGAATTAAATATTTCAAAATAATAAGAAAAGTTTGGTTAATTTAATTGAAATATATAATAATAAGAGAAAAACAAATAACATTAAGATCACAAAAATGCTGAAAATTCACATATAAATAACCATAGTCATGATATAAAAGATACAACAGATTTGTTTAATTCATACCTGCCTCGTGTTAATTATAGTGGGTATGTAACAACTGGCGTTAAACTTGGGCCACGCTGAAAGATTTTAAAGGCGTTTTGATGGAAATTGGAATCATGACCTCATTTTCAATGTAATGTGGGTTTGGTTGAATGTAAAAAATTTATATTTATAGAACGGGTCTGGTGATTGATTTCCCATTAAATTAATCATAATATACCATTGGACTATATATTTATTCGGTATTCCTTTAGCTACAAGAATTTCAGTGTAATCAGCAATGATCCAAAATAAAAATGGCAGAAATTAAGGTCGGTCGGATTTAAAAATGAAGTCCAACTATATATTTCCAAAAACGAAAAGCAGCCACCAATTTCATCGAGGAACATGTAAATGTGACCTGGATGTCAAATATCTCGAGGCATTAATGGAGAAAAATAGAGTGTTTTCGCCACAATTGCATGCGTATACTAGTAACAAAAATGTATAACTACACTCCTCTAATTAACAACATATATATATATATATATATATATATATATATATATATATATATATATATATATATATATATATATATACTCAACTAATTTCCACCAAATATTATTGTACAACAACGTACCCCACGCTAACATTTATTAAATCCGGCATGCATGGACCACCCTTTTCTACTCATCATCGATCATTCTCACGTACAGGCCACCACTGGTCCAAAGATAATGAAAGCAATACGCAAATTAGTTAGTTAATTAGTTTAATCAATTCCGCCAGCACCATGCACGTTCGTTCTAAGGAAAATCATGCATGTCTAGTAGGAGTAATACAAACATTAATCTCCCAAACTTAATTTCCTAGGATTCATGAGACCCAAGTTCACGGGGAAGGAACGTACGTACAAGATATCCCGTAACGTACGTGGATATTTGGTTTCTAATACGGCATATTTTTAAATGATTTTTTCTTTCTTCAATTAAAGTACGTACTATTCTACTAACCAATTTAATTAAAGATTAGTTGTGATTTACCAAAAGTATTTGTATTCGTATATGTATCCGATCATAATCCATTTTCTAAGATAATCTATCTGCATGTTGTCGGTCGACCACTCGAGCTATATATATATATAATACCCGGGACCAATCGCCATTGTATTAATTAAGTTAATCATGCATCAAGCATTCAGGTAATCGATCTCATCTTAATGGACAAACAATCTGATCACAGATCTAGTACATTTTATATGAGATGCATGCGCGAACATGCAATGGGAATGGGCACCTGATATATATAGGAATATCGTATAGGGGATTTGGATGGGCAGATGATTTATATAGTATAGAATCAGGTTTCCCTTTTATTAATTACCAGTATATATAGTTTATACTATAAATTTTATGCTATGCCATGTGTACTATACACATACTTCCTTGGGTACTGGAGTACGATAATATTAGTATTAATTAATTCCCAGTTTAAGTAGCTCGACGGATTCGGGTCAACATATAGGATGGATCAGTTTAAGTAGCTAGTTAGGCCTTATGTTAACAGTACTCCATTTTTACAAAATGACGACAGTTGATCAGAAGTAATACTACCATGCACTCGAGCTATAAACATGTACGGACGAATTAATTTTACGGTACAATGATCAAGTATACATACTACTAGTATCTAAATAAAAATTACTCCGTACTCTCTCCGTTTCTTTAATATAAATCTTTTTAGAGAAATATTTTTGTTCCTTAATATAAGTCGTTTGAGAATTTCAAATAAGCATTAATTGTTTAGTTTCCAATATTAACTCAAGTAATAAATATAACTTTGGTTCTCTCACTATTTTTTGCTTAATAAATAACACTATCTTTTTTCAATATAAGGACAATATAGACAATTGATAGTATATTTAATGCTTTACAATTATTATCTTAATACTTGTGCACAACTCTAAAACTACTTATATTAAGGAATGTAGGGAGTATATATTTTGGAATATTCCCACCTCTATGGACTACAATTTATCTACTCAACGCTCTCTCATTAAGTGTAACAAAAATAATTATGTCATAATAACCAACATTAATCAATCTAAAATTCAAAAAACAAAAAACTCAGATACACCATCATTCATTCGAAACTTCCCAACTAGATTTAGAGGCAGCTTGGCATTCATTGAATTTTGATTATTGCATGGGAATGGAATACCGAATACCATCATCAATTATTTATGAGAGCTAGGCAAAAGCTGCTACTCCATTAAACCAAAGCTTACCTTACGCAATCAAAGCTAGCTAGTGATGGGAGTGGGACCTTGGGGACATCACACTCACATGGGATGATTAGTGCAACAGAGAAGAAGATCAAAATCAACCTCATATCCTCATCCACATCGTCGTATGTGTATGTATGTACTCAATGACTCCTAATTAATTAATCTTTTCCGTTTTCTCTCTCCCTCCCCCTTATAATTCCCTTATAATCCCAGATCTCCCAAACAGTCACTACTGCTCAGCTCAACTGCTCCTTTTCGATCATGTCTTCTTTTCCTCCGTTACTATCTTCCTCCCTCATATCTCTGTTTCTCGTTGCTGAGTTGCTTGTATGCAATCCAAATGCTGCAGCAGATTCAACTACCCCCACCCCAACCAATATTGGCAAAGGCTACCGTCTCATCTCCATTGAGGAATCCCCTGATGGAGGCCTTGTGGGCCACCTCCAAGTCAAGCAGAAAAACAATATCTACGGTCCTGATATACCTCTTTTGCAGCTCTACGTTAAGTAAGTGTTTCTCTTACATTCCTTATATTTCCCCTCCCCTCGACTAATTTCATGTCCTGCACCTCCCATCATGCTCAATCAACCTCATTCTATCTGAACCGCTAGCTACATCTTTTTTAATGCTTTGTGCTATTGCTTTTTCCCTTTTAAAGGCATGAAACAGAGGGTCGTTTAAGGGTCCACATAACAGATGCAGAAAAACAGAGGTGGGAAGTTCCATACAGTCTTATACCCAGAGAAGAACCTCCCGCTTTGAAGCAAACCACTAGCAGATTCAGAAAGGACCCAATAACAGTTTCAGACTACTCCAGCAGTGAGCTGATATTCAGCTACACAGCAGACCCATTTGGGTTTGCGGTGAAAAGAAAATCAAATGGCCATACCCTTTTCAATTCATCCTCTGATTCGTCAGAACCGTTTGGCAATTTGGTTTTTAAGGACCAGTACCTTGAGATTTCCACCAAATTGCCCAAAGATGCTTCACTGTATGGTCTGGGAGAGAACACACAGCCCCATGGAATTAGACTCTACCCAAACGACCCTTACACTTTGTACACAACAGATGTATCAGCCATTAATCTGAATGCTGATCTGTATGGATCCCACCCCGTGTACATGGACCTGAGAAATGTGGGGGGAGAGGCCACCGCCCATGCAGTGTTGTTGCTGAATAGTAACGGGATGGATGTGTTTTACAGAGGGAGCTCATTGACATACAAGGTGATTGGGGGTGTTTTCGACTTTTACTTCTTCTCCGGTCCCACTCCACTTGCAGTTGTTGATCAGTATACTGAATTTGTAGGCCGGCCTGCTCCCATGCCCTACTGGTCACTCGGTGAGTTATACAGGACCAAACTCCTCCCTCTCTCCCTCTCTCCCTCTCTCCCTCTCTCTTGTAAATTATGTTCTTCATACAGTTTCTTGTACGTATGTATTCTATATATCTACACCGCATTGTCTAGCTCAAGTATCCATTAGTTATGAAATTTAAAGGGAAAATTAAATTAAAATGGGTAATAGGAAAATTTATGTGTAATGGTAGTTCATATAACTCCAGGAAATACATTTCCTTAGATTTTCCTAGTTCCAAAATAGCCTTTTAAATGTCGGTGCAATTACAAAGTGGTCCCTTGAAAGCGCACCTTCTTCATACTTGCAAAAAGTATTGTCCTCGAAAATATTATCTTCTTTATATGTGGTCTAAATTAAAGAATCAATTTCTGATCACAATGCCCAGCTACCCTTTATTTGTTTTATTTATTTTTTTGGTTTGGTGTGTGGTGGGGGACCAGGATCATCGAGAGTTTCCATTCTTTATATATATGTCTTCATCATCTGTCACATCATCATGAAGTCACATTTCAACCTATTTTAAATTTGAATCATAAAATTAAGACTCTCCCAATTAATTTGAAACAGAGAGAATTCTATTTCGTGTTGGGAGTGGATGGGGTTGAGGGTTCCTAAGGCTTAGAGGGCCGTGCTGAGTTAATTATTGCTGTCATTGTTGGGTATTTTTATATAACAACTCATACTCCCAGTAGTCCACTGTCTTATATGGAGCATGTAAGCTACTCGAGACTAGTGTGTTAGCTTCTACTGTACTAATAAAAAGGACGTGTTGGTGAATTTAATAAGTTGGCCTGACAGGTGTGCCATATTTTCCAATAAAAAGAAGGGATGAAAAACTGTTAATATTTACTGCTACATGCAGGTGCAGCTAGATTTAGTTTAAATCCATTTTCCTTTTTGCTTAAACTGGAAACTTAATTGAAAATTTAACATTGTTTTGGAACCGAAGTTCCTACAGTATCAATTCGAGACAGAGAGGAATATTACTACTACCAACACATTTGCGCAAGAGCATCAGAACATCGGTTGGCATCCATGAGGATTGCGAATTGGTATCAACTGTCTTGGAGCCACTCATATGCTAGTAATATAATAATTTAATAAAATTAATTATCTCTCTCTCCTTATCTGCTTGATTAATGCCATGGTGGATATTGGTGGGAATGCAACTTATTTGGACCTTGCAACAAACAGCCATGGAATCAATGTGCCGCATTTCCTTGATTCACTTGCTGTTGGGCAAGTAAAAACAAAGCACACCAGAATAAAAAAAAAAGGTTTTATTATGATGCAACTTTGGAAAGATATATGTATGATGTTTTGTTAGTAAAATTAGTAGCACATAACCATTAGACATTGGTACAATAAGAAAATTGACTTGGAACTCTTTTGCTTCTCTGTTCCACAGGATTCCATCAATGCAGATGGGGCTACCATAACCTATCAGTAGTTGAAGACGTTGTTGAGAACTACAAGAAGGCCAAAATCCCACTTGATGTGATATGGAATGACGATGATCACATGGATGGGCACAAAGACTTCACTCTCAACCCCCATAGCTACCCTCGTCCGAAGCTGTTGGCATTCCTTGATAAAATACATTCCCAAGGCATGAAGTACATTGTCATCATAGATCCTGGAATTGGTGTTAATTCTACTTATGGTGTCTACCAAAGAGGTCTGGCCAATGACGTCTTCCTCAAGTACCAGGGCAAGCCCTACCTAGCCCAAGTTTGGCCAGGAGCTGTAAACTTCCCAGACTTCCTTAATCCAAAAACTGTTTCATGGTGGGGTGATGAAATTAAACGGTTCCATGAACTTGTCCCAGTTGATGGCCTGTGGATTGATATGAATGAAGCCTCAAATTTCTGTACTGGATTGTGCACACTACCAGAGGGTAGAAAGTGTCCCACTGGAACTGGACCTGGTTGGATCTGCTGCTTGGACTGCAAGAACATCACCAAAACAAGATGGGATGATCCCCCATACAAGATAAATGCTTCAGGCACGCAGGTTCCAATAGGGTTCAAAACCATAGCAACTAGTGCAACTCACTACAATGGAGTTTTGGAGTATGATGCTCATAGTCTTTATGGATTCTCTCAGACCATTGCAACTCACAAGGCACTTCAAGGGCTTCAGGGTAAGCGTCCATTTATATTAACCCGCTCCACATTTGTTGGTTCAGGCCACTATGCTGCTCATTGGACTGGTGATAATAAGGGTACTTGGAATGATCTGAAGTATTCAATTTCCACCATGTTGAATTTTGGTATATTTGGGGTTCCAATGGTCGGTTCAGATATATGTGGATTCTATCCAGGACCCACTGAAGAGCTTTGCAACCGTTGGATTGAACTGGGTGCTTTCTACCCTTTTTCAAGGGATCATGCAAATTACTACTCCCCTAGGCAGGAGCTTTATCAATGGAAGTCGGTGGCTGAATCTGCTCGAAATGCTTTAGGAATGAGGTACAAACTCCTCCCATATCTATACACATTGACCTATGAGGCACATGTTACGGGGGCACCAATTGCTCGACCTCTCTTCTTCTCATTTACCAATTTTACCAAGTGTTACGGGTTGAGCACCCAATTCTTGCTAGGAAGCAGTCTAATGGTCTCTCCGGTTCTAGACAAGGCTAAAACCAAGGTCCATGCTCTCTTTCCTCCGGGTACTTGGTACAATTTGTTTGATTTGACACAGACCATTGTGGCGAAAGAAGGCCATTACCGTGCCCTTGACGCTCCTTTGCATGTGATCAATGTCCATTTGTATCAAAATGCCATTCTCCCAATGCAACAGGGCGGATTGATATCTAAGAAAGCAAGAGTGACACCTTTTAGCCTTATAGTCACCTTCCCTGCAGGGGCTACTGAAGGAGAAGCCAAAGGGAACCTTTTCCTCGACGATGATGAGCTTGCTGAGATGAAACTTGGAAATGGATTTTCTACGCATATCAACTTCTATGCAACTCTAGGCCAAGGGAAAGTGAAGGTGTGGTCAGATGTTGAGGAGAGTAAGTTTGCATTGGAGAATGGTTGGATAATAGAGAAAGTAACTGTTTTGGGATTGAATGGAATTGGAGGCGCATTCGCGGTTGAGGTTGATGGAAATGCAGTTGTGGATACTTCCAGTGTGGAGTTAACTGCAACAGAACACAAGTTTCCAGATATGGTAGAAGGTGGGAGTGATAAGAGGAAGAGTGTGATGGTTGAGGTTAAAGGGTTGGAATTGCCGGTAGGGAAAAAATTTGCCATGTCATGGACTATAGGTATCTAAGGTTGATTGTTGTTGGTGTTTTTGTAAAACCCTTTTTTGAGTGCCTCATTAAGGTACATAATGGAGAGAGGAGATGAGCAAAAGATGTGTCATCCTTTTCCCCACAGATAAATCAAGAGAATTGAGGGTCACTTGCTCCGATCCTTCCTCCATTTAGAGGCTTTTCCATTAATGTTTTAGTTTAAAATTTATTACTGTAATTCAAAATTTTAAGTTTGGCTGAGCATGGAGTATCTTAGTTTTCTCTTAAATCATATGGTTGTTGAAGTTTCAGGGCAGGTCCTGCAATATGAACACACCACAGACTTCTTCGGCTCCATCAGTTAAGGACTATTCTGAAATATATTTATGATGTTCAAATCTTAGTGAGAAATTAGATAATTTTGTGGACCTCTCAAGGCCCACGAAGTATGTTGTTAGTTAAACCCGACCTCACCTCAACAACACTTTTAAGTCAGCAGCTGCAGCTGCAGCAGCTGGAACCCAATAGAACTTAAAAACTTCTGCTGATTTTCTGCAAAGCTGCTGTAGGTAGGAGGATTTTGACTTCTGCTGAGCTCATAATGTAAGTGTGCTTAGTACTATGGAATTAGGATCTCTTCATGATTCAGATTTAAATATCATGATGATGGAAGAGATATAATGATAGAAAACATATAGAATGGAGTCATGAACATAGTCTATGCCCATCACTTCTTTTCTTTTCAGCAATTGTTTGGCCCATGTGTCTTATCTAAGTTACAGATATTATCTCCCTGAACGGCTGAACTTCCTCAATAATATCTCTAATCAATTTTTTTTAAATATTAATTTCTCTCTAATCTGTTGATCTTCACCTCTCTCTCTAGTCTCTAGCACGTGTTGTTATATGTTGACAAATGTAGAGGGAGAAAGATTGAAGAAAGAAAAAGTTTATTCTAGTTCAGAAAACGGTGTATATACTATATCTTTCTAAAGTTATATATAAAAATTAAAGAAATATTTGTATAGAATTAAATATAATATCATTTATTTATAATATCTTTAAAATCTTATAATTATCGTACTTATTTTATACTATTGAAGCTTCATCCAAATAAATTTAATGATTATAGTTGTTTTTTAATATTATCTTATATAATGAGGAGATTCTATATTGCATGATGTCGCCAGGTAAATAACGTAAATTTTGTATTTTTGTGTAATTGTTTTTGTTTTGATTTTTTTTTATTGTTATTTGATGTGTTGTTATTTTTTAATAATAATATCAAGATAAAATTATATTATTGTAGAATATAAAGCCTTTTTTCTAAAAATAAAAATTTATTTTGGTTGAACAGTGGATATTTTTATTTTAATAAACTGTTAATACTTATTAACCAAAACAAATCCGGAGAGGAATAAAAATTGACTACTTGGGGGGAAAGAAAGCGAACAAAAATTGGACTTTTACTAACAGATATACTTCGTTCTGAATGCTGAGCTGTCAATCTCTTATACTCCAGTAAATGTTTGGGGTTAACGTTAATATGAAAATTATGAAAAAACATAAAATTCATGGAAGCAAACACAAGTACACTGCACTACTGGTCGGAAAATTCCGGATCTCATCCGCGGTATGGCGTGGACCTCTGTGTCCAATTTAGTCCAACAGCTGAGTGACAGCTGGCTTTCAAGACACGTGTTAGGTACTAGCAAGCTACCCACCAATAGTTTTGGCGGGAAAAGGTGGAGGCGGTGGGATCCACGTCGGCGGCTCTGGCGGGAAAAAGAAGCGATACTCTGGGTCCACTCATCCCTTCTTTGCTAAAGGCAGAAACGAAAGAAGCAATTTGACTTCGATTCGATGCTCGAATTAAAAGTTCGATTTGAAATCGACTTGAAATATAAATGAGTCAAATATGATCACATTTTAAAGTTCGATAAATTACTCGAACATCCTCAAATTATAATTTTCTATCGATACTTTGGATCATATTCGCTTTGAAAAGTCCAAACCGTTCGAACTTCGATTCTAATCGTGTTTCGAATTTCGATAGCTAAATGAAACTCAATCAAACCTTATTTTATACTCGATAAATTTTGTGAACCAAATCAAAGCAACTCAATACTTGGATCGACTTTGCCTCGCTTACACCCTTACTTCACAGAAATTTCACTGATTACTCTAATATTGTACGTCACATTCACGAACATGTACCGCAATACCATGTATGTGTACAATATTATACATATAACCAATATTACACTTGGACAAAGAGTCAAAAATGCCCCTGATGTTTATACGGATGTCCCACTTCCACCTTAAACTAATTTTTTTTTCAAAAGTACCTTTAACATTATAAATTTAAGCTCAATTGTGCCCCTCCCGTTAACAATGCTGCCAACTAGACAAACGGATGTAAAGCCTATCTGATGTGGGACGACACGTGGCACCTTCCTCTTTTTCTCTTTTTTCTCTCTCCTCCAAAAAAGAGAGCAAGAAAATGGATCAAAGAGAAACACCATAACTATAGATCTTAAATTTGAACACCCAAAATGTATCAATTTGAACATGTATTTGTCCAAAAAAAAATTAAATATAGATCTTACAAATTCCATAAAGACAAACATACCCACCATAACCGATAAGGAATTAAAATCACAAATTAACTTAACATGTGAAGACAATCACAACATATCTACCAATCAATCAAGACTCATGAGGTTGGATCTAACTTGTAAATTTCAGTAGCGAAACAATTCTCATTTGGCCGTAAGAGGAGGAGTTGTTTTCAAAGAGCTCAACACTGGCTTTGAAAATTTGAAGACTTGGTGGTGATGAAGAGAGGGGGTGGAAGTAATTTGGTCAATTTCATCAAGTGGGTTTTCGTTCTTTGTAATTTTCTTTGAAAATATTGTCAATGAGACCGAATGAATCGTAAAAAATAGAGCCATCAAACACAAAAGAGATCAGAAGACATTGAAAAACCAGGAATGAAGTCTGAAGCTATGTTTCTTTTTTAACTCTTCTTCTGTATATTTGTGTGTGTATATATAATATATGTAAGACTCCGAATTTTATGAAATAAAAGTATTCAATTTTTCATATAATTACTATTCAGTAAATGGTTAAATTGATAAAAGGTTAAAGTTAAAGGTGATATATGAAAAAATTTTAAAATAAGCAAGTGGTTATAAAATACTCATTATTGTCGGGGAATATTCGTTTGGTCGTGGAATATTCTTTCTGTCGGGGAATATTCATACGACGGCGCAGCCTTTTGTGGGCCCCATAACGAAAAGCGATTGGATGAAGAAAACAACAAGTATAAGTTGTTTATAAATAATCTGCCTTGATTGTTATCAATTATCTTATTGGAATACCTCGTGGTTAAAACACAAGAATCTGCCGTTGTTGCAGACAAGAAGACACGGTATTGCACCAATTATTGATTCTACGTAGAAGAAGGCACTACTCAATAATTGTTACGAAGAATTATTGTTCAAGATTTTATTTTATTGATTCAATAATTCTTTGCGTTGATTTTTATATTACTTGTTGTTTCAATAATTGTCCTTACACAAGATTTTCTATTATCGAAGCAATAATTCATATTATCCTCAATATTATTAGATAACATTATTGGCAATGTCTAGAAAGTTCTGTCTAAGGAGAGGTATGGTCACCTAATTGCACGCCAGTAAGGAGAAATTCTTATTGAAAAGCCCCATCTTTCCTGGGAACGGCTTGGTTGCCAGTACTGTGATTCTGTAATATTATTTATGAATAATTAATTATTGATTTATATGATGAGGAAAATATTGATTTTATGTGGATATAGATGGAGAAAATTTTTAAAGTGACAATTGTTAAAAAATTGATATTTTATCTTTTCTGATAAAATAATATTTTATTATATTATATAATAATGGTGATATTTTTACAATGAATGTGGGATATATGAGTATATGAGGAGGAAGAGTATTTTTGTTGTAAAAGTTGTTTAAAACATGTTAAACATGTTGGTGGACCCCATTTCTTGACTGAAATTTGATTATAGTCTGTAAAATCGTCCGTATGTAGATTTCGGTCAATGTCTGTTTAGAATTTGGAAAAACTTTCTTTTGTAAAGTTGTAGAGAATTGAATTTCCTATAAAAATTTGCGAGATTCGAATTTTCTGATAAAAGGGCTATTTATTATGAATTATTGAAGTTCTGAATTAATTGATTATTATTTTTTTTTGGAGTTTTAAATAACTTTTATATGAAAAACATTTTTGGCAAGTTTCGCACATGTGTGGCTGATATTTTGGATCAATGAAGGTGTGCGTAAGAATTTATAATATATATATTATTATTATATTAAATTTTCTGCTTTGGTGTTCTAAGCAATTTCCTATAAATAGGGTGCTTAGGTTAGAATTGAAAATCACATCAGAAACTAAAGTTTTCTATCTCTTTCTATCTCTATAATATAGAACGTATTTTGTGAGTATTTTAGTACTTTGAGTATTGTTATACTGAAGTTCTTCAAAGACTATATCCAATATTCGGTCCAAATAAAAGTATCATGAGGTAAGGGATATTATTTTTTAAAAAAATGATATTATTTCTTCAATATCATTATGCCGAAATATTGGTCTGAATTTTTATAAAATTTGGAACTTTTCATGTCGGGGTTACTATTCAAGAGTTTCTATTCATGAGTCACTATTCACGAGTTACTATTCACGAGTACTATTCACGAAGCATGATGATTTTTTTTTTTGTGTGAAATTTCTATCTTTTAGTGTTTGAGAGTTACTATTCATGTATACTTGACTATTCACGAATCTGAAAACTATTCACGTAAAAATTAAATTATCGTTTTCTCAATCGAAAATATCTATTATGGATACTAGCTTTGATTGTATCCATGTTTTGATAATTTTTGAATTTTCTTCCACTCTGATTATTTATAAGGTATATTTGGACATGGAATAGTTGAAATATGAATCCTTAATATTTATTTTTTTGTTTCACTGGATTCGTTTTCTTTAAAATATTTTTCATCATCCTCAGTCCTAAATGATGATATAACTGAATATATTTGGCCCGTAGTGCAAAGATGAATGATTTTTGATAAATATCTTTGGCTCGTAATGCAAAGATGACCTGTTGTTGAATATCTTTGGCCTGTAGTGCAAAGATGAATGATTTCTGATGAATATCTTTGGCTCGTAATGCAAAGATGATCTGTTATTGAATATCTTTGGCCTGTAGTGCAAAGATGACTTGTTGATGAATATCTTTGGCCCGTAGTGCAAAGATGAATTTATTAGTAGGATTATGAACATGAACTGTGATTTGGTATAACCATGATCTTTGATGTTTCAGGTGATGAAAATTAACTTTGTTTTGGATGAGGAAAGGAATTTAGAACTACAATTACGATTATGAGTTATACATGTAATTGTGGATAGGAATTGTTGATTGATGTTACAGGGATAAAACATTGTTGGTGGACTTTTAACAAGGAGAAGATAATATATTTTATGGTCTATTTGACTCTTCTAATGGATTGCTCGTTCCGCTGCAACTATGGTTGAAAAGTTTTTATCATCTACCATATGTTATAAATCTCTGATTTATTACTGTTGAAGGCTATTGATAATTTATTTATCTTTAGTCATGATATTCTTTACAAAGCTAGTTATGCTCACCTTTTTGCTTCACAATTCCTTTCGTAAATAAGAAAGGTAGTGGGTCGAGGTAAACAGGATAATAGAACGGTGGTCATCATTTAGTAGTTATATTTGGTGAATCAACTAGGTGAGGTGAACCCAACGTTGGAAGGGTGTTTTGCCACTATCATACAAGATGTCTAATGACATACAACCTCGTGTCATCATAAGACAGGGTTGTGTTCATCCACTTGCTGAGTATATTTACGAGCACTACCTATATAATCTTGGTGTTTGTTTGGAGTTTAATTCCCAATTAGAGACAAATGGAGATAATGATATGTCGAAGAAAGACTCACCATTAGGAAGAATATTATAAGAATCTGCTCGCTTTTATTTGGAGTCTATTGGGTCAACCAAGGATAATTCTGCGGCCATATGATATCTATCATAACCTGAGCATGCACGGCCTCCCATGCATCGAAGGTTTCTCGAGCACTTTCCAAATATTCTAATTTCTAAAACAATTTTCGACTATACCTTTATGTAAGGTGTCATTATGAGGTGCTACCCATGGTTGGGACATGAGTCACAGTTGGTATATATTTGTATTTAAACTCACAGTTTAAGTGTTGTCGTATCTTGTACGATAATTGTATTAATAAAGTTGTAGTTGTTTTCTGTACCATGTATTTGGCGACTCAGAATGGGTTGGATGGAATAGACCTATTTTGGGGTTGTCACAGTTGGTATCAGAGCTATAAGTAAAGAGCCCCGAGCCTCTCGCTGGTGACTTCCTGTTGATGGGGGATGCACAGAAGCCAGACTCTCCGTAGAAGACGCCGTTCTGCGGTGGCAAACTGATAGGTACCAATGTGAAGTGCTATCCACTAATGGGACATTTGTCACAGTTGGTATCTGAGCTTAAGGATATGATCTCTGGCGGAGATCGGGATTAGAACTAGGAGGGAAGAGATGAGTAAATCCTTTGCTAGTGTGTCCTACCTAAGCTTATTTGTTGGTCAGTCATAATATCTGGATATTATGTGATATGTTAATTTTTTAAATTAACCTTTATTTTTGAAGCTGTAATCTAGAATGATATCTGAAATACAGGAGATGAGCAATGGAGAAATCATGATGACAGGGGAGATAGAATCTGAAATTGAAGCAAGGTATTCTCAACTTTTCGAAATACTAGGTACGTAAATTTCGGGGACGAAATTTCATAAGGAGGGGAGATTGTAAGACCCCGAATTTTATGAAATAAAAGTATTCATTTTGTCATATAATTACTATTCAGTAAAAGATTAAATTGATAAAAGGTTAAAGTTAAGGGTGATATATAATTTTTTTTTAAAATATTCAAGTGGTTATAAAATACTCATTGTTGTCGGGGAATATTCGTTTGGTCGTGGAATATTCTTCCCGCTTCAGAATATTTATACTGACAAATATGACCTTTCATGGGCCCATAACTGAAAGCGATTGGATGAAGAAAATGACAAGTATAAGTTGTTTATAAATAACGACGCAGATTATTACCAATTATCTTGTTGGAATACCCGTGGTTAAAACACACGAATACGCGTTGTTGACAAGAAGTACTGGCATTGCACCAATTATTGATTATTACGTAAAGAAGGCACTACTCAATAATTGTTACAGAATTACTGCTCAAATATTTTATTTTATTGATTCAATAATTGCACGCGTTGATTTTTATATTACTATTGTTTGAATCATTGTCACTACACAAGATTATCCATTATCGAAGCTAATAATTCATATTATCCGAATTGCTCCTTAAATCGCTAATAGCGGTGGCCGTCCGAAAGTTATCGATTTTTACCGCATTTTGATACGAAATGTCCTTCACGCTGTTGTTGCATGAATTGCATAAAGCCTCTCGACCATCCCATTATTCACCATTTCATCGGTGTTATTATTTTCACGAGGAGTATTGTCATCCGTTTGCACATTATCCCGATTATTGATCATGGAGACTCAACGGTCTCCTCGTGTGCTCTATCGATAATCTCAACATTCTCGGATGCCGCTTTTCAAACACCGCCACAAAACAATGGTTAATTAACATATCACATATTATCCCTATACTTTGAATCGACTAATTAAATACCAAATAAACTTAGGTTGGTCATACTAATGAAGGAATTCCCCTCCTCCCTCCTAGTTCTTGTCTCACATCTTAGCCAGGGATCATATCCCTAAGCTTTGATATCAACCGTGACGCCCCAAAATTAGGTATACATTACCCATCTTGAGTCGCCAGACATACGTGGTATGTAATTCAAATACAACTTAATAATACAACTGTCGTGTACAATACGACAAAACATAAACTGTGAGTTTGAATACAAATATTGTCTGCTAGAGATTATACAAACTAAAAAGGAGTCCTCATTACATTTATTATCACACTATTTCATAGAATAGTGAGGACTACTAATGCACCATCCAGGACCATCACTTTGTTCCCCGACTAGTCCCAACTACGTTCTCATTTTCTGAAGAGAACAGTGAAAGAAAGGGTGAGCTCAACTAGCCCAGTAAGAAATATTATGACTAAGATAATGCAGAATAATTTATCGTTAGCTTTCAACAATGTTAAACTAATAAATATCAAGTTTAACTGTAGCGGAACAAGCAATCCATTAAAAGAGTCAAGTAGAGAATGAAATCTACTATCTTTTATGATTTAAAAAGTTTTCATCACTTTTATCATTTGAGACTCACATTTCAATAAATAATCCACATCATTAAATCATCCTCGCACTACAAAGCCAAGGGATATTCTTTAAGATCACAACCACGAATTATCCATGCACTACTACGGCCAAAGATAATCGTGTTTTCATCAACTGCCTCGATCATGCCATAAAACAATTCATCTTTGCTCCTCGGCAAGAGAATCCATAGCTATAAATCATACCAAAAATTGTCCATCAATGCACTACGGGCCAATGAGGACTTTTAATTTTCACATCATTTGTAACATTATGGTCATGATTATTAATCGCATAATCCTCGTTCATAATCATACCAAGTCCATCTATGCACTACATGCCACGTATGACTTTCAACATAATATAAATATGAGGATGATGACAATGATATAAGAATTCAATAAAACAAGTTCAAGAATTAATTTATCCATGAACCAATAACGTCCAAATTGTCAACACGATCTTCGCTTTGTAGAATAAAATTCAAGAATGCTCGTAAGAATATTTCCATGAAAAGATCTCGGATGAAGCCTTGAATATCGAGGATATTCCACTAATTTCATGGAGTATAAAGTCAAAATTTTAATCAATCGAGTATAATACCGAATGGAATAACAAAAGATATCACCATGCATGCCATCTTTGTCTTGATGTATTTGTTATTCCAATGTAAATAATAATAACGGAACTCGGTCGTGAAATTCACAATCGACAGGATGTTCCAATGTAATAATAAATGCGAATAATAAATGATGGAACCAGGTCAACAGATAAATATGCATGAGATATTCCAGCGAGAATAATAAAGACGGAATAATAAAAAATGGAACCAGTCCCACAGATAAGATACGCATACATGATATTCCTATGAATAATAGAAAATGTCACCAAGTATAGGGTAAATTTCACGATACAAAAGTTATTCCAATGAACAATAAAGAAATGGAATAATGTAAGTTCTCTTCTGAATACAAAAAGAATAATATCCTTACCGTAAAATAATACTTGATATAAGAGTGGTGAAGAAGCGAGAAAACTTTTCTTCTATCTCTATAGTCTCTTTCTATAGTTTCTCTAGAGTTCAAAGGAATTAAGTAAGAAAATAATGAAGGAATGAAACTTCTATTTATAGGAAAATGGAATGCATAAGAATTAATCCATGAATGGTCCGGATTGATTTACTTTAATCTGACGGTCCATATTTAAAGAAAAATCTTTTAAATAAAATATAATATATTATTTATATAAAAAGATTTTTTATCACAAATACTTATCGCGGGCATTATCTGCAAACACTATGCATAATAAAATATAATATATTATATTTATAGAATAACTTTAATAAAGTATTCTGCTTTTATATAAAAAGATTTTACTATCGAAAAAAACTTATGCGTAATAGAATATAATATATTCTATTTATAGAATAACTTTAATAAAGTATTATGTTTTATATAAAAGATGTTTCTATTTTATTACATGAATAAAACAAAACTTCTAAATCAACAATAATTGAATCAAATAATGTGAGATACTACGCGAAACTATTGTACCAATAATCGAACAAAACTAAGTGACTTCACATAAATATCAATAATCAATACCGGTGTGCTAATATGCAACAACGCCAGACATCGCATTTTTTATTACCGAAGTAGTTCAACAAATCATCAACCAAACTTTTCGCCGTTATTTTCAATAAAATATTTTTGTCGCTTTTTCAATCCGATAATAATTTCGTTAATAGGGTCCACTAATGATTGTGCCATTCGTCATTTATATTTCGCTTTAAAACGAATATTCCCCAACCAATCGAATATAATATGACAACTTACATACTTTGCAAAACTTATAAATATTACCCACAACTATAACATTATCTCAAATTCACATCATAATATAAAAAAAAATTATTTCGAGAAAGTTAATTCTTTATTCATAAAATTTGGGGTTTCACATACTACTCCCACAATGTATCGAAGGTTTCCTTGAAAGACTTCCCAAAGATTCTAATTTCTAAAACAGTTTTCATTATCATACTTTATGTAAGTGTCATTATGAGGTGTTGTTCACGGTTGGGACATGAGTCACAGTTGGTATATATTTGTATTTAAACTCACAGTTTAAGTGTTGTCGTATCTTGCACGACAATTGTATTAATAAAGTTGTAGTTATTTTCTGTATCATGTATTTGACGACTCAAAATGGGTTGGATAGAATGGACCTATTTTGGGGTTGTCACAATATATATGTATGTGTGTATATATTATATGTAATGGGCTCTGAAGCAAGACAAAAGTGAGACACTTGGGTGGGTAGTTTGTTTAATGTTAACACTGGATAAGAGAGGAAGATGACAACACAACCATTTCTATCTCCTCTCTCTGTCTAGCAGAAGCAACGTTGGAGTCGGCATCCGTTAAAACCTCAAACAACTGGAGACTTGTCCACTTCTGCTATAAAAAGAGCATAAATGTGCTTGGAAACCCCTCGACCGTCAAAATCTTCAAAATTTTCAAAATCCATAGTTTCCGATCAAAATTTTCAAAGTCGTCGTAACAGATCAGAATATTCCTTGTTAAGTTAAGCTGTGATTTTAATTCCTTGTCAGATCAGGTGGCAGCTATGACGGCAGGTTCAGCTTGTTGGAGTAGCCAGTCGATAGTTTCACCGTCCGATTTATGACCGAGCTCGCGTGTTGGGGTAGTCGGAGCTGGAACAGGCTTCGTCTTCTTCCTCTCTTCTAAAATAAAGAAAAGAGGGAGAAGAAAGGAAGAGAAGAGAGAGAGAAGAAAGAGAAAAGAAAGAGAAAAGAAAAAAAAAGTAATTATTAAATTTAATTTTTGTCACGTGTCAATTATTTAATACTTTCGTTTGTTTAGTTGGATTTTTTTTAATGGGGGGCACAATCGAGTTTAAATTTGTAACGTTAAAAGTACTTTTGGAAAAAAAATTAGTTTAGAGTGAAAGTGAGACATCCGTGTAAAAATCAGGGACATTTTTTACCCTTTGCCTTATTATACTTACATTATGTGTATATGTATAATGGACATGGGATTAAATTAATGATACATACATACATACATACATGCATGATATGGTGTTGATCACGTGACTAAGTAATACTGCTCCACTACTATTTTTTATTTTATTTTTTTTGTTAATTTGAACATACATCTCCAACTCCCAATCTCATGGTTAACATGAGTTGAATCGTATCATTTCGGCCAATGGCCTTTCGTAAACTACACTTTTATTTGTCATTATAGTTTAACTGATTATTAAATGTCGTACACTCCAATTTTTAATAAATAAAATATATTTTTTTATAAATATTATTCTAAATTTTAAGGTGTTAACTTGATAAATAGGTTAAAAGTAAAAAAATATGTGTAAATTATAAGAAATTAAATATATTGTAGAATATTCGGTAAAATACGATGTCATCGAAAGTCAAAACAACCAATCATTTGTGGATCTCACAACAAAAATATTATCGGATACAAAAAATGACAGAAATAATATTTTTAATAAAAAAATGTCAATGGAATTATTACCTTTAAATATTTAATTACCCGCAGATAAATGAACGGTAGTCAGTAGTAACTACACAATATTTTATATTATTAATCAGAGAAAATAGTAGATATTATGATTTATTTGATTCTTCTAATGAATTGATTATTCCGTTTTAGTTGTTTGTTGAAAACTTATGTTGTCTATCATTTTATAAATATCGTATTTTGAAGGTTAAGAATAACTTATTTTTCGTTATCTTAGACATGATATTCATTATTTATTTGAACTTATCCTCTTATTTTTTTTATAATTCTCTTTAGAAAATAAGAGTGTAGCTATGGCTAGAAAGGAGAATAAGGGAATGAAATGATGGTCCGAAATAATATTAATTCAATTATTATTATCAGTCCACTAGCCAGCCACGCTTTTTGGACCCTAGTTTCATGTCCAGATGTTAATTAGGAAGTAATCCATGAGTATACACATGACTAATCTTTCATTCTTATAAGTACTATTATTTATTTATGTAGTATTTTGCACTGATATGATATTATATTTTAGTATTTTATAATTCGTGTATATATGCAATGTAGAGATAAAGATAAAGTGGGAATGAATGAATAATGATAGGCCGGCCCTGCTTCAATATACTAATTGTACGTACTTACTATTTGGGTTGGTTCTAATTCTAATTGAATTTGTTTATAGTGTGTGTAGACTGTAGTGTAGCATAAAATGGGCCTGGTTCCACTTATTATTATTATTATAATAATAATAATAATAATATTTGTGTGTGTTCTAAACTTTTAATATTTTTATAAATAGTTCCACACTAAACCTCACTTATTATTATTATTCATGTGAAAATATTATTAATTCGCTATTTTTAGTTTGATAATATGAGAAGAATTAATTAGATATAAAATGGCCATTGATACAAAAAGAGAATTAATATTTTCACAAATAAAAGTTTTCTACAAAATTATTAAAATTTTATTTATAAGAATAATATCAATTACCTACAAAATTATTATTATTATTTTTTGAGTAATTAATCGATAATAACTATTTTTTGAGTAATTGTTCAACAGTCAACAATTCTGTTGCCTACAATTAAGTGAATTAGAAATTTTAATTTACTAATTAATAGGAGGAAATCTGGTAGTTTCCTTTTCAACAATTTACTTGGTTGGGATTGGGGAGCAAGAGTTAAAGTCGTATAAAAGACAAAATATAGAATCCAGTGGCATTTATGTAGATCCGAAAAATACTGACCCTAAAACTGTCTAGTGAATATCAATCAAGCTGTAATCCGCTCCGCAGCAGAAATGGCTCGTACAATACGTTGCCGAGTCGCAGCATTATCTTTCCTACCAAAACCAAAACAGTAACGTCCATCCACGCTTATAGCTCGCGCGTCAACAAGACTTTCCGTTAGAATATTTGTGATTCTAGGCGCGTGATATACGCCTAACGAAGTGCTATTAGCAGAATATGGTCATGCCATATGAATGCAATGCACATCCTCTCCGTAGCCCATGCCAGCTCAACCACCATTCATAATACTCATTTAATAACATGACAAAAATACACATTCATTTATTTTATTATATTTAATAAATTTTATTATAGTATATATCACCCCTTTAATTCATTTTGACCGCTTGTAAAGAGAACCAAATACAGCATAGTCTATTATAGAGAGAGAAGAAAAACTGAGGAGATTTTTACCAGTGGGTCGAGAGGAGAGAGAGAGAGACAAACCACCGAGGTATGTATATTTATGTTACGAATTACGATGTTTTATGGAGTATTTATTATTTACATTGTTGTTGTTCTTATGGAGATTTGCGTCGATCAATCGTTAGAAAAACATCTTTGAATGGTCTTTCTATGTTTCTATACCACTCTGAAGCTAGTACTAGTAGTAGCAGTCACTTGTCTGGAAAAAAAAAAAACTGAAAATAATTTTCAACCGATATTTGTCAAATTCTGGAGGGTGAAATCGTGGCCATAGATTCCTGATCCTCTGTTATACCCTTGAAGGGTTTTGGGATTTTTTTTGTTGATATACCTATATATATCTGTTCTGATTATTTCTCTTTGCTGATTAGAAACTCTGAAAGAGGGTTTTTGATAAAGGGTTGAGGAGAGAAGATTTATGTCGGCAGGGTTTAACTTGGTTGCGATTGGGGCTCAGTTGAAGCTCTGGATTTCATTTGCTTCTGTATTTCTCTCTCTTTGCATGCAACAACTCTGCTGCGTTTACCAGCAGTGCGTCCATTTGTTTTTCCCGACTGTTTCGATGCGTTTGAGGCCCAAAAGGTACAAATCTTTGTTAAACCCTGACGTTTTTTGTGGATATCTTTGATGGATTTATTGTTTTTGTGATTTATTTGTTGGTTTTGGGGTTGATCTGAAATGGGTTTATGGTTTTGGTTGTGGGTTTTTGTTTGCAGGACTTGTTCTGGAGTAGAGTGTTTTGGGGGCTTTCACATAAAGAAATTTTTCTATCTTTTCTTGTTCTTGAGAGGGCCTTTTACTTGATTCAGCTTTGATCTTTGACAATCAAATTGAGTGTTGATTTTCCTTTACCGTTTCTTAATTGCTTTTTGTTTTCTTTAATTATTTTGGGCATCTTTTGAGGGGTTTGTTCGAGTGAAGAAATGCCAGAGCCTCGTAAGCAAAACCAGTTTTATAAGGAAAACCTGGGTAAGAGATTGCCGAACAAACCTAATTCTGCCGAGGAATCCAACCAAATGATGCGAAAAGTACGAATAATCTGTTATGATCCTGATTTGACCGACTCGTCCGATGACGAGGGAAACAACAACTCGAAGAATAATCCGTATGGATCAAAGCATATTGTGAGAGAGATTAAGCTTCCGATGGGTGATTTTAATCAGTCATTCAAGGCTCCAGAAATGGAGAGTTCTTGTCAAGATAGCAACAACGGCGAAAAAGCTCCCAAGAAGAAAGGGACTGTGATCAAAGCTCAACCCCGACACTCTAGCACGAGATACAGAGGGGTCCGACAACGAAAATGGGGTAAATGGGCTGCTGAAATTCGAGACCCTTTTCAGGGGAAAAGGATTTGGTTGGGTACTTACAGCACTGCTGAAGAAGCTGCTCAGGCTTATAATGTGAAAAAGCTAGAGTTCGATGCTCTGATTGCAGCCTCTGGGAAGAGTTGCAAGAACTCTAATTCGATTGCTTTGTACAAGCGCCAGAATCAACCTGCTGGCTCTGAGGAATCTGGGACTGTAATTTCTCACACATCCCCATCTTCAGTCCTCGAAATGGAATCTTCTTCATCGGTGAAAGAATTTGTTGGTATCAATAACAATGTTGCAGTGGAGAAGGATGTGCTGGTTATGGGTCCTGCAGATGATGCATTAGCTTTGGCTGAAATTGGGCAAGGTCTGGACTTGCTAATGGAGCTTGATTCTCAAATGGGGCAAGGAGTGGACCTAGGTATGGAACTTGATTCTGAAATTGGGCAAGGAATGGACTTGGGAATGGAGCTTAATTCACTCGATTCCCTCTTTTTGGATGACTTTGCCCAGCCACTGGATGGCTTTGGGGGTCTTGATGACCTCCAAATTTTTGGGTTTGATGAGGCTGAACCCAGTGAATTGCCCAACTGGGATTTTGATGAGCTTGGAAGTGAAGAGCTTGCTTGGATCAATGAGCTTAGGATGGATGAACAGCCTCGGATGAATGAGCAGTCTCGGATGAATGAACAGCAACAACCCTTCAATATAGCATGCCTATAAGTTTTGCAGCTAGTAGGAATGAGTAATAGTATTATTTATAGTCTATTATTATGTTATATAGATCTGGCGAGTTTTTCAGGAACCGTGTAATCTATAATGTTCTTGAAGGAAAGGTTTTGTGAGTTTAGTCTATTTATTTGTTTGTTGAAGGGAGAGGTGTGCTGAGTTGTGAACGTTTCATGTCTGGAAATTTGGTTGCAAGGGAGATTGTCCTTTGGGTTTTACTGTGCTATTAGAGCCGTCCGAAGGTTTTGCAGTTAACCTTTGTAGGAAGTGAGAGTCAGACTTGTTTGGCTTTGAAGCACTCCCTCTCTCTGTTTTTGATCTATGAATTAAATTATTACTTGAGTAGCCTTTTATTCATGCATGTTAGTGTATCTGTAGTTCTTTCTGATGAAAAATGATTGCTCTCTGCTCTATTATGAACAAAAAAATTATATGGTGGATATTCAACTTTCTTTGAATTATATTTGAACTCGATATTATTAGGAGTATAGCCAAGTAGTATGGATGACACTGCTACTTTATTAATTGTTGTGAAACAATGACAAGTGTTTGTGTTGACCTAAAGCCACTGGCGTCCTCATCGAATTGCCAATCCACAACTTGATGTTGCCATCTCTTAGCCGAGGAATAGCAGTAGTACTGTAGTATTAGCTGTTCTCCAATTTGGACAAAAATGCTCTGGTTTGGTTGGAGACTTTAACAATAGTGTGGCTTGGGTATTTTGTTTTTATAAATACTTTACTTTACCTAGTGTTTGGTGACAAACATTTATGTGTGTATGTTGTATGTTGGTTGATTCCTAGCTCCCCTATTCCATGGCAAGTGAATCAATTTATATGACCTCTTTTTTTAATTTATAATAGTCGTTGGTCTTGATGGCAATAAGTTGTAAAAGCGACAATGAAATTTTACCTAGAGAAAATATTGACATAGGCCACAGCCCATAGGGTTGAAATTTCAACAGATCGTAGTCCGAGCAATGTCACTGCTATGGTTGTCTCGGTCCCCTTCTCACTTGGCACTTTTGGAGTTGTTATTGTAGTAAGTTTCACACACACACACACACACACACGTGATTTCAACCGATGATTCGTCAACCTCCGTTGTGGACTTAAACCAATGATGTGTTGGGTTTAGGTTAATCAAATCTGTAATACGGGGCTTGACTTTGGGTTAACATGTCCTTAATTATATAGGAGCAGAGCAGTCCATTTCTATTAATTTACCTTCTCCATTCCCTGTGGTTGTAAGTTTAAAATTACTACTACTACTTGTAACTTCATGGTAACGTTTGAATAAATCATAAAGCGAGCTAGAGCTAGAGCCAGAGCCTGCTGTTCGTCACACAGCACAGCACTAGAGTGGTGTGCGTGTGCCTGGACTTTTCATTTGTAATCTTCCTTTTACAAAAAGAAAATTCCACAAGAAAGAAGAAATTCTTGGTCAACCATAAAACTATACTATACTATACAGTCTATACTAGTCCTATTCATCTTCCAATAATTAGACTCTCTCCAGTCTCCATATATGGAGTGTGTATTACTCTATACTGTAATAATACTGATGGTGGAATTTATGGATAGATTTTAGCATGAGCTGGCCCTCAACCCACTTCACAAAACACTAGATATGCTATGCTCTTGGTCTTAATTTATTTATAAGTACAGCCCCCGTGGCTCTTTAATATCAACATCATCATCTCTCCTCTTTCTTGTTATTATCATATTACATTTCAACACATATTTACTTAATTATCTTAATATGTTGTAATCTCCAACTGAAGTACATATTTACTACTTCTTCTGTTCCGGGATAAAATTATTGGTAGACTTTTTACGCATATTAAAAAACGAAATAAAATGACAAAATAATTCATATTTAAATTCTCATTTAATTGCATAATATGCATATAGAATATAAATATGATAATTAATACTAAGATCATGTTTGTTTGCAAAGATTATACTTGGAATTAGACTATTAATCTGTTTGTTTTCAAATTTAGACTTTGGACTATTAGTTTAGAGATTATAAAATGACTTCATAGTCTTGGGATTATAATTATAATCCCGGAATTATTATAATTTTAGAATTAATAGTCTTGGGATTATAATCCCACCAATTATATAGGATTATAATCCCAGAATTATAATCTTTACAAATAAACAAAATTCAATTACTTAAAAATAAATAAATATTTAACTACTTAAAATAGTAATAAGGAGCTGAGTACGGGCCAAGTGCCAAGTTTCTCCATAGATAGAATTGGAAATCCGGGCCTTCTTGCAGTATTTGGGTTATCGGGTGGAAGGCTTTTCTAGACACTTGGAAAGGAACAGAATAGTTGCTACTAAATTTGGGCCTTGAAAAGATAGGCTATCCATATCCATCGCTTTTCAACCAGTGTTGTAATTTCCGCCTATTGAGATGGATGTCCGTGATAGCTCCAGGTTATGAATATGATTTGTAAGCCAATAGTATTTAGGTTGAATTAAAAAGGTCGAGTAGATTCCAGATTCCAGATTCCTGACTAAATGCTTAAATAATTCCACTAGAAACCAGAATCTGAAGATCAAGGTTCAGTCCCTTCATTGCACGAGTAATTTGATAAACCACTATAATTATAACTGGGCTTGCCAATTCAACTTTTTGATGCCAATGTCATAAAGATTTCTCTCTCTCTCTCTCTCTCTCTGAGTTGTGTCATGCAGTTTTCTGTTGTTAGGGTCTGTTATAGTAATTAACTGTGTGTTGTGACTGCAAAACTAAGCAATTGGGGTTTCAAAAATGTTGCTTATTATTTAATAAGTTTACTGGATTATATTTTATACATATACATATACATATATATATATATATCTATATAATGAATTTACTTTTGAAGTAACTCAAAATATTGTTAAGCTGAGCATGAACAAATTCATAATGCTTTGTTTCAATTTGGTCTACATTTGAAATATATGAAGGTTTTGAGCGACTTTTTATGTAAGAGAATTCTGACACTAAACATAAGGAAGATTGGAAGAATCAGATTGTTAAAGAGCAAAGGCCTAGAAATACATTTGTTCTTGATCTAAGCCAGTTCGTTCGTAGGTAGTCTCAGTATAGTTCATCTCGACCACTGCCGGTGATGATTAGAATGAGGCAATTAAGTAGTCTTCCCCCTGAACTGAAATGTATAAAATCCTCTTTCCATTTTATTATGACAATCAAAATGAACTCTTTTCATTAGAATTTCAGTTGTTTTTGTTTTGAACCATGGCTTGCATACCGTCACTAATACTTGTAGCTATCTGCATTGGGAACTTAGCAGATACATACTATTGGAATTATGACCACAAATACGGGAGGGTGAATGATTTCCAAACCACTAAGTAGATGCTCATAGAGCTTTAACTGAATATTTCTAGTTAAGAAATTTGTACTGTGTGCTGATAGATTTAAACATATGATTTGTGAATGTCAATGACTTAAAGAGTGTGAGCATTGGAAAATCCGCATTATATCTCTTTAAAGGATTCTTAGATGCATTTTCAATACCATAAACGGGGATGAGAGCATAATGGAGATTAAGCAGTATGCAGAACCGCATAGGCAGCCATAGTATATCTCTTGAAGTATAGCTTATAGCATTTGAACAGAACCAGCTAGCTTGAGCTTGCTGAAGATATTATAGATCTCATAGAAATCCTTTATCTTGGAAACTTTTGATGCAGTCATCAAACATTTGATCAAGTGTTTTCAGTGGAGGGAGCCCCAACTGGATAATTTTGTTGCTATCCATGCTGTGTGGGTTGCTATCTCCAACTTTACTGCTACACCTAGACGTGAGTAACACAAATAAAAGTCATTAGATCAATGCTTGATGAATATTATCACATATCTTGAAGAAAAAGAAGAAACTATCTAGTTTCACACTTTCACTTACTTGTCTTCATATGGGTAGGACGGATACTTGGATCTGAGCATGTGAATGATATCTGACCAGTGAGCTACTGAGCTGGAACATATAAGCCTCCCTGATGCTTTACTTTCCTCCATTGCTAATATGTGTGCAGCCACAACGTCTTCTATGTGCACGAACCCTAAGGTTATGTTTGGGTATTCTCCTACCCGACCTAAAAAAGAGTTGCAAATTAGGAAATCTAGTTTGCCTACAAAATAACTGGCTTATTTTTCTGTTCATGGTTTTAGAATAAGTTTACTCTAGCTCTTGCACCTTAATATCTTTTGACATAAAACATAATATTGCAACTAATGACAGTCACCATTAGTTGGCGATGTTCAATTTGGAGTTTCTCCACCTCAATTTGGTCATATTGCTTTAATATGCTTTCCTTGATTGGTTTAGGTTCTGTATTGAGTATCTGGCTCTTACTTCCAATCAAGGGAAGGTAGTAAATGAATGCAAATGGCCTAATTTGAAACAGAAACACTTTGTCTTATAGATGTGGCCCGTCATTCTCGGGATTTGTAAAAAATGTTCCATGCAGATGCAGAAACAATATAGAAAGCATTTTATAGGTAATAGATATAACACTTTTATTAGCTGAACATTTAACCTTTTACAATGGCCAGTATCAATTGTAGTGTACTGGTTGGCTGGGGTGCAAGCAAAGGACCGACCACGAAAGAAGGGTTCACCACCACCAAATCAATACCACTTTCTTTTGCTATCCTCCATGCATCTTTCTCTGCAATAGTCTTAGCATATGCATACCACAGCTGCAAGCAACAAAAATTACACTTGAACATGATATAGCTAACAAACTTTAGCAGAGTGCTGAAAGTTTTCCTTTTAGGTATGCAACATATAGCTGGAACTGTTGCTCTTACATTGTAGCGTTTACAGTATTCTGTATCGCTCCAATGTGATTCATTCAGAGGGGAACTTTGCTGGACATCATCACGGTATCTGATGGAAGAGCAGGAAGAGGTGAGAACAACCCTTTTCACACTGCTTGCTTTCTTGCAGGATCCCAGCACATTCATTGTGCCTTTTATGCACGGATCAATTAGAGTAGCCTGAAATATTGGAAAAGGAATTATTTGCAATGAATTATTCCAATCTTACATGCTATAAAATGTCAGTATCAGAACTCCTTTCTTCCATAATCAAACAATAGAAAGTGCAAGTATTTTGACTTTGTTCATTGAATATCTCCGCTTAGCGGCGGCACTGGATCGTGCTATGACTCAAGATGCCTCTGTTCATGAGGATCAAAACTTTGTAGTTTGTACCATACCATGCCATTGAGGTTATATTTACGCATCAAAATAAAAGGTCGAAAGCAACCACATTTATTTGGATGTGATGATTTCAGCACTTAGTTCTAGTCTTATGATTGTGGTCTGTGGAAGCATTTGTGAGATAGGTAGTATATATGAAATGTAGCTCGTCTTTGTAACCTCATTCCCTTGACCAGCAGAAAGCAAGTCATCAAAATAATAAATTATTCCTGCTGGTTTCATATGGTGAAGCAATTAAGTCTATAATTCATTTGCTTGATTGTTGAATATTAATATTTGTTTTTTGGCTAAGTTGCTTGATTGTTAATTAATAAGACTTGTTATTTAAGTACGAGGGTGGTCTAGTAACTTTGCCTGAATGTTGTCATCGTATGGCACGAGCACTGGAGATGCAGTATGGAAGACCCCATCTACTCCATCCACAGCCTCATCAAAGCTTCCTTGCACCATCAGGTCAGCTTTAACAATTTTTAGTCTCTCCATGGCTCCATTCAGCTCCCAGAGGTAGCTTACCTTGTCTACATTCTCTGATGAGAAGAAGAAAATGGATAGAATAACCAAACTATATCTATTGGAAACAAATAATCCATCCTATATATAGCTTAATTATGAAGAAGAATAATTTGGCTATTGACTATTGTGTTGTTTCTTAATCGATGCTAACTAGTAAAATAGTGAGATATTTTTATCTTTATTTTTGCCCTTTGACTTTAAGAAAATTTAATTTCGGGAGTAAATTAATATGATGCCTAGCTAGGTATGACGCCTACTTCTGGTGATCACTTGTTGAGAAGACATCCGAAGAGAATGGAAAGATATTGAATAGGTTTGAGTTTTAAAATTAATTAAGTGGTAACAGCCTAACAGGATGCTACTGGCAACTGAAGGAACGAAGAAATGGAAAATATATACCTGGATCTCGTACGGTGGTTCGTACAGTATGGCCTTTCTCCAGCAGCAACTTCACCAAGTAAGCAGTTATGAACCCTGTACCCCCTTGCTCTTTCTGTTGCTTCTTTGTTGGCTTTATATTGATACGATTGAATTTTTTTTTGTCTTGTCATGTGCTTGGCGTTTGCTGGTTTTTGGTTTGTTTGGTTTTTGTTGGGTTTTTGATACAACTACGAGGTGAGACCTGGAGCAGCGTGCCATGCATGTTGTGCCTACTTTAGGCCCAGAATTACTGACAGTTGCTTATTGTGGGCTTATCCTGGACCAATCGATCGCTATTCTTTACCACACTTTGACATGGGCCTAAGTATGAATTAATTATCTGAACTTTTAAAAAAAAAAAATTCATTTTAGAATTGTCTTCTTAATTTTTTTAATTAGGAAATTAAATTATTTATTTTTTTTCACTTTGAGGTTTGTCATCTCAATTCTTTTAATTAGGGGATTAAATTTTTAATTTTTTCTGATTACGTCTAATTGATAGTACTACATCAGAAATTGATGATATGACAGCGACATGTGGTTAAAAAAATGCTTAAGTAAGTCTTATTTTAAGATTTATTTCATTAATTTTTTATACCAAAAAAGATAAATATAATAATATTATTAATTTTTTAAAGTAAATTTAATGATAATTACTATTGTGCGAATTGCTTTTTTCTCATCCTTTTGATCAACAAATGAACGATCGAATCTAAGTTGGATGAATGGGGAATCCCATCTAATTTTTGACTTGGGGGTTGGTTGGTTACTTGGTTTGGAGTTTGGAGTTTGGATTTGTTCCCAAAACATAGAAGTCAAAACCACTACCAGTTTCACCAACAACCCTCCGTAATTACTTGTTTCTACAAGCGCATTCATTCAAATTTGTTTTAATTCCTCCCCTCCCCAGAATCTAAGATTATGGTCATGGTCAATTAAATCGCATACTTGTTTGTTTTTGTTGGAGATGTACTTACCACTAAGATAACTCAAGTACCGTTTTAATAGACGAACAACTCAACCTTTAAAACATACTCAACATTAATTAAAAGTATTATAAGAATATATCTTATTTGCGTATGATACTCATATTTAACGTTTTAACAATAAAATTAAAGATACCCAAAATAAATAATGGAATTTTTTTCCAATTTAACTTTTTTCTATAATTTTTTTTGCACATAGAGACAATAATTTTTTCTTTTTTACAATACCTCACATTCAACCTTATTTTATTGCAAATCTATTGAACAAAGTTGCTTTCAGAGTTTTTTCTGAAAGTTTTGTCATGGGCCCCTATAGTTTTGTCCAAGCTATAATTTTTCCTCCCACAAACTCACTTGACTTGCTAAAGATATTTCTTGAGCGTAGTTGGAATGGCTGAAACACTGCATCGAACATAATAATTCTAAATCAATTGTTACAAACAATAGGAGAGCCATACTTTAAAAGCTAGTTATTAAGGTTGGAGAACTCAAAGTTTATAAATACCCCACATCAAAGTCCCATACCATCGATGTGGGACACAAGTCGCATACCTTGCAATTAGGATCATAACATTCCACCACGCCCACACGCCTCGACGCCTTCGCTGACCGGAATTGAGCTTTCTGCTTTAACGCGATTCTAGCAATTTCTAGGCGAACACTGCAATGCCGACGTCACCACCCTCGCAACCGGGAGGTAGTGGACGGCTTTGATACCATGTTAGAACATCATATTAGAGAGAAAATATTGAATTGAGAGAATAGATAATTGCATAGATAATAACTTGATAATTATCTCTCTTGTTTACATTGAGAAGATAGGAGATATTTATACTAATACAAGATAAGATGGGTGACTAACATATTACCTAACTCAAGGAGATAATCATGGAGATAACCATTACATAATTATTGGAGATAATCATGGAAGAGTGAATGATGGAAACTATAATATCTAAAATATTATATTCCTAAAATATCGCCTAATAGTATCCCTCCTGCTACCAACCCTTGTTTACTTACCACCGGATCCGGTTAGCATGAAGTTTATATTTTAGTAATTTGGTCAATTGATCAATAGAATACTGACACATATAGAGCTTCGTCTGCGTGTCAGTACTCTATTGATTAATTGACCAACTTACACAAAAATAAACTTCATGCTAACCACTTCCCTTACCATCTATTAGGATTGAACAAAAAACGGATATAACTGAATAATCGAATTGAATCAAAAAAAAATTAATCTAAATTTCTTGATAACTCGATTATTTTTTCAATTTGATTATTATCCGAATTTTATCCAATTTTCAGGTTCGAGTTTAGATTTAAATTTTGGATATTCGGTTAACCGAATACCTGAACTACATATATAATAACCAAATTATAATATTATTATTAACTCAAAAGTTAGCCTTATAGTGATAACTGTACGTGGTTTACATTTAAACACCTAAAGAGAGAGAATACTCCCACTCGTACATCCTCACTATTATGCATTTGGATTTTCAATTTTCACTTTCTTTTTACAATCTCAATCATGTACAACAATATGCCTTCAAGGTTAAAAGAATAATCACCCAAACTTTCACTCTTACGCTCTGTTTCTGAGTTTTAAAATGGACAGAAAAGAAAAGAAATGGACGAAAAATTTAAGTTTTCTTTCCAATTCTTATGTTTCTGAGTTTTTTAATAAACGGAAAAGAAAAGAAATGGATAGAAAACTTGGCCACTTTTTCTGTCAAAATTTTTCGTCCAAAATTGGCATGATTTGGACGGCAAAGAAATTAGAATAAATAAGATATTTATAATTCCCATATTATCCTCAACTTTTAATATAATAAATTTTAAATTACAACTCATGTCCTCAATTTTAAATTTTCTATCCTTTTCCATTAAAAATTCAGAAACAACACAAAGAAAAACTTTAAGTTTTCTATTATTTTCTTTTATGTTCTAATTTAAGTTTTCTATTCTATTCTTTTCTGTTCAAAACTCAGAAACAGAGTGTTAGTCTCAGATCAGATCTGATCTCATAGTCCAACCGAATAAGATATTGTTTGGGACTCGGTGCCCTTAAATTCTAATTCTAATTTTTCAATTCTTCAGTTCCTCTCTCCTCTTGGTTGTCATCTGATCTCATATTTCACAAGTTATAGGCTCTCATTTTCGGCTTCCTCTCATTTCAGATCTCGCTGACCACTTTCTTACTCTCATCTCAGTCCTCAGATCTCACAATTGCATCATACGAGTATATTTGTTTCTTTTTACTTTCCCCTTTTTCAAAATCAATACTTCAAAATTCAATAGTACTATGTTCATCTATAAGCTTTAAAAATTTGTGTACTTTGTTTATGAAATTGGTGAAAATAGCTTACAATTTCGGTTATATACGAAAATAATCGAATAGTAATTTCTGTATTCGGTAATTCAGTTATTGTTAATTTCGGTTAGTAGTTCAGATGGTAGAATTTGGAATATTTCGGTATTTGGATACATCTGAATAACATATTCGGTTCGGTTATAACCGAAATACTCACCCCTACCACCGATCGGATAAATTATAAATATATGTATTTGGTGGATCTGGTTACCATAAAATTAATTTTATGATAAATTGATCAATTAATCGATACAGTGCTAACACGGAAAGAGAGATTACCTCCCGACCTGCGCGTTGACATTATATTAATCAATTGACCAAAATTAACTTCATATTATGCCCCATTATATCCCCAATATTTTTCTTACAATACATTTTTTTGTAAATTATAATACAGTGCTTCCAATTTTAAAAATATGATACCGTAATTTATAAAATAATTAAAATAGGTAAACAAAGTTACAAATTGGTATAACCACCTAAATTTGTTTATTAATTTGTGTAATTATCAAAAAAAGAGTTAAGGAGGCCCCCTCAATTCATTTTACAAATTGCACTCTGTCTCATCACTAGAATTAAATAAGATGATTCTACTTAAAGGAAGAAAGAATAGTAAAGTTTTACGATTCAGCCCCTAATTTAGGGAGTGATTAATACTATAAAATTAATTTTAATTAATTGATGAATATAATATCCACATTTACATTACACGACAGCTGATTTTAATATATATATATATATATATATATATATATGTGTGTGTGTGTGTGTGTGTGTTACGCTACTTCTTCTTTTTATTCTTGTATTAGATCGATATAACATGGACTCGGAGAGAATTAAAGGAGGTGTTTGGAGAGAGATCTAGAGAGAGATGGGATTTGAAAATATATCGGGAGTGTTGGATGATCTTATAGAGAAGGCTGGTGGGTGTGCCGTCATCGACGGTGGCTTTGCAACCCAGCTGGAGTTACACGGCGCCTCCATTAATGACCCTCTTTGGAGTGCCCTTTGCTTGATCAAAGATCCTCATCTCATTAAACGGGTATTTCTATTAAATTAGTTTAGACCATGTTTGGGGTCATTTTATAGTATTATTATTCTAAAAGTTGGACTCTTATCCTTTTTGTGAAACAAAAAATTAACATCAAATGCACCTCTAATTTTCTTTGAAATGGCTACAACTATTATTATGATATAATATTTCCAATGCAAATAATGTAATGATCTTTAGTTTGGGATATGATGAATCTTAATTTGTTGTTTTAGGTTCACACGGAATATCTAGAGGCTGGTGCAGATATATTGGTAACCTCATCATATCAGGTTTGCTTCATCAATCAGCATGTGTAGTAGTAGTTTATGGTGTATTTGATGCTTCTTTTTTGATTTGGTAAATTATGTTGTTTACATAGATGTCTTCGTTCTGCAAGATCTTGGATATATACTTAAATCTCAAGTTCCTTCTTTACGGATTGAGAAAAAGAAATTTCTTTATAAAATGGTGTAGAAATTAACAATTTTAAGTTTTGCATTTCTCCAATTTCCACAATGAATTGTTTACTGGGACAATTTCCAAACTATTAAAATTTCATTAATTATATTCCTACAATTCTTAAAACTATTTTATTCTTTACAAAAACAGCCATATTGTATTTTTTTTAAAGGGGATTAAGATTAGTACATGAAATAGCTAAAATGGATATGAGGACAGACGGGAGCTAACCTTAACAACAACGATGCATTGAATAATGGATGGTTAAAAATATTAAATCTTCAACATTCAGGAGCTTAATTCATTCCATGTTCTTCAAACAATAATATGGTATTAAATTTACATAATTTTCACTTTTTTAATCCTGTGAATATAGGCAACTCTTCCAGGATTTGTAGCCAGAGGACTTTCCTTAAAAGAAGCTGAGTTACTCTTAGAAAATAGTGTCAAACTGGCAGTTGAAGCCCGTCATAAGTTCTGGGATTCTGTGAAATATACAACAGGACACCGTTATAACAGGGCTTTGGTTGCAGCCTCAATTGGAAGCTATGGCGCTTATCTTGCTGATGGCTCAGAATACAGGTGCCTCTTGACTTTTTCGTTACATATATTTCCTCCCTCCTTCGACCAAAATGCGTTCTACTTGTTTTTTCTCTTTCTTTTTTTTTTTAGTAATAAAAATGGTACTCTTTCCTGTTTGGGATACACATGTTGTATAATCTATACTCTACAGTTTCCTTTTTCCCATTTCGGCGGAAAATTCTGAACAGTCATATAATGTTATGGTAGTATTAAATCTTATCAGTGTATCTTCCTACCTCCAGTGGGAATTACGGACCTAATATAACTTTGGAAAACCTGAAGGACTTCCATAGACGAAGACTACAAGTTCTTGTGGCAGCAGGTCCAGATTTGTTAGCCTTTGAGACCATCCCCAATAAACTAGAAGCTCAGGTATGCTCCTTGAAATTGTCAACTCAACAAGAACATTTACCCGATTTAGAAAAATTAGTAGGCATAGTCAAGAAAGCAACTTCCATTCTAAAATCTGTAAAATTCTACCCCAATTTGAGACTCTCAATTCCAATCTGCAGGCCTGTGCAGAGTTGCTTGAAGAAGAAAATGTTGAAATCCCATCTTGGATCTGTTTTAGCTCTGTAGATGGCTTAAATGCTCCTTCTGGAGAGAGCTTCAAGGACTGTCTTGATGTATTAGACAAGAGTGACAAAGTAACTGCAGTTGGAATTAATTGTGCACCGCCCCATTTTGTTCAAAGTCTCATTCAGAGGTTCAAGGAGGTAATTTAGTGGCTCGCTCTCCAATAATGAAAATATACTAATAAGCAACACATTAATCTCCAGATTTTTGACCATTTGCTGTGATCTGAAATGTTTGTCAATTTTTCTCCTAGCAGATAACTGGAAAGTTGATTGTTGTTTATCCCAACAGTGGTGAGACATGGGATGGCATAGCTAAGAAATGGCTGGTGAGTTATAAGGTCTTTTTGAAAAACTCTAATGCTTCTATAATTCTCTCTATATCTTTTAACGATCGATACCCAGGGGATTAATCAGCATCATTATGGCTCTTTGTGTACAGCCCTCCAAGTGTTTCGATGATGACAAGTTTGACTTGTTTGCTACAAAATGGCGCGACTCAGGAGCTAAGCTTATTGGGGGCTGTTGTCGCACCACACCATCTACAATTCAAGCCATTTCAAGAGTTCTAAAAGAAAAGTCTTGATGTGGATGTTAATCAATTTACTCAAACAGTAATTTGTTTTTCCATTTATAATTATTATACGATATGTAGGGTTCCATATTCCTTCGTAGATTTCTCTGTCCAGAAAACTTTACAAGTTGCATTTTTGTTTTGAATGCAAGTACAAGTAGCATAGATTGTCCACATTTGTGCAGACATTCCTCTCTCTCGTTTTTTCTTCCCGTAAAAAGCAATGCTACTTAGGGGCAGTTGGGTGAAAAATAATGTTACTATCACACAAAAAAGAATTGTTATTGTTACTATCACATCTTCCAACCTATTAACACTCAGTCTCACAACCTATTAAAGAAGTGTGTTAAATGCAAAGCCTTGAAACCTAAATTCCTTGCTATTTTTTTGTTTAGAATGCACGCATGCCATATTTTTGCATGATTTTCAACCCCAGCCCGCAACCCAATTTTTCCAACTCATTATACATTCAATCAGTGTCATAAAATACTGTATCCATTTGAAAAAAAAAACATAGATCCTACTCAAAATCTTTATAGAACTCTAATTTACAAAGGTAATATTTTGTAAGGCCAAAATCCAGAGGAGGAGAAAAATATATAATAATGTCATAGAGGATAGTGCAACCATTAGCACCCTGCTCTTCATGACACTGCTTTTGCTATAAAGTCTTAATTTCCAGCACGACTCGAGAGTGGTACTAATACTATTAAGAAGAATATAAATCAAAGAATTTGATCCTTTACCGTCCACCCGAACAATCAATTAATCAAAAAAGAAAAAGAAAAAGGTAATTTAACTCTCTGCTCAAAATAAAAATAGCCTGGTAGTGTTATTATCTTCTAAAGTTCAATCTTTGCATCACCCATATGAATTGAAATGTTGTATAAATAAATAAATAAACGCCGAGCTAGCTAGCTAGTAGATTATATTTGAACAACACAGCATACTCAAAATTAATAATTGAAGCACATTTTAATGAAGGCTTTTGAACATCTTAAATAAATACTTACATTACCTGTATTCATACTAGTATTTGCGTGCGTATATATCGAGAGCAATTGTATTGTAATACCCCCTGAATATTGGAGAGCTATGCCTATCATGAAGAGAGTGTCCAATACACTCTTCAAAATCAAATACAGTTTTGAAGGGTTTCTGAGTAGTATTTTATTGTGGGTGTAGTAACTCACTCCTAAAGAATTAATCACTTTTTTGTTGTGGGCTTGTGGTCCTGTGGAGTACACTAACCCACTCTAATACACTCTTGAATGGCTTATAATTTGACATTTTTTATAGGTTTATTAGGACACATATATAGAAAACTTGATAGTATTTACTTTAATATTAAACTTTATATATACAAATTTATTTCTAAGTGTACGTAACAACTACAAACATTAGTATATATATATAAGAGGAAAAATGCTAACATCGTAAAAGCTCTATTAAAAATAAAATTAAAGCTACAGTCTATTCTATTTGATTGTGAGATAAACTAGTTGTACTTGAAGATAACTTTGCTCTTGAACAAAATTTTTAAATAAGTTGAGTTATTTATTTTGAAAAAGCCAAGTTTAGCTCGATTTCATTGCTAATTATTAAAGATGAAAAATATGCAAATTCTTGTTAATGTTTCTTTTTATGTAATCCTTTTAAAACATGCATGAATTAGTTTCTATATATATTATTAATTAAATGCCATATCTAAACTTCAACTATCAAAACCATGCCATTAATTAAGATGCTACTAACCTTATCAGCTCCTAAAAGCTGCATTAGTCAACATATATATATATACTCACACACGTACGTACACATGAGAGGAAGGAAAGGATGGATACAATTGTGTCATATTCATGCCCCCTGACTTTACAATTTTTTTTGTAACAAGTCTCTCAATCTCTTGCACATAGATTAGATTTCCCAGATTTACAAGGATAGTTGGATGAGGTCTCCACATCATAGTTATCCATTAATTACTATAAAACGTCCTATCTGTTGATATTAAACCACAGCCAAATGCTTATTTTTGTACATTTGTCAAGCATTTTGTACCTGACGGACTTTTATTAATTTGAGATATCGACCTTTCAGGAAACCATCTCCAGTCCGTTCATTTTATTAAAAGTCCTTTTATACTATCCATATTGTGTTAAAAAATAAATAGACATTGACGACAGTATATATATATATATACTTCAATTCTAACCAAGCATGCACTTCAAGATAATTCCTTACTTTTTACTTTTACTAGCTTAATTAGAAAGAAATATCTACCAGTATAATTAATACGCCCTCATGCAAAGGTAAGAAAATTAACTGCACCACAACATCTGTCTTTTTTCTTTATTTTGTTTTATTGCATATTTCCAGCAGATTAAAGCACCGAAAACTATCCATTTGTAAACTACAAGTCAAGTTGTGGCACCTCAGTCAGAGAGATTTGGCACTTTTTCCTGATTCCACATGGTCATATATTCTCGCTTAAAAGTTTTTGTCACAAATAATTAACCGTGAATTAAGAGGTAAAAGAATAGGGGACAAACCGAATGAAGGGAGCGGGATTTTAGTGAGGAAGAACTTGACAAATAAGAAATTCGATAAGGACTACTCAGGAGTGGTTAACATGAAGTTAATTTTGACCAATTATTTAATATATTATTGATACGCAGGCGGGAGATAATTTTTCTCTCTGCGTGTCATTATTAGCAGAGGCGGATTCAGCCTGATAGTTCAGTGGGGTCAAACTCGGAAAAAAATCTCTTACGAATAAAAATATAATAAAATGAATCACAAAATTAAACAATCCTCAAATATTATTTACAATAACATTTTTCGAGATTTCATTGCTTGAAATGTTGCATGATAGTCTCATTTTTAATAGTTACAAAATATCACGCGTATATTATTAAACAGTCATTCATCTCTCATTTGGTTACGAAGTTCATTCTTCATAACATTCATGGCTAAAAATGTCATTTCAACACTTGCAGTAGCAACAGACAAAAGTAGAGCCAATTTAACCAACAAATAAACTTAGGGATACTCGAAATAATAGTATTGTAGTAGTGTTGTAGTCTTCTCAAATTTTTAGAGGTAATAGTAGTATTGTAGTAGACTAGTAGCCTTCTCAAAATAGTAGTACTATAGAAGATTAGTAGTGTTGTAATCTTTAGTGATAATAGCTTTTAGAGGTAATAGTAGTACTGTAGTAATATTGTAGCTTTTTCAATTATTATTTTTAAGCCGGATTATCCCTTACCCATGAAATTTCAGAGGGGGCACCCTAACATAGGTCCGCCCATGATTATTAGTTAAATGAACAACTTACCATGAAGTTCATCATAACCAGATCATTCATCCCTCCCTCATCCCTCATCCCTCATCCCTCATCCCTCATCCATAACAATGGAAATCCCCTGATATGAAATGCCACCGATTAGATTTCAGACAGGGGATGACCTTTAAAGGCTTAACCAATTAAAAAATAGAGAAGGCCATACAAGAACAACCTAACCCTTTCGCTTCTGTCCCCAAAAGTGCATCAAATAATACGGCACTGAACTCCACCCCAAAAGGGACCATAAAAAGCGCATTTGTGTGGGTTACTCGATAATTTTTGGGCGTCACTACATAAAGTGCAAGACCAACATATATGTCCTCCAATAATTGCCTGTTTAATTTTGCTCTGCTTTTGATTTTATAATTTCATTCCTATCAACTTCAACTCCTGAGCATACTCACTTACATATCATATACAAATTCATGGTTTCTGATAAAAATTTAGCAAGCTCAATAGGAGGCAAAACGGCTAGAGCCTGCGACAGTTGCATAACAAAGCGGGCTCGGTGGTATTGTGATGCCGACGATGTTTTCTTGTGCCAAACTTGTGATGCCTCAATCCATTCGGCGAATACTTTCGGCTCGTCGACACACAATGGTTCGCCTAAACACGGCTTCAGAGAAACAAGTGTCTCTGGAGCCGGATGAGAATCCAAATCCCATGAGACGCAAAGAAACCTGGTCCATCATTTGGTACCGGATCTGGGTCCGGATGAGAATTCATATGATGAAAATGAGGAACAGGAGCAGCTTCTTTATCGGGGACTTCCAATGTAGGTGTTAGAAATGATGGTGAGATTAATGATGAAAAGTACAAATTAGGGATGACGAATAATGATAATGTGAAAAGTAGTTTGCATGGGATTTATGATCCATCATGTGATATGAATGATCTTGAAGAATTTGCAGTTGATGTTGAGAGCTTATTCGGGAAAGGGTTAGATGAGGAGTCGTCACTTGATCCACGGAAAGTTCTAGTAGGAGTAGTGGATTAACAGTGAAGCTTGAAGAAGAAGGAGAAGAAGAAATGGAAGGTTCCATGGGTAATATTGAGATGGATATGACGACAAGGGAACCATTTAAACTCAACTTGGACGATTATGAGTTGCCGGTGAATTGTGAGGGGGAGGAGAATGATAATAAGGGTGGAATTGGAGGTACATATTTGAATATTGTGAAGGAGAGAGAGGAAGTGAAGCAGAAAGAGGACAAGAAGAAGAAGATGATTTTACTGGCGCTTGATTATGAGGGGGTCATTGCAGCTTGGGGCGACCAAAAGTCTCCTTGGACATATGGCGATCGGCCGAAATTAGACCCAAAAGAGTGCTGGCCGGACTTTATGGTTGGTTGCTTACTTTTCTCTTTCTCATTCAACTCACTATGTACATTATATTCAAGTTCGACTTTTTCAAGTTTATTTGATAAAATTTAAAATTAATATGTGTTGGAACTTGTTGTTGATATGGTATGTATGAGAAGTAGTACTAAGAAGTTCTTGAAAAAGTCAGTGACGAACGAAATAAAATATAAAAAAAAAACAAAATAAGTACCACTAATAATGCAATTAATATTGGAGTATTAAAAAGCTGAGTCTAATGTATACGTGAACTTTATTTTACAGCGTGGTAGTCGGGGAAGTAGAGTTGATGAGAATCATGAGATTAATATTGGTACTTGGATGATGTTGGACGGAGAGAGGGAGGCAAGAGTATCAAGGTACAGAGAGAAGCGGCGTACCAGATTGTTTTCCAAGAAAATTAGATATGAGGTCAGGAAACTCAATGCTGAGACGAGGCCCAGGATCAAAGGTAGATTTGTTAAGAGGCCCAATTTCCCAGCTGGGTCTGGACCTGGACCTTATCCTACCTACAAGTAACTATTGATTATAATATATGTCACTGCCTCTCAAATCTATAAAATGCTAAAAATTAAGCTTACTTCATGTTCATCCATTTATGTTCATGTTCATCCTTTTATACATGAGAGTAAGAATTCATATTTGTAGTTTTAGGGGTGAAAGAGAAATAGTTCTAAATTTTGAAGTTAAATTTCAATTTTACACACTGATAGTATATATATATATACAAGGGAGTGATATATAGTCAAAGTTAAATATGAGTCACTGAGTTTCATCCATCCAACACAAATCCACTATTTATTTTTGTGATTCAAAAAAACTTGTGCGGAAGAGGTATAATTTCTGAGTTTTCATCCGCATAATAGTTGTGTCGTCCTCACAACCATGCATTGTGTAGACGGGGTAAAACTTAAGTCATTCGATTTTGTTTTTTAAACGGTTAGAAATGAGTTGAATAATAAGAATTTTTATCCAACTTTAAATATAGATCAATATATATATAAGCAATGTTAAATCATGATACATCACTAAAATTGATTCAATATAATTGAATCAATGTTATCTAAACTAATTTGATATGCATGGAATTTGAAGTATAAAAGTGAGTATTTTAAATTTTAAATAAAGAAATACTAATTCTTAAAGTTTAGTGTTTTCCATATATCAAAATAATTAATATCATCACTTTAGCGAAGGAGGCATAGACTAAGAGAAAAAGGACAAATAAAAAGGGAAGGATGGCATCATCATACATTCATACTGGTGTGGTGTGGTGTGGTGTGGTGTGGTGTGTGTGATCGAGGATCACGAAGGAGTATTCAAATTAAAGTGAACGTCTAGCCCGTCAAGAACATGTGACGTAGACTCTACTATTTCCTCTCAATGCATGCAGGTCGCCACATAGCACCGAGACTACACTCTACGTCACACCGTTGGTCCCACACACCTAACCAAACTTTCATTTAGTCGGGTCGGTCACTCCCGGTTTCAAGAAGGTAACAGTAAAAAGTAAAAAATATCACCTGATTTTTGCTTTTAGTAAAACTTTGTTCAAAAGTTTTAAAATACACCTAATGTTTATTTTGATGTTCATCGTGCATCCTATATATTTTTTTCTTCCAAAAATACACTTAAAATTACAAATTTTAGGTCAATTGTACCCTCCATTAACAGAACTTCCAACCTAGACTAACGTGGACATAAAGAAAGAACAAATTTTATTAACACATAGCAAAAATAATATTTAATAACAAAATATATTATTGTCTCTTTCTTTTCTTTCTCCCGCATCTCCTTCCTCATTCATTTCTTCTGCAACCAAAAAACCTTAGTAATGAACTCTCATGTAAATTACTCTCTATAATACATTTCTTCTACACATCCTCGTTCCCATCGCCGAAATGGCGTCGCCACCACCTGCGCCCTCCGTTGCCAGTACCACCATCCTCGTCGTAACTTCAAAAACCCCACCCAATCCCCACCGTCTTCCTCCCCTTCCGATTCCAATCTCCGAATGGTAATTGACATCGAATACCTATCAACCGTAGCCCTTCTCTTTCCAAACCCACCTCAACAAATTCATTAACTCAACTAATGAAGCTTTAGAAGATTTGTGAACCCTAATTGTTGTTGACCCGAATCAAAATGTTAGGATTTCATGCATGCTGCATATCAAGTCATTTCCATGGTTGGGCCAACTACCGCAGGTCGGGCAGATCCTCAACCCAAATCCTATTGATAATTCAAGAGGCCTAGCGATTAGTACGTAGGATAGAATGATCCGGTTCATCCGATCCACTTAAAGCATCTTCTTTTACCTGGAGCTGGAGTAGGCATTTGGGATTTTCAGTTTTAAATTTTGCATCTTAGTTATGTAAGCAAAATTGTGAATGCTATAGAATATTCATAGAACATAGCTAAACCAAGACATTAAGTTTAATGTGAAGAGAACTAGAGAAAACACCATGGCTCTTGGGTAACCAAAAAGAAAGATTTTTACCTTAGTGACTGTGTTGTATTTTTTTTATTTTAACATGAAGGTAGATCTGCTAGAGGAGGCTTTATTTCTGCTACTCCATCCTAGACCAAAAAACTCATGTCCAAACCTCATGTGAGATGGGAATCTATGTGGCAGTGCATTAGCCAAACTCTTGTTGTGACCATATAAAGAAATACTAATTTATTGTTCATTCACAATTTCACATTGTTGTTGTTCTTTTAAATCCCTTATATTTGGGGACAAGTGTAAACAAAATTTTGTTGTGATCTGTTTTTTCCCTCTTAGATATCTTTTCTTCCTTGTTTATAGTGATGGAAATTGAAGATTAGAGTTTTGTTTATGGAGTGCGTTGTGACAGATTACCTAACATTCTGTTTGTCTGATATGAATTTTGGACAACACTAGTAGTACATTTGTAGGAGTTTGATTGAACTTTGTGCTTGATGAAATTCGCCGGATTGAGGTGAGAAATTGAGGCGGGATTAGAGAATTTGGGGCTGAGGTTTGCGGTGACAGTAGTGGTGGTTCAGTAGTGGGGCTAAGGGTTGTGGGATTGAAGAATTAAGCAAAAATGTGAGAAAGATGATGAAAATAGAGAGTAAAGTGGGAGAAAAAAGAGAAATGAATAAAAAGATTTATTAAATTTTATTTTTGCCATGTGTCAGTTGCCTATCACATCCGTTTGTTTAGCTAGATTTTTTTTAACAGCATGGGCACATTTCACCCAAAATTTGTAATATCAAATGTATTTTTGGAAGAAAAAAAATGTATAAGGTGCACGATGAACATCGAGGTAAACGCCGGGGACATTTTTTGACCTTTGCCCGTAAAACTTTGGCCTATTTTCTTGTAAATTAATATATGTCAAAAAATTATAATCCTACAAAACTAATCAACTATGTAGACTTTCAATTTTTATAGGTTTAAAAATGTTAGGAGGACTACCTCACCTCTTGTATGAAATAGCCTTTTATAATAATTAGACTTGGCAAAATCGACTCAGGTCCGTCCGTCAAAAATTGGGTTATGGACTTCACTTTTTTAGTTCACTAAAATTTGGGCCTTTTTAGCTCGGCCCATTTTTAGCCCGGCCCAATGATGACCCGCCTGGTCATTTAAAAAAGACCTATTCTATTTCTTCTGGTTATGTTCGAGTACTCTCTAACCGGCTTGGCTAAGGCCGTAAAGCATTTAGGCATAATAAAATAAAAGGGACTTTTTTGAGATCAGATCTAAAACTGAGAGTACTCTAGTAAGGAGCGAGTAGAATAAGACGTTAATATAAGACTTGTGGATAAGTATTACTCTCTCCTATTCAGATTAAATGTCTTTTTAGATAGTTTTATTTTATTCTATATAAGTGTCGTTTTGGAATCTCTATGCAATATTGCATTATTTTTTCTTAATTTACCCCTCTATTTAATATGCTTAGTAAATGCAATTCCATGGACCATTGTGGAGAGAGAAATAATTAATTAGGGACACAAAAGACATTTTATATTATTTCTTAATAAGTGTGTTTAACTCTAAAAAGACATTTAATCTGAATAGGAGAAAGTATAAAAATAATTATATAACGTTAAATATAATATTAATCAAAGTTGATAAAAATTCTATGTCCCGGCAATACTTTGCTATTTTCTTTGGCTGTTCCATTAGCTTTTAAATCAGCATGCATCCTAGTTAATTAATACCATGAAAGTAAGATTAGAGAAAAAATTCAGGGTCAACATGGGTAACTGATGATTGGGTAATATACCAATGAATTAGATATATTTGGACTTAAATTATTGCATTCTCAAGTTATTTAGTAGCATTTTTATTGTGTTTATGTCTTGTTTTGCAGATTTGGGAGCTGCAGGGGCAATTATGGGAGATTCAAGCATTTAATGGCAATATGGTAATTTCAGAGAAGTTCAACAATAATGGGTAAAAAAAATACACTACTAACAAATACGGGCAATCGAGCCTCTACCGGTTCGATCGGATTAATGCGCTTTGACTTCCCGTTGGACTTGACTTGGTTATTAGAGCTAATGTGAACCCTAATTGGATTAGGGTTGTGGGAAGCTATAAAAATAAATTAAGTGCTGAAATTAGAGATTCATTATTATTCAATCAATTCATTCATTGGAGGCTACACAAGGACTACTTGGAGATTAAGGATTGGCTGCAGAGTTTTCTTCTCCTTCTTTTTTTTCAATTTGTAATTCTTTAAGGATGATTTGCAAACAATTAGTGGTTTTTATTTCCGTGATGAACTAATTCTTTAATTAAGATTTCAATTGAACCTTTTATGGCTATAAATTAGTTATTCACCATTCTAATTATTTATGTTGAAGTGAGTTGTTTATCATGTTTTGAATCTATTGTTTAATTATTTGGCCAATAATTACCTTATTACTGTAAGAATCGGGAAAGGAATTCTAGGGTTAGAATCTGAGCATGATATCATGTGACTTAGTTATTTGCATGGTGAATAACTAGGTTTGTGAATTGAATGGAAATATCTGTTACATGCATGTAACACATAAGGAATTTGGATTGGAAGAGTTTAATTCAATTGTTTTGCATAGGAATATAGCAAGATTAATCCCATTAAATAAAAGTCAATTGATCACTGAAAAGGACTTTTGGCATTTGAGAATTCTCATTAACAATTCAAGAGACATAATAATTGGGATAATTAGATAATTGATTTATAGTTCATAATTGGGGATATTGAAGTCTTAATCCTTATCTATCTAAGTCATTCACTCAATTATTAGTTTATTTATTCGCTTATTTTAGGACAATATCTTTAAGTGTTTAATTTAGTGTTAATAATTCAGAAAATCATAATTTATCATTGTTTGAATAAAATTGGATTGATATAATACTAGTAGTTGGGATTTATTAATTAGAATTCTCTCGTAGAACGATACTCTACTTTATCACTCAGACACTTGTTGAATCGTATATCTTTTGCGTATTCATTGATTCAAGAAATCGATCAACAGTAACTCTGAGAAAGGAAAAGAGATGAACCAATTCTGCTTCAACTTCAGCCTCTCTATTAGCAGGGAAAAGACATGAGAAAAAAGAAAGACTCCATTACAAGCTAAGAATTAAAATTATATTTAGCCCTTGAAGTAATATTAAAAATTAATTAATTAATATTTATTCAAAATTCTAAAACATCTTATATAATAAGGAATATAAATATTTCTCTATTAACGGAGGGAGGGAGTAATAAAAATCTTGATCGGTCACTGATCGAATCATAATAAATGAAGAGGGTGCAATCTCTAGAGATTTGACAATTACTAGTAGTAGTATGGAGTATTATTATTTTTGTATGCATTTATCAGACGACTACCTGAATATTCGTTGTGTGTCATCGATATTAATGCTGTTGATAAGTGTATTTTGTTTATACTATATGGAAAATAGAGTGTTCAAATAATTCTCCAACATTTAATGTATTCATGCGCGGTTGACAAACCTAACCTACAATATATATATCCACTATATACTCTTTTATTAAATACGATACATTGCATATTTTGTTTTAAACATTTTAGTCCAAATTAATTACAAGTTACGAATCGAAATGACATTTTTATGGCTTACAACTATCATTAGCATTTTGATTTAAAAGTAATTCAGTTAAACAATATATATATATATATATATATATATATATATATATATATATATATATATATATATATCAAAATCTTTTTTATACTACTATAAAGCATTAATTACTAAAAAAGTAGTAGTAGCACAACATAAAGATCTAATTATTAAATTTAATGTACTTAATTAGCTACAACATACATAATATTGAGTGGAGATTAACTATATATAAATCCTAACCATTATGACGTACGTGATTAACCCATCTTCTTCAACTACGTTAGACGGTTGTTTAAAATGTCTACATAGGCAGCATCAGATTGAAACAAGACACAAACCGATAACTACTTGAGAAAGATTGTATAAAAGATAACAAAAGAAACCCGGCCATCAGTACTGCAGCAACCCACAAACCAAAGTTTATGGTTAGTTATACATGCATATATATAAAGATTTTGTGGAGAGTGGTTAGCATGAAGTTAATTTTGGTCAACAGTGTCGATACGAAGGTCAGAAAGTGACTTTTCTCTGTGTGTCAAAACTGTATTGGTTAATTGATCAACTTATCATGAAGTTAATTTCATGATAACCAGATCCATATTTAGGAGGGAGATTTTTCTTCTAATATATGCATACTGTTAACGCCAAGATCTTCTGTCACGTCTCAATCACATAAGACGCCTCGATCCTCGCATGACAAGAAATACCAAACACCACAAGCTTGACTACCGTTCACGGGGATAGCTTCAAAGCGTGAGAGTCGATGATTCGTGTTCACAAGGTTAACAATGGAGGAATGTAATGTTTAGTGTCTAGAGAGATATCATAATTTCCTGTTGTGTGTATGTGTGAATATGAATCTGAAAGTGTATGAGAACGTACCTCTTTGTGAAGACTTGCTTGCTAAGTCATACTCTCTTTGCTGGATTATCGTACACCCACTACCATCCAAATAAATTTCTCCCGATCCGATGGGTTCTGCCGATCGCATATATAGTCTATCCAATCGCTTTTGACCATCGTTTTTCACCGCCAAATTTGGCCATGATCCCATCCACATTAATGCATGGCGGGGAGTTCGTTAACAATCATGCTTTTTCATCATCATCAAGTCAAAGCAATAGATATTAAAATGTCTAATGGGTCGATCCAATTGAATCAATCTTGGCCTTTACAAAGTTAAAAATGGAAATAATATGGTGATCGCCCAATGACTTTCACAGCTTCAATAATAAAGGCCCAATAGATTAATTAAATGAGTAAGCCCAATTTACCCTACCAAAGAGAGAAATATCACGACCCAACATTGCCCCTAGTTTTTTTTATTAAACAGAGGTTTAATAAGAAACTATAAATGGCATCGGTTCAGACAAAAGGATTTATAATAAGATCAATAAAGGCCTAAAATATAGCTTCACCGAGGCCCATCCGATGAACATCAAATAAAGAACATAAATTAAGATTGAAGTCCATTTAAAGAGCCCGCCCAAATAGAACATACAACAACAAATATTTCACCTCCTCCCGTCAATTCGCACATTCGCCCCAAAACCATCTTAATCTAAATCCAGTTCGAAAGTCATGGCGACACCGATTATCATCGGTTCGGCAATAATTTCATCATGGGCCCGATGGGTGAAGGAGTGAAATACTGTACTAAAGGAACTTGAGATTTGACCATCAATCTGAATCGATCGATTAATATTGGTCATCTATAGTAAAACACATCGTCTTCGTGTGTTTTAATCCCAATACAAAGAAGCCGAAAAAGGATACCAAGAGAATGCCGAAGAGAATGCCGAAGATAATACCGAAGATAATTGCGAAGATAATGCCGAAGATAATGCCGAAGAGAATACCGCCCGAAGGGAGAAAGCCATTCTGAAGTCTGTGTTTGGCAAAAGGAAAAAAATCAACCTTGACATTGTTCTCCTCAACAATGAATGCCTCCGGAAGGATATCGACAAGGTCAAAGAAGAACTGAAAACGACCAAGGCCACTCATCGGGTCATCACTGATATAAATGTCGATCTGTCAAGCTAAAGGATCAAAGAATCTGGTACATCGTCAGAAGCTCGAAGAAGAGCTCAAAGAGCTTCGGGCCCTTAAGAATTTGAGCCCGCCACTGACCAAAGACTTTCGTAAAGAGATCCAGTGTAATCTGAGAAAATCCGCCGAAATTTGAACAATAAGATCGTCCACACGTATGCGAAAGGATATGATATATGCCAAGTAAAGGCAAGAAAAAACTGCCAAGGTAGATCCATCTCTTTTAGACTCTTTAGATGGTGACGATGACAAGGAAGAAGCCTGAAGATGACCTCTCCTTATCTTTAGCTGTAGAACTTTCTGTGAAAATTCTAACTTTATGTGAACAGTTAATATTTAATAAAATATCAACTTCATGCCTTATTACTTTTGTGTGAACATTTCTTGTTAATAATTCAGTATCAATTAATCTATATGAACTTAACTTAGACATGAACTAGATAAAGGCGATATAATGCTTAATTTATGAAATGAAGTGAATCAATTTAATGGATAGAATTTAATGAAACAGATATTGAATGAACTGAACTCAACACTTGAACAAAATAAAGTAATGTATACTTATCGTTTCCGAAGTGTGAGATCGGTCATGCGTGAGGTGAATTCGCCTGATCCTCCTTGCACTATCAAAATCTTGCTTACCAATCGGGGTAGAACAAGTATATAAGGACATTTGTTTACCACTCGGGGTGAAACAATTATATAAGGACCAAGATATAAGGATCAATTGTGACCATTAACTTACCACCCTTGGTAAAATCAATATAGAACATAGGATTTGACTACCACGTATTTGGGCAACAAATAAATGGGCTACCATCGAATGGCCAAATGAGTCCTACCATACCTCCTTACACCATTGTGACCTTAGGAAAAATAGGACCGTGGATCAATAAGTGACCATTGACTTACCACCCTTGGTAAAATCAATATAGGATCATAGGATTTGTCTCACCACACGGGTAACAAATAAATGGGCTACCATCGAATGGCCAATGAGTCCTACCATACCTCCTTACACCATTGTGACCTTAGACAAATAGGACTAGGATCAATAGTGACCATTGACTTACCACCCTTGGGTAAAATCAATATAGGATCATAGGATTTGTCTACCACACTCTGGTAACAAATAAATGGGCTACCATCGAATGGCCAATGAGTCCTACCATACCTCCTTACACCATTGTGACCTTAGGACAAATAGACCAGGGATCAATAAGTGACCATCGACTTACCACCTTTGGTAAAATCAATATAGATCATAGGATTTGTCTACCACACGGGTAACAAATAAATGGGCTACCATCGAATGGCCAAATAGTCCTACCATACCTCCTTACACCATTGTGACCTTAGGACAAATAGGAACAGGATCAATAGTGACCATTGACTTACCACCCTTGGTAAAATTAATATAGGATCATAGGATTTGTCTAACACACGGGGTAACAAATAAATGGGCTATCATCGAATGGCCAGCGAGTCCTACCATACCTCCTTACACCATTGTGACCTTAGGACAAATAGGACCAGGATCAATAGTGAAAAAGTGAATGTGGATGAGCCACCGAAGTCTTTCTGTGCTGAATCCCGAGTTCTTTCAAGAATATCGCTGCCGAAGTGCTTTGTAAGTCAACAACTTTGGGCCAAATAATCGTCACAAATGTCTTTGTGAACTTCCCGAAGAACAAACTCTGCTTCGGACGGAGCCAAATGTTTGAGCAATGATGACGAAAAAGGTCTTTCGATAAAGATTCTCATCAATGAGAACAAAATTGAGACTCTTGGATTTGGACTACTTTGCCAGCATCTGATCCGAGGGAAAGACGCCGTCTGCCATCAAAGTTATAAGCATCTCAGTAGTGGTCAACTTCGATAATGCATCGCGAGAATGGAATTGTTATTGTGATCGACCCTTAATAGTCTCAGTCTTCGATGTCCGAAATGTAATATCCATCTGCATGCAATGTCCACGAGCTCGCTTCTTTGAAATCTTTACAACGGCTTTGTTTGGACTCCTCCGCTTTTCCATCCGAGCTATGACTTTAAATGGATTTCCCAAGACAAGTGCCCATATGCGATGTGCCTCAATGGACTCTCGGGAGTGTGATTTACGGATCTACTTGGTGAAACTTTTTGTCACTGTAGGTGAGGATACTCAAGCGTAATGCCTTATTTGTATTCTCGAGGTGCATACTCCCGGATCGCTTTCTTCGTCTGCTGCGACCATAATCCGGCGAAACCGATAGGCGGAATACCCTTCTTCGATCAATCAGGAAAATGGTTGTTGGCTCTTCATCTACTCTGCTTCGACCATAATCCCGAAGACCAATAGGGCGGAGTACCTCTTCTGGCCAATCAAGAAAATGGTCATTGGGTCTTCCTCGTCATGCGAGATCACCTCGAGACATGTCCTCAAAGTGTATAGACTGCTTTCCAACTCACGATTGTCCATCTTTAGGCGTACCACATCTTTCAGACTGGACATAATTGAATGCTTTGTCCCTCAGCTTGGCAATCCAAAGAATCTGCACAACTATATCCTTGCTTCCTTTCCACCTACATCCTCGCCAAAGACAAATGCATACATCCTCGCTCCACTCCAAAAGAACCTCCAAAGCTCTATCTGCTTCGTCCACCATCTTCGCCAACTTGGCGGCTCTATCTTCTTGACCACTTCTACGATAAGTCTTGGTCGGTGAACTTTTCGCCTGCCCTTGACCATGATCACACTCCTTATCCGCACCGAAAACCAATCTTCGTCTGGCCCCACCATAGATCTTCGGACGGAGATCTCCTGAATTATGCTTAGAGGTCGTGCTCTCGTGAGCACTTTTTTAAGGACCCAGACGATCCTTTATCAAAACACGAGGTAGTGGATGAGCTAATGACCATCGCCGCCGCCTTTCTCAGCGTCATCATCCCTACTCTTCGTCATCTTCCGAAGTAGGTTAAACGATTGTGATTGAAAATTTCAATGACACTAGAACTCAAAAGCCCTCCTTCTAGCGCCAATGTTAACGCCAAGATCTTCTGCCACGTCCCAATCACATAAGACGCTCTGATCCTGCACAGTAAACACGGTAAACACCACAAGCTTGACGACTGTTCCGTCGGGGGATAGCTTAGGCGTGAGAGTCAGTATTCGTGTTCACAAGGTTAACAATGGAGGAATGTAATGTCTAGTGTCTAGAGAGAGATCATAATTTCCTGTTGTGTGTATATGTGAATATGAATCGAAGTGTGTGAGAACGCACCTCTTTGTGAAGACTTGCTTGCTAAGTCATACTCTCTTTTCTGGATTATCGTGCTTCTACTCACTACCATCCGACACGCCCTCCGATCCGATGGGTTCTGCCGACCGTATATATCCTATCCAATTTTAGCACATCGTTTTCTCACCGCCACGGCCATGATCTCATCCACATTAATGCATGGCGGAGTTACGTCAACCAACCAATGCTTTTTCATCATCAAAGTCAAAACAATAGATATTAAAATGTCTAATGGGTCGATCCAATCGAACCGAATCTTGTCTTATAGGTTAAAAATGAAATAATATGGTGGTGGTTTCAAATGACTTTCACAGTTCAATAATAAAGGTCCAATAGATTAATTAAATGAGTAAGTCCAATTTATCCGATCTAAAGAGAGGAAATATCACGACCCAAGATAGGCTTAACAAATTAAGTAAGAGAGACAGTTTGGCTCAGTGGTGTGGAAATAGTTCATAGTGAAGCATATCTGCAAGGTTGTTTGATGGAATAGAGAGAGATGCATGGGGGTTGTACGACGAGAAGTCGAGAACTCAATAACTTTATTGGAACCGTACGTCTGATCGAAATTGATGGTTTGTGCCTTTGTGGTAGTAATAGTGATCGTAGGGATAAACACGACCATAGGTGCTATATTAATGGTTGTGATTGTAAAGATAAGCACGATCTTGGGTGCTATATTGATGGTTGTGATTGAGTAAAGGGAGGAAGAAAATAAAAAATGTTTTTCTACTTTTAATTTTTTTTTATCGTACTTAAGCATTTTAACTAAACAGTTAGCATCATATATATGTATATAAATAATGGCTATACACAGTTGTCAGTTGTGTATGTTTTATTTGTGTACAATTTGTCAAAACTACGTCGTTTTGACTGATTTATTATTGATTTCTAATTGAGGAGAAGATAAATTATTTTTAAAAAAATAAATATGACAAAAACAACGTAGTTTTGACAGAATAGCATATATATATACACACGTTAATTATGGACACTGTTCCAACTAACTGTTATCCCGCCGTCCAAAATTAGATCGAATGGCTAAGGTGAGGTCCCATCCGCTACTCCCTCTAGCGCCATAATTTTTTTTTTGCTGGCCACTACTCCCTCTAGCGGACAAGAGAACCTTTTTTGTTGGCCACATGAGGGAATAGAGGCCAGAAGAATGTCTAAAATATGCCCACCTTAGTTACATTTAAATAGTTTTAATGTACAAAATAGTTGTATAAATAATTTCTTTAAGTAGTAAAAACTAACATTATCAACTATATATAATGTATTTATTTCTATAAATAATTTTAAAAATATTAAAATTTAAATTTATTAATTATATTCAAATATATATTTATTTATATGAATAATTTCTTAAGAATAATTATTAAAAATAAATATATTAAAAAAGTATTACTATTTTATACATTAAATGGTTGGTTAACCATATTTTAAAAATCAAAATCAACCTATAACCATATTTTATCAGGTCTAATTGTCGTTTACTCTTAAACTTATTAAGTATTTAATCATGATGATATAATAATAAAATTATATATAACAGTCAACTTGAGAACAACGTTTTGTCATGCTACCATTAACATAAAATATTTTTTTTATTACGAATGTTACTAACAGAGAAAGTAATAAATTAATAATAAATCTAATGACTAAATAGTTACCGAATATACTACTAGCTAATGCAACTTTTTTGTGTAGGAAAATTTTCCATTTGGTGTATTAAGTCAGTCCAACTTTTCGATCCAAGACAAATAACTAAATAAGACTTTCTCGTTTCACTAAAATATTAATCCTAATTGCCATTGATTTTATTTTTACATTTAAAAAAAAAGTTAAATTTCTTTCTATATATGTTAGTATAGAATTAATAACATATGGCACCAAAATCTCAAAATTCATTGTCATACAATATTAAACCAAAAACTCCTAGCTAGGTAGTAAGTAGTAACATTAACTCGTATGTTAATTATATATTTTTCTATATTACCTCTAATTTTTCTCATTCTCTTAATAAATTTTTTTTTGTTGTATTAATAATTTTCAACTTTTTATAAAGAGATAGTAATAAAATTTTATATAAATTTTAATTTTTAGAAGATAGTATTAACAAATGATTTTTTAATTTATGTACATAAAATTAAAAATACAATTATTATGGAACTGATGGAGTAATGTTTGATGAGGTACGTGCCTCCAATGATTAATATACATTTTCCCCACATGATTCTTCTACTTGGAAAATCAACCTGGCTAGTGGCTAGTGCCTAGTAGTAGTATTAAAAATTGGTTAAACCATTTAGGGTATTTGAGAGCTAGCATTAAAATTTTAAGATTCATATATATATATATATATATATATATATATATATATATATATATATATAGAGAGAGAGAGAGAGAAAAAAAAAATACATGTACATAACTCATGTATTACATAGTAGAGTTATATGACGACGGTTTTTTCTTATATTACTATAATCGATATATTATTTCGGGCTATCATGACAGTGAACCGTCGCGATAGTTCAAAAAATTCGTCGCCATAGTCTTACTGTGTAATACACAACTGTATATATACATATAACTATATATATATATAGGGGTTCCATCCATAACAATCAGTTGTTGTAGAGCAATCTTTTTTTTGATCTGTTAAAATTTATTTTATATATTTTTTTGGGAGAGGGGGATTACATGAAGAGATGAGAGAGAAAGAAAGATTAAATTGGATTCCTATTCCAAACCGCTAACAAACAAAATCTAGTGCTAAAAGCCGACGGCTTACCCCTCAGCATTTTTAACTTCCGCCGCATGCACACTACTAAACTACGACCACCACCACCACCACCACTAGTTTGGCTATTTCTCGCCTTGGGTTTTATGCATTTTACCCTCCATCTTTCCTTTTCTTTATTTATTTCTCTAAACAACAAAACAAAAAGTGAAGCCTAGTTTCAATCCGTGGTGAAGCTAGAAGTTGTTAGTAGCGAGGTCAAAATTATTATTAAATTGAAAAAGAATTTGGCGGGGGTTGAGCGCAAATACTTTGATAATTTTTTTTTTTTTAATACTTTATACTTTCTAGTATATATATATATATTATATTACAATGAAAATATAATGAGTAACAATATATGGTATATATACACTATATTGACTCATAATAGACTTTTTTAATCACAACTGTTCATAAGTAAGTAATTTATTATTTTTTAAAAAAAATAATATAAATTAGATTATTATTTAGTTTAAAATATTATAGATAAATGCATATATTGAAAGGATATGAGTCATATATGATTAAAATTTGATTGACAAAGTTATAAATTTTTAATTTGACCCACATAATAGAAAATTTATAAAATTTTAGCGGGGTCAATTTATATATATTATTTAAAATTTTTAAAATTTACTATACATTATAAAATAATTTTTTTTTCCAGTGGGGTCAATTGACCCCAGAAAATTGACATGGCTTCGCCACTGATTTCAATACATATATATATAAAGGGCAGGGATATATGACCTAATTGCATCCCGGTATGAATACCTATAAGACCTAATTACAGCCCGCCAAGTTTCATCGCTAAACAAGTTCAAGCACGCAAAAAGAAAAATGTCAAGGGTTAACGTCAAAATCTTTTCACGCGTCTTAATTACGTAAAAAGACGTCGATCTCAAGCACAATAAAAACGTCTAATATCGGACGTCGTTTGACTACTGGGCCGTCGAGAGATAACCGGCGTGAGAGTCGATCTGATGAGGATGTAAAGATAATAATAAAGATGTTTAGCTCTAGTATTTTGATAATGAAAAAATCAGTTACCTCCTTTGTATCTCGTCCAGCCCTCATATACTTCTTCTTTTGTTTTTGCATGACGCCGATTTGCTTTCTAACAAAGCAGCCTAATCGCATTTAACCTATCGGCTAATCCCATCACCGTTCACCACCGACTAGGCTCTGTCCAATCCTCATGAATACATTGCGGAGGTAACCGTCAAAATTTATTTATTGAATGATCACCGGTCAAAGTCCAAAATAAAGTCATTATTCACCCGATGGCTAGGCCCAAAATAAAGATAGCCCAATATATATAAAATACCATGGCCCAACACCAAGGGTGATGAACGGCCGGAACATTAATTTTGTCAACCATATTATTGCTTCCTAAGACCATCTCCAAGAGTAATACTATAAAAAAAAAAAACTTTTCAAATTAATGTTTGTTGATTTATGTGGTAATTTGAAAAATATTATTTTTATATTTTGTGTTTCATCGGTCTCTTCAATTTAATGAGTTATACATCAAACTTATCAATCGTAATAAATGTTTTTAGCCGCCTTTAATTGTAGATTTGAAGAGTGAGAAAGAGGTTGCAGATTTGATGAGTGAGAAAAATGATTGTTGACTTACGTGACAGTTTGAAGAGAATGTTGAAGAAGATTTTTCTAATGTGACTCACCTATTTAAGTATTTCAAAATGGAATTGTAGTAGTAGTAGTAGTATGTTTGTGGTAATAGCCTTTCGTGAATACCAAAATTTATATCCATCGTCAATAATTTGTACTTTTTACTCCTTTCAGGCTGGATGATAATATTTTTTTAAAAATAAAATATATATATGTCTGAGTCTGATTTTGAACATACTATCGACCGATCTTGCAAGGACACCAAATATCTTTATTTTCACTAATATGGAATGATCTTCGTGGGCACCCAGGCCAAAAGTGATACTTAGATGAATACTGCAAGTGTAAACAACTCAACTCTTCCAACAAGAAATGATAATTAATTCAATCACCCGGCTGCTTAGCTTAGCTACGTCCTACAATAGTCTACACCAGACAAACAAAACTTTAAATAAATTTTGTTCAGACATCGGATTAATAATTGAATAATCAATATTCACTTGTAATGGCAAAAAATAGGTACAAACTGCGACCAAAAAAATTAGTTATCAAAGGAAATAGAAAAATCAGCTAATGTGTCAAAAGAAAGAACCCCTTTATGTGAAGTTTGCCAAAACTAACTGTCAATAAAGGAAGAAATGATTACTACTCAAAATCAACAAGCTTTCACACTTTGTTTTTGACTTTTGGACGTTAAAAAAAAAAATTTTAAAAATGTAAATTAAAACAAAAAATAAAAGCTTAAAATTTTCTTTTCTGTTTTTTCTGAATTTTTAATAGAAATAAATAAATAAATAAATCTTAGGTTTTTGAATTCCAATTAAAAGAAAAGAAAAATATTACTTTTACAAATTTATCCTTCTCTTAATTATAACCATTGAACCATGAATAAAAATATAAAAAATAAATTTAATCAAAAAAAAAATTTCATAATCAAATAAAAATATTCAAATAATTGCTAGGTGTATGTGAACCAAAGTTTAGAAGGTGAAATACTACAACTTGCAAGAAAAAGGGAAAACAATTCTCAATTATTTGAATAGCATTATGAGTAAACAGAATTCTGCTAAAAAACAAGATAATATGTATATATGATACTAGTAACAAATAAACTTGCAAATTCAAGTTCAAACAACAAATTAAGAATACACACACATGCATATATATATATATATATATATATGTGTGTGTGTGTGTGTGTGTGTGTACGTATATATAGTGAGAGATTCAAAAGTGAGAGATTCAAAAGATAGATAATACCAAACTTTGGTGTTGGGACGAGAATCAGAAAAGAGTTTTGAAGGAATGTTCAATAAGATGAATTGTGAAAAAATTCGAAGAATTCAAAGTTATTGTGGTATAACTGTTGGTGGTGGCATATGAAGAAGAAGTCGTTCGCTCCAAAAAGTTTGTTTCTTTTTACCGGCTTAGATTTATTAGATAAAAACAAATTGGAGACATGAGTTTTAATTTAAAATTTATTATTTTGGACGAAAAACTTTAACAAAAAAAATGGCCAAATTTTCTATCAATTTCTTTTCTTTTTCGTTTATTAAAAAATCCAGAAACAAGAATTAAAAAGAAGCTTAAATTTTCCGTCCATTTCTTTTTTTTTTCTCTTCATTTTAAAATTTAGAAACAAAGTGTAAATCTTATAAGACAATGAGAAAACAATGGAGTAGTAAATATTTCATTCCCTAGCTAATGTAATGTAATGGCGATCAATTAATTAAATAAGCAAATAGATATTATTTTTCTTTTTATTTCATTTCAAAATTTGAGATAAAATTTTATTTGAAAAATATAAATTAGTAGCAGGAAGTTTTTAACTAGGGATTACTTTTTTGGTGTCACAACACAATCGCTAGCTACTAATTAACTCTTCAACTAATATTAAAGATACATTTGAATTTTGAAAACATAAATATTGTTTAGTCTTTTAAAAAGCTTAATTTATCTATAATTTTGAAAAAGAGGGAGATATTCAAGAAATGCAGAAGCTATTCCCTTAATTACTGTGGATGCAATCCACATCATTATCGTCCTCTTCTTGAATAATCAAGCAAGCAAACAAATAAATTAAGCATGCATTTTTAATCACCAAAATACCCAGGTTTACCCCCCTAAATCCAAAATAGTACCCAAAAATGATGAGGAAAACGTGGGTATTTTGGATATATATATATAAACTCGATGATCTTAAAGCAAAAAATAAATAGAAGGGGAGAAAAACAGAGAAAAATGAATAGATTCTACTTGTTGTGAAGAGGATCTGGGCAGCTGGGCACCCTTCGTTTGTTTTCTTGAAGAGTGTTGTTGAGATGAGAGAGTGTTACGTTGAAGAATTTACGAAAGATGTACTGATCATCGGTTTGGGTCTGATCTTTCCCTGTTTGGGCCTCCTCTGCTAATATCCGTATTGCCCTTACTTTAAAGGCCCAAATATGCAGCACGGAGATGATCAGCAGCACCACCAGAGAAGAGTACATAATTGATGATGATCTCTTTCCGCCGGAAAATGACATCGCCGGAGACCCACATAAATTCTATATATAAAAGAATTTGACCGCCTTCTCTCCGGCGGGCGGGCGGGCGAGCTAGCGAGATTCAACTCTTTTGTTGGTTTTTTAATTCCCTATTGACTCTCTCTTGCCTCCTCCTCTTTTATTTATATCTAATGAATTTGAGTTGAGCCAATATGTTGACTGACGGTTAAGTGGGTTTAGAGAGAGAGAGAGTTTTGTCATGCAAGAATACGTATGGGTCAATGTGATGAGAACGTACAAACACAACCTACCACTCTATATTTATATACAATAATGCTACTATTATATAATATTACATATATACACATACATATTGTACGCGGTAGGCTTCCGTCTGATATATGTGAGGTCTGTAATATATATATGTGTATATATAAATATTATATAAAAAAAATTTATGTGATAATATCATTATTTATTTATATAACTGGCTACTTAATTACTAGACTGACATTGATGTTTAAATTTAAAAGTCTAATCAAAGTTTGAGACTATATATAATTATATTTTCTTTCCTTTCTCTTTAATGCAATATTTCTTAATTTTTTTCTTTTCACTATTGAGTATGAAATTTATAGTAAACTGATATTTATACATGTTAAAATAATATTTTTACATCAGTCTCTTTCATATAAAAATAAGACTCGCTCACTATTAATGTGAAAATGATCATGTAAAAATATTAATTTTTAATTTATATATCGTAACTGATGCTGATTATGAATTCATTTTTAGTTATATTGGTATCCCTAGCTCTAAAATGAAATTTTCAGTGGAAAAAATAGTAGACTACATTTTATTTGATAATAATAGAAGAGTATGAAAAAGGAACTCAAGACCAGGGTATATAAAAATATTCTAATCACAATATCTGAATATTATACATACACAAATTTTGACACAACACGAATTCAGGGATCAAAGAGCCAAATTCATAAAACTACATAGATACAGAGTACTACCTCTGTTTTAAAATTAGAAATAATTTTTTTTTTTTAGTTCGCTTCAAAATTAAATATATATTTTTATTTTAAGACTATAAAATAACACGGATATTCCTAATTCATCATTATTTTTTTACTATTATTTTTAATATCAAACCATTATAATTAAATTTCTTATAAATACTAAAACAATATTTGAGAATATAAAATTATCCTTAAAAGTCGGATTTAAAAATACTAATATATCTTTAATTTTAGAATATAGTGAGTATAATTAGTTAATTACCTGAAATCTGAAAAATTGGCAAAAATATTTAATTAGCCCATTGAACTTTTTAGAAATGTTCAATAAATCCATTCCGTCCAATTTCTTGGACGGACGTTAACAAATTGCACACGTGGCATTGAAAAAAAAAAAAAAAAAATTATTTTCTGATGTGGCAGCATAAAAAAATAAAATAAAATAACACCATTGATTATGTGGCATGTACAATACATGTTGACTTTATATTTAATTGTATAAGACCAAATTTTTTTTTGAATTTTTTAGACAAAAAAGAAATAATACAAATTACAAACATAAATAAATTAATATTTATAAACATAAAGAAATAATGAATTTTTCTTTCTTTTTCTTTACCTAAATATTTATAATATTTATTAAAATAATAATAAAATTAATTTTATTCATCTCATTTAACCCTCTTTATCAAAAAATTTGTATCAATGAGATCTAGTATAACATTATATTAATTTTTACAAAAATTAAAAATTAAAAATCATTAATTACGTGACAAAAAAAATAATTAAAATAATAATAACATTAAAATAAATAGTTTAATTCATTTTCTTTATTTTTATTCTTTTCCATATCTCTTTTCCTTTCTTTTAATAATTATTTTTATTTTAAAAATTAATACTAATATATATTTTAATGATATAAAAAAGTAAGTTCATAATTAACATAAAATAGAAAATTTGATACAATTAGCAAAAATTAGTTAAACAAATGACATAAAAATTAAAATTAATTATACAATCATTAATTTTAATTTACATAAACTCTAATTCCCCAGCCTTCTACATACTTGAGGTTAGATCTCGGCTTTTGTCGTGGGGAGTAAATCGATTTGAACCAATTGAGTATGAAATTTTCGTCGATTTGACATGAATTTTGTAAAACCCCAACTTTTTTAATAAAGATGAATTTTCTATTAATTTTGAATATTATGGAGTGAAATTGATATAATAGTTGTGGGTAATATTTATAAATTTTGCAAAGTCGCAAGTTGTTATATAATATTCGATTGGTTGAAATATTCGTTTTAATCTGGGAATATTGTAACAACGACACAATCATTCAATTGGACCCCTACCACAACGGAATTATTGTCGGATTAAGAAAACGACAAAAATACTTTATAAAAATAACGGCGGAAGTTTTACCGTTAATCTGTTGAAACACCGGTGTTAAAAGTATGCGAATACGCGTGGTTGCGTAAGTAGACACACGTATTGATTATTGATCTTACGTGATAAGTCACTTTCGGTGTTGTTGGTATTATAAATGTAATAAAATGTAAAAATCTTTTTATATAAAATGTAATACTTTTATAAAGTTATTCTATAAATAGAATATATTATATTCTATTATGCATAGTATTGCATAAATATTCTGTGATAAGAAAAACTTTTTATATAAAATGTAATAATTTTATAAAGCTATTTGTTTTATTAGACAATAATTAGAATATATTATATTTTATTATGCATAGTATTTGCATAAATACTCGCGATAGTGTTTGCATAATAAAATCTTTTATAAAGTTATTCGTTTTATTAGATTATAAATAGAATATATTATATTTTATTTAAAAGATTTTGCTTTAAATATGGACCGTCGATTAAAAGTAAATCAATCTGGACCGTTCATGAATTAGTTACTTATGCATTCCATTTTCCTATAAATAAGCTCATTCCTTCATTATTTTCTTACGAATTCAATTTGAACTCTAGAGAGAAAACTATAGAGAGAGACTATAGAGATAGAAGAAAAAAGTATTCGCTACTTAACTACTTTTATATTCGCTTTTTTTTTGAGTGAGGAGTGTTATTCTTTCTTATTCATGAAGAGAACTCGTTGTTATTCCATTGCTTATTATTACATTGGAATAACTCAGATATCTGTGATCTACCTTATACTTGGTGACATTCTTCTATTATTTCGCCTTTTACTATTCTCGCTGGAATATCCTCGCTCGCATGCGCTTTTACTGTGGGACTGATTCCGTCTTTATTATTCATTGGAATATCCTGTCTGCATGCATTTTACGCCGACTGGTTCCGCTTTTTATTATTATTCATTTGGAATATCACGTATGCATGCGTTTTCTGCCGGACCGATTCCGCCCTTATTAGTATTCTCATTGGAATAACTTTGCCTCATGCAAAGTATCGCATGCATGGTGATTTCGTTGTTATTCCATTCTTTATTATTCATTGGAACATCCCGCTTGGTTGCAAATTTCACCCGACATGGTTCCGTTATTTAGTATTCTGTTGGAATAACTCATACATGCTCAAGTATCGCATTTACATGGTGGTGATTCTTTTGTTATTCCATTCTTTATTATACTCGATTGGTTAAAGTTTTGACTTCTAGACTCCATGAAATTAGTAGAATATCCTTGATATTTACGCTTCACCCAAAGATCTTTCATGGAAATATTCTTCGATCATTCTTGAATTTTACTCTACAAAGCAAGATCATGTTGACAATTTGGACATTAGTAGTTCTTGGACAAATTAATTCTTGAACTTGTTTTATTGAATTCTTATATCATTGTCATCATCCTCATGTTTATATTATGTTGAAAGTCATCTGTGGCTCAGTAGTGCATAGATGGACTTGGTATAATTATGACCGAGGATTATTGATGTAATCATGGCCGTAATGTTACAAATGATGTGGTAAAGTCCTCATTGTAGCGCGATTACATTGATGGACAGTTATTAGCATGATCATGACCATTAATGAATACACAAATATTCTTGGCCCGTGTGCAATGGATAATTGTGGTCGGATAATACTAAAGAATATCATTGGTAGTAGTGCGAGGGGTGATTCGATGATATGGAATATTTATTAAAAATTGAGTCTCAAATATAATGATGATGAAAACCTTTTAATCATAAAAGATAGTAGATTTTATTTTCTACTTGACTCTTTTAATGGATTGTTTGTTCCAATGCAGCTTAAATTTGATGTCTATTATATTTTATCGGTTTAACATTGTTGGAGACTAATGATAATTTATTCTGCATTATTTTAGTCATAATATTTCTTACTTAGGCTAGATGAACTCACCCTTTCTTTCACCGTTTATTTTTTTGAAAATGAGAATATAAATTTGGGACGAGTCGGGGAGCGAGTGATGGTCCAAAGGATAGCATTAGTAGTCCTCACTATTCTGTGAAATAGTGTGATAATAATTGTAATGAGGACTCCTTTTGAGTTTGTATAATCTCTAATAGATAATATTTGTATTCAAACTCACAGTTTATGTTTTGTCGTATTGTACACGACAGTTGTATTTGAATTCTGTACCATGTATCTGGCGACCCAAGATGGGTGATGTATACCTAATTTTGGGGCGCCTCATGACGCCCCCAAATAGGTATACAACACCCATTCTCGAATCGCCAAAATACATGGTATAAAAGCAAACTACAACTTTGACAATACGTATGTCGTGTAGAATACGACAATACAACTATGAGTTTGAATACAAATATTGTCTTCTGTACAATATACACCCAAATAAGTCCTCATTAATTATTCATACACTATTTTACGTAAGTAGTGAGGACAAATAAAACATCTTCCTAGAACCATCACTCCATACCCCGACTCGATCCTCGCTATGTCTACTCCCGATTGTGGTCCCTCGGTTGAGTATACTCACTATCTCGCTTCTAATAATCGAGCCCCATTGACAACATCCTCGAATACGAGAAAATTTATGAGAGATAAGGTATTGACGAATCTCCGGTTTTAGACCTCTCTCGAAACATACGCCAGCGTCATTCGCTCCTCATTCTCCACCAAATGAGGTGCAAACACGGATAACTCTGCGAACTTTGCCTCGTCTTCGAGACACCGTCGTATGTTGTTCTCGCTCGAGTCTAATAAACTCTACCTCCTTCATACGACGAATACTTTCTGGAAAGTACTTGTCATTGAAACGATTCTGAAATCTTTCCCAAGACATATAAGTAAGTGCATCCGGTCAGATACGCCTACGATTTCCACCAAGAATCTACTTCACCACTAAACATAAAGGTGGCGAATGGAACCTTCGTTCTCTCCGCACCCCAAGACATCGAATATCTTGGTAATTTTCTTGACCCACGTTTACGCCTTGATCGGATCCGGCTTTCCATGGAAATCGGTGGTCCAAACTCCTTAAACCGCTTGGTCGTGACGGATGCATGCATTGCCATCATTTCCACCCGTATTTTGTACACGAGTCTCCTTTGTCTCGATTTTGCATGAACCGCAAAAAGCTTCTAAACATCTCGCTGTTCATCATTTGCTCGGTGGCGTTGTTCACGGGAGGAACATTTCCGACTGTTGCGTTTCTCCTCGTTGGTGAAAGACTTAAAGGCGTCTCCACGGTCTCATAAACTCCATTGTTAACGTTCTCAGTGACCATTCTTAAATCTTGCCATAAAACAAGGGTTAATTAAACAAATTAACATATCACATAATATCCTATATTATGACCACCAACAATTAAGCTTAGGTAGGACACACTAGCGAAGGATTTACTCGTCTCTCCCTCCTAGTTCTATTCCGATCTCTCCGCCAGAGATCATATCCCTAAGCTCGATACCAACTGTGGCGCCCCCAAAATAGGTATACAACACCCATTCCGAGTCGCCAAAATACATGGTATAGAAAAAGAAACTACAACTTTGACAATACAGATGTCGTGTAGAATACTGAATAATACAACTATGAGTTTGAATACAAATATTGTCTTCTGTAGAATATATACACACCCAAATAAGTCCTCATTAATTATTCATACACTATTTTACGTAAGTAGTGAGGATGACTAAAACATCTTCCTAGAACCATCACTCCATACCCCGACTCGATCCTGCATGTTTCTCACCTCCTGCGAAGAAAAATGGAACAAAAAGAAAAAGTGGGTGAGCTCAACTAGCCCAATAAAGAATATTATGACTAAGATAATATACAACAAATTATCGTTAGTCTTCAACAGGAAAAAAATCTAATTGAATACAATAGACAACAAGTTTTAGATCAACAAATGCAATGAAATGAAGAATCCATTAGAAGAGTCACGTAGAAAGAATTCTACCGCTTCTAAGGTTTAAAAGTCCATCATCAATAGTTTATCCCCTGTAATAACAATCAATATACATCTTTAATCATCTTTGCACTACTGTGCCAAAGATATTCATTTGTATTACCGGTTGGTCATGTTCATCTCAACACTGCTCATCTTTGCACTACGTGCCAAAGATATTCATCGATTAATCGCTCATCTTTTTGACTACTGGCCAAAGATATTCATTTATATCACCATTTAGGATCGAGGATGATGAAAAATATTTTTAAAGAAAACGAATCCAAAGTGAAACAAAATGACAAGGATTAAGGATTAAGGATTCGTACTTTGTTTTACCCATGTCCAAAAATACTTGAAAATAATCATATTGGTGTAAAATTCAAGAATGATCAAAACATGGATACAATCAAAGTTCGATATCCGAATAGATATTTTGGACAAAAGAAAAATTTTTATTTTTCTATGAATAGTCTTAAATATTCGTGAGTAAGTGTCAGATATCGTGAATAAAGGCCGAGATATCGTGAATAAGAACTCCACACACAACAAGTTCTAAATTTGATAAAAAAGTTCACTAATACTTGGCATAATGATATATCAAGAAAAATATCATTTAAGAAGAAAATAATACCCTTACCTCAAAATAACCGTATTTCCGATTTGAATTTCGGATAAGTACTTGAAACTCGAAACTTCAGATAAAGAACACTCAAAGTATACTCACAAGAATACGCTCGATAATATAGAGAGAGAGAGAAAACTTAGTTTCGGTGTGATTTTCAATTCTAACTTAGCCCTCTATTTATAGGAAAATGCTAGAACGCCAAAAGGAGACTAAAATAATAAATTAATATTATTTATAAACCAATTTCTACGCATGCTTTCAAATTTCCCTCAATGCTGAAAATTTCAAAGAAATTTCATGCATTCAACACCCACCAAAAAGTGGGTCCCACCATAATTAATAAAAAATTATTTTATTTTCCGTAACTTCAATAATTCATAGAAAATAGCCCGCTTATCGGAAAAATTTGAAACTTGCGACTTTCCATGGAAATCCCATTCTCTACAACTTTGCGTAAGAAATTTTTCCAAATTCCAAACAAAATTGGACCAAAAATCCACAAACAGGCGATTTTACGATCTATAATCAATTTTCTATCAAAAATTGTGTCCACAAACACACAAAAACATGTGTTAAACATTTAATGTCACAAAATACTCTACCTCCTCATATACTCATATATCCCACAATCATTATAAAAATATCACCGTTAATATATTATTAAAATAATATATTTAAATGTATTATTTTATCAGAAAAAGATAAAATATTAATTTTCAACAATTGTCACATTAAAAATTTTCTCCATCTATATCCACATAAAATAAATATTTTCTTTATCATAATAATTAATAATTAATTATTCAAAAATAATATTACAGAATCACAAAGATCGATCTTGTGCCGCTCCTTCAGAAAGAGGGCTTTCCAATAAGGATTTCTCCTTACTTGGCGCAATTAAATTAGGTGACCAAACCTCTCCTTAGACAGAACTTTCTAGACATTGCCAATAATGTTATCTGATAATATTATTCAAATAATATGAATTATTGATTTGATAATGGAAAATACTGTGTAATGACAATTATTGAAACAATAATAATATAAATATCAATGCAGCAATTATTGAATCAATAAGATAAAATAATGAACAGTAATTACTATAACAATTATTGAGTAGTGCCTTTCACGTAAGGATCAATAATTCAACAATATCATGGTAATACCGCTAGGTATCTTCTTTGTCACGCCAGACATCAGTATTTTAACCACCGTGTAACCCAACAAAGGTTAATTGGTAATAATTTACGTCGTTATTTATAAAACTCAATCTTTGTCGCTTTCCTTTATCCAACCGTTTTTCCGTTATGGGGCCCACCAATGATCAAGCTTGTGGTATTTGAGATTCCTATTCAAAAAGAATATTCCACGACCAAACGAATATTCCCAAACAATAATGAATATTTTATAACCACTTTTTATTTTGTAAACTTTGCACATTTCACCCATAACCAAAGAATTATATCAAATTAACCCTTATTAATTTAGAATAATGAATAAAGAAAAATTCAATTTTATTTATAATAAGTTGGGTCTTACAACCTCCCTCCTTATGAAATTTCGTCCTCGAAATTGACATACGCACTGGTATATCGAAAAGGTGAGGTACCTTGCTTTCATCTCCATTCCAACTCCCATGTCATTTCCTCAATTGCATGGTTTCTCCACAAAACCTTAACTTGTGGTATAACCTTCGTCGTAAGACATGCTCTTTCCTATCCAAAATCTCAACAATTATCTCCTCGTGGGTTAAATCTTCACTATCTCTCTAAATGCGGTTTCTAATGTAATAATGTGGTTCGGTCTTTCACATATTTACTGAAGCATAGATATGTGGAATACATTGTGAACACGAGACATACTTGGAGGTAACGCGAGTCTATAGGCTACGCTTCCTATTCGGTCAAGAATCTCAAATGGACCAACAAACCTTGGATTGAGCTTTCCTCTTTTCCCAAATCTTGTAACTCCTTTCCATGGAGCAATACGTAACAATACATGATCTCCAATATTAAACTCCACGTCCTTTCTACTGTGAAGATCGGCATAACTCTTTTGTCGATCTTGTGAAGTTTGAATCGTTGTCGAATCATTTGGATCTTTTTCGTAGTAATGCGTACTAATTTTGGTCCCATCAATGTTCTTCTCCCACCTCGTCCCAAAGATACTTTAGAACGACATTTTCGTCCCATACAACGCCTCAAATGGAGCCATGCCTATACTTGCTTGATAATCGTTGTTGTAGGAGAATTCCACCAGGTAGGTACTTATCCCAACTTCCTTTGAAATCTAGGACCACGAGTCTTAATAGATCTTCAGGGGTTTGAATAGTCCTCTCGATTGTCCGCTCGTTTGAGGATGGTATCTTTGAATCGAATCGTAACTGCGCCCATAGCTTTTCGCAGCTAACCCAAAATCTTGAAGTGAATCTCGGTCACGATCCAAAACTATGGATACCGGCATGCCATGCAATCGTCTGATCTCATTCACGTACATATACGAAGCAAGAGCGTTCAAGGGATAAGTCTCAGCGTATCGATGAAAATGGGCGACTTGGTTAATCTATCAACAATAACCCAAATTGCATCTACGCCTTGAGAAACTTTGGGAAGACACAGAACAAAATCCATAGTAATGTGTTCCCATTTCCATTCCTAATCTCAAGTGGTTCTGATGGACCTTTTGGCACTTGATGCTCCGCCTTTACACGTTAACACAAAGTTAAACATCTTGAGATAAACTCCGCAATCTCTCTCTTCGTATTGTTCCACCAAAATGTATATCGAATATCATGATACATTTTGGTACTTCCGAGATGGATTGCAAAATGGGGTGTTGTGTGCCTCCATCATGATTTTATGTTTCAGTCGAAATCGTTAGAACGCAAAGTCTAGAATTGACTCAAGTATTCCTTCCTCATCAATTCTTGCTTCCTAATAGCTCCTTCTTGCACTTTCTTCTTCATACGCATCATTGGTCCGTAGCTTGATCGACTTTAACTTTATCGATTAAAGTCGGTTCTACTCGTATATTCGCCATCATCATGTGGGACCACAGAGTCTTTAATTCTATCTTCATCCTTTGTAAGTCGTATAAAATGGGCCTTTGGGTTGACAATATTGCACTTTCAGTACTTGCATATGATCTTCTACTCAATCGTCATTTACCACGTTCGCTTTTCGGATGATATTGAATAGTGTGATCATAATCTTTTAACAGACTCCAACCAACGTCATTGCCGCATGTTGAGTTCTTTTGGGTGAAGAAATATTTGAGGCTTTTATGGTCCGTATAAATCTCCACTTTCTCTCCATACAAGTAGTGTCTCCATATCTTCAACGCGAATACATTGCTACGCTAATTCGAGATCATGAGTAGGATAATTCCTCTCATATTCTTTGAGTTAATCGTGAGGCATAGGCTATGACTTTCCCATGTTGCATGAGAACACATCCTAACCCCTTTCCGGAAGCATCATTTGTAGATAACAAATCCATCCGAACCGGATGGTATTGTCGAAACAGTCTTAAAATGAGTCTCCTCTTGAGCTCTTGGAAGCTCTTCTCGCATTCCTCGCCCATAAGAATTTTGCATCCTTCCGAGTCACCGAAGTTAACGGAGTAGTGATTCGAAAAATCCTTCCACAAATCTCCGATAATAACCAAATAAGCCCGTAAAGTCACAGACTTGATCCACCCGACTTCGCTCCCAACTTTGTATTGCTTCAATCTTCGCAAGGTCAACAGATACTCCTTGTTTTGACACCACGTGCCCAAGGAATGCTACTTCCTCGAGCGAACTCACATTTCTTCACTTTTGGCATAAAGCTTGTGTTCACGAAGTCTTTGTAGTACCAAATTTCAAATGGTGCTCATGATCTTCACGGCTTTTGGAATAGATGAGATGTCATCAATAAAGACAACAACGAATCGATCCAAATATTCCTTAAATACACTGGTTCATCATATCCATGAAAGCGGCGGAGCATTAGTCAATCCAAAAGACATGACCAAGAATTCATAATGCCCAGATCGAGTCCTGAATGTCGTCTTTGGAATATCCTCGCTTTTAATCTTCACCGATGATATCCGAACGAAGATCGATCTTTGAAAAGAATCAAGGCCTCCTTAGAATGGCTGGTCGAATGTGGGTCATCAATGCGAGGTAGCGGATACCTATTCTTGATGGTGACATGGTTCAATTCTCGATAATCAATACAAAAGTCGCATACTCCCGCTCTTTCTTCTTTTACGAATAAAACAGGAGCACCCCAAGGAGACGTCTTGGATTTAATGAAACCGATGTCTAATAACTCCTGTAGTTGGACTTTTAACTCCTCGAAGTTCAATAGGAGCCATTCGATATGGGGTTTAGAAATGGGCTTTGTACCTTTGTTCAAGGTCAATAAAGAATTCAACATCATGTTCTCAGGGTAGGCGGGAAGCTCTTCAGAAATACATCGGAATTCTTTAACCACGTAAATATTATTCAAATCGACTTGTCTTTATTCAAATCCATAACATGGGCTAAGAAAGCTTGGCATCCGTTTTCAATAAACGAATAGCTTTGTGGGCTTGATATGACGATGGTCGATTTTAGTGGTTTAGTGGTTTGAATTAAGTATACGGGTTGGTTGGGAATATGAAAACTAACAACCTTACGAAAACAATCAACTTTGGCATGATGAGTGGTTAACCAATCAATTCCTAAAATCACATCAAAAGCAAGTATCTTTAAAGAGATAAGATCAACAGGCAATGTGATAGTGCCAACTTGGATCATGCAAGATTTATAAACCGTAGATGTAACGAAGGTTTCACCCAACGGAGTTTCAATGATAAATCAAAATCTAATTTCTCCGAGTCAAGTTTAAACGTTGAGCACAAGCGGGAGAGATAAAAGAATGGGTAGAACCCAGATCTAGTAAGGTATAAACTTCAGAAGAATTCAAGATTAAACACCCGTGATCACCTCGTTTGGGTTCCTCACGCTTTTGTCCAACACGACAAACGCCTTCCAGAACCGTGATTTAAACTTATCCGGACGACCTTGGAATCACCACTCCTGCTGAACTTGGTTTCGCGATAAGACAATCTCGGCGATGTGGCCTTCCTTTCCACAACAGTAACATACCTTGGATTGTTGTGGACAGCTTGGGCTGATATGTCCCTCCTTCCCGCATTTGTAACATCTAATCCGCGGTCGTTCTCCTCCCCAAGCATTTGTTGTTGGTCTTTGGTGTCGCCGCTGATATCTTCCCGCCATTGTTGAATCTTCTCTTTCGAAATTTCCACTTGAGTCACCTCTCCTATTATCATGTCCACGATTACCACAGTGAGTGGTTACCGCTTTTTTCCCGTATTCTTTCCTCCTCATTTGGTTATCATCGTTCGATGACTACCACGATTGTGGTCCCTCGGTTGAGTATACTCACTATCTCGTTCTAATAAGCGAGCCACATTGACAACATCCGAATACGAATCTGAGAGAAAATTTATGAGAGAGATAAGGTATTGACGAATCTCTGGTTTTAGACCTCCGTAAACATATACGCGTCATTCGCTTCTCATTCTCCACCAAATGAGGTGCAAACACGGATAACTCTGCGAACTTTGCCTCGTCTTCGAGACACCGCCATGTTGTTCGCTCGAGTCTAATAAACTCTACCTCCTTCATATACGAATACTTTCTCGGAAAGTACTTGTCATTGAACAGATTCAAATCTTTCCCAAGACATATTAAGTGCATGTATCCGGTCGGTACGCTTCACGATTTCCACCAAGAATCTACTTCACCACGAAACATAAAGGTGGCGAATGGAACCTTCATTCCTCCGTGCACCCCAAGACATCGAATATCTTGGTAATTTTCTTGACCCACGTTTACGCCTTGATCGGATCCGCTTTCCATGGAAATCTGTGGTCCAAACTCCTTAAACCGCTTGGTCGTGACAGAATGATCGCATTGCCATCATTTCCACCGTATTTTGTACGAGTCTCCTTATGCGATTTTGCATGAACTCGCAAAAGCTTCTAAACATCTCGTCGCTCATCATTTGCTCGATGGCGTTGTTCACGGGAGAACATTTCCACTGTTGCACGTTTCTCCTCGTTGTTGGTGAAATCTGCCGTCTCCACGGTCTCATAAACTCCATTGTTAACGTTCTCGGTGACCCATTCTTAATCTGCCATAAAACAAGGGTTAATTAAACAAATTAACATATCACATAATATCCTATATTATGACCGACCAACAATTAAGCTTAGGTAGGACACACTAAACGAAGGATTTACTTCGTCTCTCCCTCCTAGTTCTATTCCCCGATCTCATGGAGATCATATCCTAAGCTCGATACCAACCGCGACGCCCCCAAAATAGGTATACAACACCCATTCTCGAGTCGCCAAAATACATGGTATAGAAAGCAAACTACAACTTTGACAATACTGAGATGTCGTGTAGAATACGACAATCTACAAAAGCTATGAGTTTGAATACAAATATTGTCTTCTGACAATATACACACCCAAATAAGTCCTCATTAATTATTCATACACTATTTTACGAAGTAGTGAGGGCAAACTAAAACATCTTCCTAGAACCATCACTCCATACCCCGACTCGATCCTCGCTATGTTGTTACTCACTCTCCTGCGAAGAAAAATGGAACAAAAAGGAAAGGGTGAGCTCAACTAGCCCAAGAAAGAATATTATGACTAAGATAATATACAACAAATTATCGTTAGTCTTCAACAGGAAAAATCTAATTGAATACAATAGATAAACAAGTTTTAGATCAACAAATCAATGAAATAAAGAATCCATTAGAAGAGTCACGTAGAAAGAATTCTACCGCCTTCTAAGGTTTAAAAGTCCATCATCAATAGTTTATCCTCGTAATAACAATCAATATACATCTTTAATCATCTTTTTACTACTGGTGCCAAAGATATTCATTTAGATTACCGGTTGGTCATGTTCATCTCAACACTGCTTCATCTTTTCTTGACTACAGCCAAAGATATTCATCGATTAATCGTTCATCTTTGCACTACAGCCAAAGATATTCATTTATATCACCATTTAGATCGAGGATGATGAAAAATATTTTTAAAGAAACGAATCCAAAGAAACAAAATGACAAGGATTAAGGATTAAGGATTAAGTACTTTGTTTTACCCATGTCCAAAATACTTGAAAATAATCATATTGGTGTAAAATTCAAGAATGATCAAAACATGGATACAATCAAAGTGATATCCGAATAGATATTTTGGACAAAAAGAAAAATTTTTATTTTTCTATTGAATAGTCTTAAATATTCGTGAAGTAAGGTCAGATATCGTGAATAAAGTCAGATATCGTGAATAAGTAACTCCGACACACAACAAGTTCTAAATTTGATAAAAAAGTTCACCAATACTTGACATAATGATATTGAAGAAAAATATCATTTAAGAAGAAAATAATACCCTTTACCTCAAAATAACCGTCTTTTATCGAAATTTGATTATAGTCTTGTGAAACTTCATAGTATATAGCAACACTCAAAGTATACTCACAAGAATACGCTTCGATAATATAGAGAGAAAGAGAAAAAACTTAGTTTACGGTGTGATTTTCAATTCTAACTTAGCCTCTATTTATAGGAAAAATGCTAGAAATCGCATGAAAGAGACTAAAATAATAAATTAATATTATTTATAAACCAATTTCTACGCATGCTTTCACCCTCAATGCTGAAAATTTCAAAAATTTACGTGCATTCAACACCCACCAAAAAGTGGGTCCCACCATAATTAATAAAAAATTATTTTATTTTCCGTAACTTCAATAATTCATAGAAAATAGCCCGCTTATCGAGAAAAATTTGAAACTTACGACTTTCCATGGGAAATCCCATTCTCTACAACTTTGCGTAAGAAATTTTTCCAAATTCCAAACAAAAATTGACCAAATCCACAAAGCAAGCGATTTTACGATCTATAATCAATTTTCGGTCAAAAATTGTGTCAACCGACACACAAAACATGTGTTAAACATTTAATGTCACAAAATACTCTACCTCCTCATATACTCATATATCCCACAATCATTATAAAAATATCACCGTTAATATATTATTAAAATAATATATTTAAATGTATTATTTTATCGAAAAAGATAAAATATTAATTTTCAACAATTGTCACATTAAAAATTTTCTCCATCTATATCCACATAAAATAAATATTTTCTTTATCATAATAATTAATAATTAATTATTTAAAAATAATATTACGTAATCACAAGATCGACAACCGTGCCGCTAGTTTTCAGGAAGAGAACTTTCCAATAAGGATTTCTCCTTCTTGGCGCAGCAATTAGGTGACCAAACCTCTCCTTGAGATGTAACTTTCTAGACATTGCCAATAATGTTATCTCGATAATATTATTCAAATAATATGAATTATTGATTTGATAATGGAAAATCTTGTGTAATGACAATTATTGAAACAATAATAATATAAATATCAATGCAAAGAATTATTGAATCAATAAGATAAAATAATGAATAATAATTACTATAACAATTATTGAGTAAAGGCCTTCACGTAAGGATCAATAATTCAACAATATGCAAATACCGTAATCTTCTTTATGCGACCACGCCAGACATCAGATTTTAACCACCGTGTAACCCAATGAAGTTAATTCGGTAATAATTTACGTCGTTATTTATAAAACTCAATCTTTATCGCTTTCCTTTATCCAACCGCTTTTCCGTTATAGGGCCCACTAATGATCAAGGCCGTCGCATCTGGGAGATTCCCGACAAAAAAAAAGAATATTCCACGACCAAACGAATATTCCCAGAAATAATAATGAATATTTTATAACCACTTGCTTATTTTGTAAACTTTGCACATTTCACCCATAATCAAAGAATTATATCAAATTAACCCTTATTAATTTAGAATAATGAATAAAGAAAAATTCAATTTTATTTATAATAAGTTGGGGTCTTACAAATGTTGTCACGGTTGGTATCAAAGCTTGGGGATATGATCCTCAAGCTAAGATGTGAGACTAGAACTGCCCAGGAGGAGAGACGGGAATTCCTTCGCTAGTAGGACCTACTTAAATTTATTTTGTATTTAAATTGGTTGGTCGAGTTTAGAGATATTATGTTACATGTCAATTAACCTTTGTTTTGTGGGCGATGTCTCGAAAATGACATCCGAAAGTGTTAAGAATAGAATGGAGCACAAGAGACCGTTGAGTCTCCACATATCAATAATCGGAGAGAATGTGCATCGAGAAGGCGACAATCCTCATTCAAACAACAACAACTTGACCAAATGATGAATGATGGATTGTTCGGAGGCTTTATGCAATTCATTAATGCAACAAAGAAGCGAGAAGCGAAGCTCCTCTCCAAAATGTAGGTGGAAACACTTGAAAACTCTCGGCCACACCGCTAAATGATTCAAGGAGAGAGCCAAAACCACTTATGGCGGAAGCATGGATAAAGCGATCACCGAGATATTTGATGTCTTGGGATGATCCGAGGAGCAAAGGTTCCTTTGTCGCTTTTATGTTGCTGAGGAGGCGATTCTTGGTGAGAATCGATAAAACGTACTCAACTCCGTCAGATCAAGATGTCTTGGGAGAAGTTCCAAGACATTTCAACGACAAATACTTTCTCGAAAGTATTCGTCACATGAAGGAGGTGGAGTTTATCAAATTGGAGCAAAACAATATGGCCCGTGTCGTAACATCGAGGCAAAATTTGCGGAGTTATCCGGTTCGTCCCACTTGGTGGATAATGAAGAGAGAAATGGCGCGAATGTTTTAAGAGGCTTGAAGTTTAGGATACGTCAACATCTTATTTCTCATAAAGCGTGTTTGTATTCGGATGTTGTAAATAGGGTTCGATTGGTGGAGCGCGATAACGAGTCAACACAACCAAAAGAGAGCGGTAAACAAAATGATAATACCAGTGAGAGCAGTCATCGAAGCGGTGACAACAAACGTGGAGGGAATCAACAGGCCAGAAATGGTAACCACTTCGGTGGTAATCAGGGCCAAAACAATAAGAATGGACATTTCAAGAAGATGAGATTCAACAATAATGGAAAGACGTCAGCACCAGCACCCGTTTGGAAGGGGAAGGGGAAGGCCACCTATCATATGCTTCAAATGCGGAGGGGAGGGACACATCAGTCCAAATTGCATGATGCCGTCCAAAGCATGTTATAATTGTGGAAGAGAAGGTCACTTAGCCCGATTTTATCGTTCACCGAAGACAAATTCAAATTAGGATGGAGGCACCAAAGGTCATCTAGAAAAGTCAAAGCCGGTGGTCTGAGGAGGCGTTTTTGTTGTGACCTCCCGTAGAGCAAGGAACCCGAATGAGGTCATCACGGGTAAGCTTATCATAAACTCTAGCGAAGTCTACACTTTATTTGATACCTGTTCTACCCATTCTTTTATTTCTCCTACTTGCATTCAACGATTAAATTTGACTCAGGAGAAATTAGACTTTGACTTATCTGTGGAAACTCCGTTGGGAGAAACCTTCATTACATCCACTATTTATAAGTCTTGTTTGGTTCAAGTTGGTACCCACATTACACCGTCGATCTTATTGCATTAAAAATACTTGCATTTGATGTAATTCTAGGGATTGATTGGTTAACTACTCATAATGCAAAAATTGATTGTTTTAAGTAAGGTTGTTAGCTTTCATATTCCTAATCGACCTATTATGTGAATTCAAGCAACCAAACCATTAAAATCAATCACCGTCATCTCAAGCCATAAAGCTATTCGCTTATTGAAAAACAGATGTCAAGCTTTCTTAGCTCATGTCACGGATCTAAACAAAAATACGCCGCTTTTGAATAATATTTCTATTGTTAATGAATTTTCCGACGTATTCCACGAAGAACTTCGCCTACCCCCAGAACGTGAAATTGAATTTTGTATCGACCTTGAACCCGGTACAAAACCCATTTCTAAATCCCCATATCGAATGGCTCCTATTGAACTTCAGGAGTTAAAAAACTCAACTATATGAATTGTTAGACATTTGCTTTATTCGTCCCTAGTACTTCTCCTTGGGTGCTCCTCTGTTACTATTCGTGAAGAAGAAAGATGGGAGTATCGACTTTGTATTGATTATCGGGAGTTGAATCATGTCACCATCAATAATAGGTACCCATTGCCACGTATTAATGACCTGTTTGACCATTCAAGAGGGAGCCAAATTCTTTTTAAAGATTGATCTTCGTTCGGATATCACCAATTGAAGATTAGAACCGATGACATTCCAAAGACGACTTTTCGAACTTCCATGACGGCATTATGAATTCTAGTCATGTCCTTTGGATTGACTAATGCTCTCTTTGCCTTCATGGATATGAGGAACCGAGTATTCAAGGAATATTTGGATCACTTTGTGGTCATCTTTATTGATGACATCCTCATATATTCCAAAACCCGTGAAGATCATGAGCAACACTTTAGGCTGATACTCCAAAAGCTTCGTGAATATAAGCTTTATGCCAAGTTGAAGAAATGCGAGTTCGGCGAGGAAGTAACATTCCTTGGGCATGTGGTATCAAGTCATGGAATATCTGTTGACCCAAAGAAAGATCGAAGCTATTCAAAGTTTGGGAGCAACCTAAATCGATGATCGAAGTCGTAGCTTTCTCGAACTTAATTTGGTTATTATCGAAGATTCGTAGAAGGTTTTCTCGAATCGCTACTCCAATAACTCAAATGACTTTGAAAGATACAAAGTTCGGTTGGAGCTAAGAATGTGAGAAGAGTTTTCAAGAACTCAAGAGGAGACTCATTTCAAAGACCTGCTCGACAATACCATCTGGTTCGGAGGGATTTGTCATCTACAGTGATGCTTCGGGCAAATGGTTAAGATGTGTTCTCATGCAACATGGGAAAGTCATAGCCTATGCCTCACGACAACTCAAAGAATATGAGAGGAATTATCCTACTCATGATCTAGAGTTGGCAGCTATTGTCTTCGCACTAAAGATTTGGAGGCATTACTTGTATGGGTAGAAAGTGGAGATCTTTACGGATCATAAAAGCCTCAAATATTTCTTCACTCAAAAGGAACTTAACATGCGACAACGACGTTGGCTTGAATCTATTGAAAGATTATGATCATACCATCTAATACCATCCCGGAAAAGCGAGCGTGGTAGTGACGCATTGAGTAGAATATCATATCGCGAATGCGAGTGCAATATTGTCAACGCAAAGGCCCATTTTGTATGACTTGCAAAGGATGGAGATAGAGATAAAGACTCCAGGACCCATGTGATGATGGCAAATATACAAAGTAGAACCGACTTTAATTGATAAAATTAAAGTTTGCTTTCGAATTCTGATCCGAAATTGATGCGTGATGAGGAAGAAAGTGCAAGAAGGTGCGATGCAGGAAGCAAGAATCGATGAAGAAGGAAATACTTGAGTCAACTCCGGACTTTTGTGTGTTCTAACGACCCTTATTTAAAGTATAAAATCATGATGGAGCGCACAACACACACGTTTTGCGATCCATCTCAGGAGTACCAAAATGTATCATGATCTTCACGTACACATTTGGTGGGGCAATATGAAGAGAGAGATAATTGCTTATCTCAAGGAGTCTAACGTGTCAACGAGTCAAGACGGAGACATCAAGTACCAAAAGGTCCATTGCAACCACTTGAAATTCCAGAATGGAAGTGGGAGCACATTACCATGGATTTCGTTACTGGTCTTCCCAAAGTTTCTCAAGGCATAGATGCGATTTGGGTCATTGTTGATAGATTGACCAAGTCTGCTCATTTCTTATCGATCTGAGAAACTTATACACTTGAACGCCTTGCTCAGTATGTACATAAACGAGGTTGTAAGATTGCATGGTATGCCAATATCAATAGTTTCTGATCGAGACCCAAGATTCACTTCGCGATTTTGGGTTAGTTTGTAAAAAGCTATGGGACACAGATTTACGATTTAGCTTCGGCGTATCATCCTCGAGACAGAATTTGACAAATTGGAGAGGACTATTCAAACTCTTGAAGATCTATTAAGACTCTGTGTCCTTGATTTCAAGGGAAGTTGGGACAAGTTCTTACCATTGGTGGAGTTTTCCTACAACAACAGTTATCAAGCAAGTATTGGCATGGCTCCATTCGAAGCGTTGTATGGAAGAAAGTGTCGTTCTCCAATATGCTGGGATGAGGTGGGTGAAGCAACGTTGTTGGGACCAGAGTTGGTACGTATGACTACGAAAAAGATTCAAACGATCCGACAACGTATAAAAACCTCACAAGATCGACAAAAGAGTTATGCTAAAATTCATCGAAAGGACGTCGAATTCGATATAGGAGATCCATGTGTTGTTACGTGTTGCTCCATGGAAAGGAGTTACGAGATTTGGAAAGAGAGGAAAGCTCAATCCTCGATTCATCGGCCCATTTTAATCCTTGATCGAGTAGGAACGTGGCCTATAGACTTTCGCTTTTACTGCCAAGATATGTCTCTTTGTTCATAACATTTTCACATATCCATGTTACGTAAATATGTGGAAGACCCGAACCACATTATTGAGTTGGAACCGGACGAAATAATGGAAGATTTGACGTATGAAGAGTTCTGCTCAAATCTTGGATAAGAAGGAACATATTCTACGCACCAAGGTTATACCTCAAGTCAAAGTTTTGTGGTGAAACCACGATGTTGAGAAATGACTTGGGAGTTAGAATCAAATAAAATCAAGGTATCCTTACCTCTTCTACATACCGTGACGTACCTAATTTCGAGGGCTAAAATTTCATAAGAAGGGAGATTGTAAAACCCCAACTTTTTAATAAAGATGAATTTTCTATTAATTTTGAATATTATGGAATGAAATTGATATAATAGTTGTGGGTAATATTTATAAATTTTGCAAAGTCACGTGAAGTTGTTATATAATATTCGATTGGTGGGGAATATTCGTTTTAACAGGAATATTAGTACAACGACACAATCATCATGGACTTGACAACGAAATTATTGTCGATTGAGAAAACGACAAAAATACTTTATGAAAATAACGGCGGAAGTTTTACCGATAACCGCTGAAACACTCGGTGTTAAAAGTATGCGATACTGGCGTGGTTGCATAGTAGCGCACACCAGATTGATTATTGATGCTTACGTGATAAGTCACTCGGTGTTTTTGGTATTATTAATGTAATAATACGTAAAAATCTTTTTATATAAAATGTAATACTTTTATAAAGTTATTCTATAAATAGAATATATTATATTCTATTATGCATAGTGTTGCATAATGTCTCCGTGATAGTGTTTTGCGTAGTAAAATTTTTTATATAAAAATGTAATACTTTTATAAAGCTATCTCGCTTTATTAGACAATAATTAGAATATATTATATTTTATTATGCATAGTGTTTGCATAGTGCCTGCATAGTGTTTGTATAGTAAAATCTTTTATAAAGTTATTCGTATTTTATTATGCATTGTGGTCGTGATACTAAAGAATATCCTTGGCCGTAGTGCAGGGGTGATTCGATGATGTGGAATATTTATTGTTTTTGAGTCTCAAATGATATGATGATGATGAAAACCTTTTTAATCATAAAAGATAGTAGATTTTATTTTCTACTTGACTCTTTTAATGGATTGTTTGTTCAAGCTATGCAGCTTAAACTTGATGTCTATTATATTTTATCGCTTTAACATTGTTGGAGACTAATGATAATTTATTCTCGCATTATCTTAGTCATAATATTTCTTACTAGGCTAGTTGAGCTCACCCTTTTTTCTTTCACTATTCTCTTCAGAAATGAGAATATATTTGGACGAGTCGGGGAGCGGAGTGATGGTCCGTAAGATAAAGCATTAGTAGTCCTCACTATTCTGTGAAATAAAGTGATAATAATTGTAATGAGGACTCCTTTTGAGTTTGTATAATCTCTAGTAGATAATATTTGTATTCAAACTCACGGTTTATGTTTTGTCGTATTGTACCTGGCAGCTTGTATTTAGATACATACCATGTCTCATGCGACCCAAGATGGGTGATGTATACCTAATTTTGGGGCGTCACAGGTTGGTATCAAAGCTTAAGGATATGATCCTCAAGCAAGATGTGAGACTAGAACTAGGAGGGAGAGACAGAAATTCCTTCGTTAGTAGGACCTACTTAAATTTATTTTGTATTTAAATTGGTTGGTCAGAGTTTAGAGATATTATGTTACATGTCAATTAACCTTTGTTTTGTGTTGTATACCTATTTTGGGGGCGTCACAACTGTTCTCTTCAGGAAATGAGAATATAGCTGGACGACGAGTCGAGAACCAGTGATGGTCCGAGAGGATAGCCTTAGTAGTCCTCACTATTCAGCGAAATAGTGTGATAATAATTGTAATGAGGACTCCTTTTGAGTTTGTATAATCTCTAGTAGATAATATTTGTATTCAAACTCACAGTTTATGTTTTGTCGTATTGTACACGACAGTTGTATTTGAATTCTGTACCATGTATCTGGCGACCCAAGATGGGTGATGTATACCTAATTTTGGGGGCGTTCCAAATTTCTCCTTATTTGTGCGTTTGAACCTTAATCTATTCTTTTTTAATTTTGGAAAACACTGCAATATCCTTAGATCCAACCCTATGTTCTTGTATTTATATTGTTGAAAAATTGACTGCACTTTTTGTCTTTTTTTTGTAATCACCATTGATGGTATATGAATATTTCATGGTGGCGGAGGTGGGAGAACAGATTTTCCCCTTTCCCTTTTTATTTCTCATGTTCGTCTCCATCTTGTTTTAATAATGAGTCTCATCACGGAGGCGTAAATATACTGTAATCTCAACAGATCCAATCGTTTAATCACCATCGCCGCCATTACGATCGTGAATCCTCTCCTGCTCAAAAATTACAGGTTGTTACAGTAGGATCCGAATCAATTTTATGGCATTGAATAAGTGAATGGACAGATGTTATTCGGCCGTCGAATTTTATGGCATTGAACACGTGGCTCCTCTTCCGCATCATTATTCACATAATTTCCTGATGGCGATGGCGTGGGTAATTTTCGTTGGACGAACAGAAGGTTGGGGTGGAAGAACAGAAGGTTGGGGGAGGAAGAGGGAGAAAAGATTTTGTAATAGTTAATTTTGTAATATTAAGATTTTGTAATAGTTAATTTTGAAAATAAAATATAAAAATATTTTTATTTTATAAGTATTTTAAAACAAAAGTATTTTTATTTTATTTTTAAAATAAGACATATATATTATATATATTATATTATTAATTTTATTAATATTATAAATATTTAGGTAAAGAAAAAAAAGAAAATAAAATATAAAAATATTTTTATTTTTATTTTTAAAATAAGACATACATATTATATATATTATATTATTAATTTTTATTAATATTATACATATTATAAATATTTAGGTAAAGAAAAAGAAAGAAAATTTCATTATTTCTTTATGTTTATAAATATTAATTTATTTATGTTTATAATTTGCATTATTTCTTTTTTGTCTAAAAATTTCAAAAAAAAATTTAGTCTTATACAATTAAATATAAAGTCAACATGTATTGTACATGCCACATAATTAATGGTGTTTGTTTATTTTATTTTTTTATGCTGTCACATCAGAAAATAATTTTTTTTTTTCAATGCCACGTGTGCAATTTGTTAACGTCCGTCCAATCTTGGACGGAATGGGCTTATTGAATATTTTTAAAAAGTTCAGTGGGTTAATTAAATATTTTAAAAATACAGTGACTAATTCGTTAAATCACTATAACCATATTGACCAAAAGGTGCTTTTTGACATGAAAAATTGGTTGTCGGTGAAATAATCATGAAGAAAAAAAAGCACGGTCTATAAACGCGAGTTCACAATACGGTAGCACCCGTACCGCAATGGCTAGTTGCACGCGCTAGAGTTGCGATTGGGCGAAGAAGCAAAAAAGAATTCTTTTTATATTTTTAATTTTTTGGGTAAATAATAATAAACGAATTGTTTAACCATGAGAATTCAGCCATAGATTTGTATAGAAACGTGAAACGAACGAGGGAAGGTTGCTGACCGGGAATCTCGCCACGGTGTTAAGTAAGACTTTTGTTGTCTAACGATTATTTTAAAAATATTGCACTTTATCAATTTCAAAATATAAAATTGTTATTAATTTTTTAAAATAAACTTTAGATAGCAAATTTGATAAAAATTTATTTAATTGAGATAATTTAATGATGAATTTCGTAAGCTATTTAAAAAAAGTATTATTCATTATCAATTTTTTTTAATGATTTATCAAAATTTTGAATTTAAAATTTTCTCAAATTGACATTTAAAAATCAACAATAATCTTATAATTTGAAACGAAGAGAGTATGTGTTAATATAAATTTATTTAAAAAATTAATATATCTTACCCCAAAAAAAAAAATTTGCTACGAGTAAATACGTTCATATATTATTCATAGTGTTTCGTTGTATTTAGGTGCAATAAAATCATAGTATTTGTTCACAAAGTATAGCATGCCATGGTTGTCATGTGAACAGGGTCCATGCGCAAATCGGCAAATATGAAAGAGTATTGAATAATGAAAAAAAACACTTGGCCGCATGGGCGAAGCTAGGAGTAATACTGTGGGGGTGAATTGATTCTTTTGATTTATATATATATATATATATATATATATATATGATGTAATAATTTTTTTATAAATATAATTTAGTAATTTGATCTCATTGAACTTTTTTTTTTTGACTTTACCACTGCTTGGCCGTGTAAATCTGCGAGGATGAATAGATGACCATTACTATAAGACATCACTATTTTTATATTTGTTTTTGATTTTACGTGATTCTTTTTTATGTAAAGGTGAGACGCTCATGTGAGAGATGATCATATGAAAATATCAAAAATCCACACGATCAATTCTCTTACTATAACTTTAAAACTTTGATAGCTTTAATGCAGAAAAAAGAGAGGCAAATAAAATGTTTAAGGAAATGTCATATCATGAAACTTGAGTAAAAATTGCCTATTGTTATGAATAGTTATAAATATGGATGTCCATTCATTTTCTATTCTCTCTTTATTGGTATATGAATGGTGAACTTTTCATTCTTTTACTAATTAAGTTTGTATTTTCTTTTCATTTTTTATCTTTTATTCATGTATTTTGTAAAGCCTATAAATAGAGGCTTACCATCATATATTGATGGACTTGAAAAATACAAGAAAATCTATCTTCTTATTTTGTTCTTGTTTTATCTCTAATTATATAATACGTTATCAGCACGAGACTTTAAAATGTATGTTTGTCTATTCTTCTCATATTCTATTATTCTATTAATCTGAACCATGGTGGTTACCATCTTATGCCGGATGGCTTTGATTATGTAAGACTTATTTAAGTACTCTGTTTTCTATGAGTTTGAATCCTATGATTACTTTTGGTTAAGCTGAACTTAGATGTTATCATTATATGATATTGAATTTGTTTTTTTAAGCAGAATAAGTGTCTGACTTTCCTAAATTTTTAAATGCAAAAAAAGTTTATCTTAATTTTTTTATTGATATGTGATACAGTTCTACCATGTTCATTATTTCCACAATTGGTAATTTTTGTCTCTTCTTAAAAAAAACGGCATGCATTGCATGTCACATCTGACCATCTAAGATTATGGCTGCTATTTCATTTCTAGTATTTTAATTTTTAACTTTGTCACTTCCAAAGAAACAATATCATTTCAGTTTTAGTGGTCATTATGTGTTGCTTTATTGTTTAATATATTTTTTCCAGAGTATTTAGTGTTATTTAAATTATCTATTGTTGTGCACCTATTCAAATTTTTGAAAAAAAAAAGAATATTTTCTTCTAACAGTTTTCAACATACTTCTAACAAGAAAAGGTAGATGTGGATTGCATAGCACAAAAAAAACTAGTTAAAAGCCAGCACACACGATACCACATAATATATAATTAGCAGCTACCCATCACTGGTTTGTACTGGATGCACTAATGCCAATTTGGTAATCTAAACCAAAGTTACTGTAGATTATGCTTCTTTTTTACTAAATTTACTGTAGACTATGTCAATCTATTCACTTGAAGAATTTTACATCAGCTAAAGCATCTCTCTTTTATTCTGAATATTTATTTCTGGATTCAATACAGTTGGGAAGAATAAATTATCAAAAAACTAAGACCCTGTAGGTCCTTTCAGTGGACTCAAGTCCATCGCATCTTTCCCGGTTACCCGCATGCTTGAGAATGACATAATTACCTCCGTAGCCAGCAATGGTGGGAGAGTTCATGTGCATGAAGGTATATATATATATATATATATATATATATATATATATATATATATATAATTCACCACACCTAATACTAGCTAGAGAGTTTGTGTATATTAGTAATTTTTACTTCTCGCCTTTGTTATTATTTGAGCAAACTTTGGTCACAAAGCAAGAAGAAGATTAATTTGAGAAAAAAAAAATATATTCATGTCTCAAAATTAGAGCTAGCCCTCTTGATCCCTTTTCAAGACGTGGTTTACTTAGCTACCACGTGATACAATGGCAAATAGCAATCAAGATTCGAATGACCATCTATTATTTTAGCATGTTAATTTGGAGATTTAATATATTTGTGTAATTTTAATTTATTTATTAGTTAGAAAAATTTTGTAGTTTAATATATAAATATGCTTTCTATGGTTTATTTATATGGAGCGTTTTATTCATCAATTGAGATTATATTTTTTGTTATCTTTGAGAGTTCATTATTTTTTTTGTGAAATCAAAGATTTTATACCATTCGTGTTGATATGTGAACTTTCACATCCCGTTTGTGTTATAGTGTTACGGTCTAACCATATTCCACTAGTAATTATATTAAAATGACTTATAATTTACAATTTAAAATAACTTATAAATCATTTTAAATAAATATTAGGTTATATATAAGTCGTCTCCGTCACGCCCAAATTGTTGCAAGTGCAGGTATGGTCACAAATACTTGAAGAAGTTTGAGACTCTCTCATACCTTCCTCCTCTGACTACGGAATCTTTGGCAAAGGAAGTTGACTACCTTCTCCGCATGGGATGGGTTCCTTGTTTGGAATTCGAGTTGGAGGTTATTATATATCTATCCCTATCCAGCTTAATTCCTCTCTTAATTTCAACTACTTTTTTATGAATCTAATTAACTGCTTATTTCAATCACCCCTAGCTCTGCAATAAAAAAAACAAAACAATGTTTGGTCATCTAAACCTCAAAATTACATTGCATATATTTTACTGTTAAAATTCAAGTGAGACCTTAATTATACTATCATTTGAGTTTTTCTGTATTCTTAATATGAAGTTTTCCCCCCTTTAAAGAGTGCCTAATTTTCCTTAATATGAAACACCAATCTCGACGGACTACCCCATCGTGAGCGAAATTTGATCAATTTCATTCGTATTTGGTTTGTCTCAAAAGTATAAATTTGATCAAGGCTGCTTAAAATTAAACTAACAATAGTTTAGGCATTGTTGGCTAATTACAATTAAGGTGTGCCGCAATACATATATGTTTCAATGAGAAATAAAAGGTACTAGTAAAAGTGATAGTTCTCATTGCCCACCAGCCAGAAACTGTCTAAATTTTGATCACCACTTCAATCTCATCAATTGGTTTGTAAAAGCATTAATAATAGGTTGTTCATTTGTCTTTGTTCAGCTCAAAAACAAACCTCTGTATTTCATCCCCCCTCTCCCTCTCTTCTTTGTCTTGCATTAATTTGTTGTAGCTCCCAAAAGGACGAAATTGAACTATATATAGAGGATTATTAGTTTTTTTTGGCGATGAAATTAATAATATCTCTACCTATTTATGGCTATTTAATTTGTTTGTCCACGCTATTTACATATTATGTATGCATAGTTTATTATCCCTGTGGTGTGTTTTTTTTTTGTGTGTGTGTATATATATATATATCCAGGAACAAAGCACTTAACTACTTTGATTGAACATGCAAGCTAATATTACATGCACGGAGCTAAAAAAAAGCACAGTAATTTATAACCTTATTACCAAAACTGTAGGAAAGTGGAAGTGCAACATATATACTACTATACTAGTCTCTCTAGCTAGATCTGTGTCTATGGCTATTCATGAGTTGGGAATCTCCTTGATGGCTTTTAAATCCCAAATATCTTCATCCCAAACAACATCACTATACAAAGCATTATAAGCTTCACCCATCAACTCAATGTCCCAAAATGGGCACCAACATGTACCCCATGACATTTGTTCATCTCCTACAACCCACATGCTGCTGCTGGTGCTGCATGACCACTCTTCCCAATCCATTAAAATCTCCTGCGCCACCGCCATAAAATCCCACCTCTCTTCTACCACCGCCACTTCATCTTTCCCCTTCCCTTTTGCCCTTTTTCCCGCGGTGGACGTCCCATTTCCGGGCATGCTTCTTTGCCTCTTCATCAATATTTCTCGTAAACAAATAAATTTCTCAGTTCGAAAAAGCTGATCTTATATAAAGAAAGGAGTTGAGATTAAACGGTGGTTTTGGGACTTGGTCTGCCTCGTGACAAGGTCTGTTACAATTTCCGTGTCACGTGATAAGCAAGTTTGGATTGGATTGGAGTGGACGCCAAAAATAAGGCTATTCTGTTTTAACCAAAGCAAAGGATGGCTAAGGTTGGCGTTCAACGAGGCTTACAGATTTTTAGGATCATTATAATGTAGTAGTAGTTGTAGTAGTAAATAAATAAAGCTGACTGGGACGGCCGGTTGTAGCTGACTGGCGGCTCTTTCGGCTTTTCAGATACGGAGTATTAGCAAGGCCGGCTTCGTTTTGTCTCTGTCGGATAAAGTCTCAAAAAAGAGAACTACAGTCCACTTGAGGATTACCAGCCCATGTAACATTAAATTCAAAGATATGAATAGTATGTAGCTTTAATTAACCAACTCGCTTATACCTCCATACTTTATGGGAATAATTGATATTTTAATTATAGTATTTAATTTTTATTTTTATTTTAGTTACTAATTTTTTTCCCCTACAATTGCATTAATGTACTCGAACAAAATGTTTTGAACTAGTAAAATTATAGATTTCTGTCCAATTAATTTAACACTTATCCTATGTGGCAAACAAACACTGGCCCAACACAAAGTGACATGGATGATTGGGGCCCAATTTTTATAATAAAAAATAAATAAAGGAGTACTATTTTTATATGTATTTTTAATATTTTCATATTGTTCTTTCTCACATTAAGGTGAGACCTACTGTATACTCGTGTCATGTGAAAGGATGATGTGAATATCAAAAATAATTCATTCCCAAATAAATAACACTTTTAAGTGGATAAGTAATGGAAGGAAAAACATCTCATCTCTTTTCTTTCTCTGTTTCCTTCTCTTAAAGCAACTCCAGGAGGTCGGAGTAGCGAAAATTCTAGACTATATTTAGTCTAGGAAGCAGATTTTGCTCCAGCAGATGGACTAAATATAGTCGAGCGATTTTTCCGGTGACCTAAACCAACCAAATCAAGGAACCAAAATCTCGTGGACTATAATTTTAATATATTTAAATGGGAGAGGGGATGAAGAAAAAGAAGAAGGAGATGAAGGAGATAAAGGAGAAGAAGATACTAAATTGAAGAAGACGAAGGGGCAGCCTGCAACAGATAGAAAGTCAGAACGATAAAAAAGAATTGGATCATAACGGTAATAAAAAATAGCAACGGTTAGAAATTGAAAGATTAATTGGAAAATCTATAAATATGTATAATAATTCAATATATTTTACATCTTTCAATCAACTACTTCAACATTTAGCAATTGTAAGTATTTTGTTAATAATAGTTTGTATTTTTATTATATTTGTTTTTTGTTTTTTTATTGATAATATCTCTTTAATTTGTTTTTAGATGAAAAATTGTGGTCCTCCGATGTATTCTTCATCATTATTATCTGAAGGTTTCTCACTTGATGATCCAAATTTGTTGGATGAATTTTCAATTCAAACTGATGTACCAATTCAGACTCCCGAAAATGAGTCCAATAAAAGAACAGGATGAAAGGAAAATTGCAAAATTAAAGAAGATACCCTTTTTGTTTCCAGATGGCTTAATGTAAGCATATATCCAATTCAAGAAAACGATCAGAAATATAGACGATATTGGAAAAGAGTTCACGAATACTTTCATAAACACAAATTTTTTGAGTCTGAACGCAATTTTACTGCTTTGGTGAAACGTTGGTCAACAATGATAAAGAATTAATTTTCTCGAAATAATTTTTTATATTATGGTGTGAATTTGAGATAATGTTATAGTTGTGAGTAATATTTATAAATTTTGCAAAGTATGCAAGTTGTCATATTATATTCGATTGGTCGGAGAATATTAGTTTTAAACAGGAAATATTCGTACGACGGCACAATCATTGGTGGACCCCACAACGAAATTATTGTCGGATTGAGAAAACGACAAAAATATTTTATTGAAAATAACGGCGAAAGTTTTACTGGTTGATCTTGTTGAACTACTTTCGGTAGTAAAGAAAGCGATGTCTGGCGTTGTTGCAGATAAGACACACATATTGATTATTGATATTTATGTGAGAAGTCACTCGGTTTTGTTCAATTATTGCTACAATAGTTGTTGCATGACAGTATCTCACATTATTTGATTCAATTATTGTTGATTTAGAAATTTTGTTTTATTCACGTAATAAAATAGAAACATCTTTTATATAAAATGTAATACTTTATTAAAGTTATTCTATAAATATAATATATTATATTCTATTATGCATAGTGTTTTGCATAGTAAAATCTTTTTATATAAAAATGTAATACTTTATTAAAGTTATTCTATAAATAGAATATATTATATTTTATTATGCATAGTGTTTTGCATAGTGCTTTCAGATAGTGTTTTGCATAGTAAAAATCTTTTTATATAAATAGAATATATTATATTTTATTTAAAAGATTTTTCTTTAAATATGGACCGTCGATTAAAGTAAATCAATCTGAACTGCTTCATGGATTAGTTCTTATGCATTCCATTTTCCTATAAATAAGCTCATTCCTTCATTATTTTCTTACGAATTCAATTGAACTCTGTAGAGAAAACTATAGAGAGAGACTATAGAGAGAGAAGAAAATTTTTTTTCTACTTCACTACTCTTATATCAAGTATTATTTTATGGTAAGGGATATTATTCTTTTGTATTCAAGAAGAGAACTTTTGTTATTCCATTTCTTTATTGTTCTGTTGGAATAACTTGTATACGCGGGCTACCCTATACTTGGTGACATTCTTCTATTATTCGTCTTTATTATTCTATCTAATATCCCGTCATGTTATATGTGGGACCGGTTCCATCATTTATTATTCCGCATTTATTATTACATTTGGAACATCATGTATGTGCGTAAATTTCACCTCGACTTTGTTCCGTTATTATTATTCTGTTGGAATAACCGTCTATGCGAAGTACCGCATGCATGATGATATCTTTTGTTATTTCATTCGGTATTATACTCAGTTGATTAAAATTTTAACTTTTATACTCCATGAAATTAGTGGAATATCCTTGATATTTGCGCTTCATCCAGTATCTTTTCATGAAAATATTCTTCTGATCATTCTTGAATTTTATTCTACAAAGAAGTATCATGTTGACAATTTGGACGTTATTGGTTCCTGGACAAATTAATTCTTGAACTTGTTTAATTGAATTCTTATATCATTGTCATCATCCTCATGTTTATGTTATGTTGAAAGTCATCTCGTGGCACATGTAGTGCATAGATGGACTTGGTATGATTATGACCGAGGATTATTCTAAGATAATCATAACCGTAATGTTATAAATGATGTGAAAATTAAAAGTCCTTATTGGCCCGTAGTGCATTGATGGACAGTTTTTAGTATGATTATGGCTATAGATTCTCTTCGGCCAAGGGAGCAAAGATGAATTGTTTTATGGCATGATCGAATCATTGATGAAAACACGATTATCTTTGGCCCGTGTGTATGGATAATTCGTGGTCGTGATACTTAAAGAATATCATTGGCACATGAAGTGCGGGGATGATTTAATGATGTGGATTATTTATCGAAATGAGTCTCAAATGATAAAAGTGATGAAAAACTTTTTAAATCATAAAAGATAGTAGATTCTATTATCTACTTGACTCTTTTAATGGATTGCTTGTTCCGCTGCAATTAAACTTGATGTCTATTGTATTTTATCAGTTTAACATTGTTGGAGGCTAATGATAATTTATTCTGCATTATCTTAGTCATAATATTTCTTACTGGGCTAGTTGAGCTCACCCTTTCTTTCACTGTTCTCTTCAGGAAATGAGAATATAGTTGAGAGACTCGGAAAACGGAGTGATGGTCCAGAGGATAGCATTAGTAGTCCTCACTATTTTTTGAAATAGTGTGATAATAATTGTAATGAGGACTCCTTTTGAGTTTGTATAATCTCTAGTAGACAATAATTGTATTCAAACTCACAGTTTATGTTTTGTCGTATTGTACACGACAGTTGTAGTAGTAAGTTGTATTTGAATTCTGTACCATGTATCTGGCGACCCAAGATGGGTGATGTATACCTAATTTTGGGGGCGTCACAAACAATTCAACTCGCGGTGAACAAATTTTGTGAATATTATGTTTCAATTGAAAGAATGCAACAAAGCAGTGTAGGTGAACAAGATATATAAGGTATTTTAATTTTTTCATATAAAATTTTATTAACTTTATTCTTATATTTTATATTTAATACTTTGTAAATAATTTCCCAATAGATATGTCAAACATTAGAGATGTTCAAAAGTATCCAAAATAAACCATTTGAATTTATGCATTGTTGGAGAATACTAAAGGACGCACCGAAATGGAGAACAAATAATAGTGAAAAAAAACAGATAAGTACTAGAAAGTCAAGTCCAATAGCATCTTCTCCATCAACCGTAGAAGAAGTAAGTTTGGGTGAAGACGATGATATTGAAGATACAATCTCTGCAGGATTAAAGAGGTCAATGGGAAGAAAGGCTTCGAAAGTATTATTTAAAAATGGTAAAAGAACCGGTGATATTAGTACACCTATGGAATTGAGGTTTGAGAAGTTCGAGCATCATATGAAATTGAACCAACAAAAGACAAAAAGAACATGGACAAAATATACTTTCAAGAGCAAGAGAAGTTGAATATAATGAAAGCTGAAGAGGATGAAAGGATCATGATGATTGACACCACTAACATGGAGCCTGAAGTTGCTGAATATTATAAAGATACACTTGAAAACATAATAGAAAAGATAATAACATGAAAAATATAACTGACTGTTGACTGTTGAGTGATAAATAGTAATTTGGAAGCAATGTTCAGCAGCCTAAATTTAAGGTTGATTTTTCCATGCATATGACACTCTCAACTCTCAAGCAGGTGTCAACACTTCTTTTACATGTTCATTTTAAATATTAAACTGAAAATTCCTTGGGTTGAGAAAGAATCCGAAAACTTGTCCCAACATGTGTTCGAAACCCATATTCATCCAATCATACACTAATATCATAAAAAAAGCAAATATGTTATCTTGTTCCCTGTAACTCTTCAGCATATCATGATGTCACCTAGATCATTTGTAGATTAATTCAAAACTAGATCATTTGGTGACAGAAAAATGATCAGATGACAGAGACACACAGATGCAATGATTATTACCAGGATCAGCTTGACTTGACATGGACTTCAATGATGTCATTGTCCTCCATCCCAAGGCCCTCAGGTGTAGATGTGGGACTAATTTTATCTCCATCAAAACAAAAGGCTAAGGTTTTCATATCAAGCTTAACTTTATCAGCATATATCTTGAAGAGCCTCTCAAAGTTATCATCCTATATGAATAAGATAACTCTTGATTATGAATATATAATTGAATAACTCACACCACAGTAACAGTAACATGTGATTTATAATATCACAAATTGCTACACAGAACGTTGAGTAGGATATGCGTCAAAAACATTACTATGTCAAGCAAAAAACCAAGATATATGTAATATCTTGTCTTAGTAATTAAAGATACACAATTAATGTTTAAATTGAATACTATATACCAATAAATAAAGATACAGAGTCCACAAAAGTTGAAGATTATACACAAGTAGTCTGCATTAATCCCACTACTAAAGTGTGAGATTGGGTTCAAGCAGATATATAGTTCATCAAGGTTCATACGAGCCAAATATGATGGTTGCCTTAATAAAATTAATTCCTTCCACAGTTCCACCTAATACTGTAGAAAAGTGTTTTCCTCATTAGCCATAAACCTACAGGTTGTTTCATGTTTTGTTTGCTTAAACTGAATAGAAGGAAAAATAAAGTCAATATCAGACAATTACTTGCATTCAAGCTGACAAATATTATAACACCAAATTAAAACTAGATGACATACATGTTAGTGTAATGCAGAAGCTAATTCAAACAAACTTTCTGCAGAGATATATATACCATGTACACCCGAAAATGCTTGAGTCCACCCTTGTCCTGTATTGAAATTAATATTTTAGGTCTTTCAAATTTAGTCTTTGATGGAGGCTCTGCAACACTATCTGAACAGGACTGCAGTGAAGTGCTAAGATCTCTTTTGGCAGACTCGTCAACAGTTCGCAGTATATCTTCAGCTGATTGGGCACATAACAACAACTCCTGCTTCTTCAACCTATCAACATTATCACACTTTGAAGGAAAAATCTGGAAAAACAAATTATGTGTAATATCTTCCAGACTGAAATTGAAGTAAAACATAAAGAAAAACAAATAGTCATTATATGAATAGGTTACCAAAGTAAGGAAAGCATAGTAGTTTTCCTCAAACATAAGAAAAAAGTGCCACAGGTAGTAAGGAATAGAAGCTTTTCAAATTAACTATTGAACTGAAAGTTCAATTATCACTACACCTTATTTGAAGAAACAATAAAAAAAAATCGGCAAATAATAGCAATCATAATGAATTTCAATAATTTGAGTAAATACATAATCCTACAAGGCTATAATCCCAATTGAAATATACCTAAGTTCCTTTATAGTTGAATTCTCCCTTAGATTTTGAGTACCAACTGAGATTTTTGAGGGAGGAGGCAACCAATCTTCCTCTTCCTCGTTTTCACCACAATCAACAATTTGTATTACTTCCCCGTTCGTTGGTCCATTTTCATCCTAATTAACATAACCAAACAGCTACACGCCATTTATAGAGAGAAACTGCAGTATAATAATAAAAGCATTAAGCTTTTTATATGGAAGATAATTTACCTCAGAGAATTTCCGTCGTTTGGGAGGAAAAGCTGGGGATGAAGAATCATCATCTGGAAATTCGAAAAAAAAACTTGAGATTATACACAAATTCAAAATGACAGGTATATTAAGAGAGAGAATAAACTGACCGTCTAAGCAAACCAGGTCGAAAGGCTGTACGCGGGTGTAATCAAATAGAGGTTCCAGTTCTTCTGTAGAATCGGCCTGCAAAATTAGAGATCAGCTCAATCAAGTTAAAATTTTTGAAACCTTATAATTTTTTTAATGTTGAGGAGTAATAATGATGAGGAGAAAGATTCAAAAATGGAACCATTATCGAACGAACTTTGGTGCTCTTTGCTTTTCTGTCTCTGAGCGAGCGGCCGTATATTTGATAGATTAGTCTTTACGGGTTACTTTCCAAACGTTATACTCCGTTGCTTACATACAATTTGACTTTTGATTGAAGCGAAGGTATTTTAAATTTTAAAATTTATTGACTCATAAATAAAATAAATTTATAATTAATAATTTTTGTTATATATTAGTATATAATTATAATTATTATATTAATTAAAATTAAATAAATTCACATTAAATTTAATATGTCGTTGTTTGATTTCAAAAATTAAATTGTATTTCTTATTTTAAAATATATTGAATAAAAAAATTTAAAAAATAAGAATTTTTTAATATTGTGTTACTAAGTTTTAAAATTGACAAAAAAAAAAGCTTTTATCTAATTATATTGTCATTTAAATTTCTTTAATGAATAAAAAAATTGTATGAAAATTAGTCACTTTTCCTACCAAAACTTTAAGTCCAAAAAATAGACGAATTTAGACAAAAAGGAAAAGCAAATAGTATGAGTAAATCTTTTATAATAATCTCTCTATCTTCAAAAATGATGACTAAGAGTATAATTATTTTTGTTCATAAAATCGGATAATTATGTCATTTAGTAGGGTCTATAAGTATAAAAAAAAAAAATTACTCACCACTTTATAAATTTAAGAATAAATTTAGAACTTTATTTACTCTATTACCCCTTCTTTTGTTTTTCTTTTTATGTAAATTTCGTATTTTGTTAATTCTTTTGAACGGAGGGACTACTATTTACATTATAAGCATAATATAATTAATATTATGGTAAAATAGTATTTTAAATATAAATTATTATTTTTACTTTTCCTCATAAACAACATAAAGAAAATTTTCTCTTCTTTTTTTTTTCAATAAGTTTTTTATTGTTTTTTTTCCGGTTTAAAGCTCATAAACATAGTGCAAGACAAGATGACACTCTTTCAATTTTACAAAAAGTGACCCATTTAATTATTATTTTTAACTTAAATCGTGAAATTTTAAATTGATGCAAATTAGTTAATCTTAATTAACCCATCCGTTAACATCGAAAAATACTTAAAAATATTACTATATATAATATTGTTATTTGTATAATTAAAATTATTCACATCACAATTTAAATGTTAAATTTGTTCAAATTACCCCTAAATCTTTGGGAAATGTATACATATAATCATCGAATTCTAATATTTTGGTTCTTAAAAAAGAAAAAAAAAACAAAGGCTAACAAGACTCTTTTTTTTTGTTGGAATGGACGATGCATCACTTTATGTAAGTTATGAAAAAAAAACAAATTTTATAATTAATAATACTTCTTATAAAGTTTACAATATCCGATAATTTATTAACTAAAATTACATTAATTCGTGTAAATTTAATATTTTAAAATTTTAGAAATTGAGTCAAAATGGTTTTTATGAAAAGGAGGTAGTTATAACAAAGAAATTTTGGACTTGAGAAAAAACAATATCGAGAACTATCATTCATATATAATACCCCTACCACCATTGATGTTTGAAGATACAACCATCAGTATACATCCATACTCTATTTCATCTATCTATGTTGGTTATGGGACCTCTAAACCAGTGCCGAGCATTCAAGATCCAGAACGAAACTATGAGAATCAGTAGGCCGCCAACTGCAACTGGTGTATAGTTGAGAGTCTCTCTGGTAATGGGGTAGGCCACAGGCAAAGAGAAGAGGACTGAGATGATTACAACCCAAAGAACCGCAATCCAACCAACAACGATTCCGTAGCGCCCCAAATTGAAAGGACCTGGTTTGAAAGATTTTCGAGCCAGAGTTACCCTAAAGAATATGGGAAGGGCATAAGCAATGTAGAGTCCAATAGTAGCGATTGATACCATGGCTTCAAACGCCACTGTGCTGCCTAGGGACTGCAAACACTCGGATAAAAATACAATACACGATTAGCAGTTGAAGAGGAAAAGAAAAGAAAAGAAAAGATAGAAAGAGGAAGACAGATGTTCATGAGACCAATACAAGAATGATTTGAAATACAAACTGATATGACCATAAAGCAGTTCATGCCAAATAACTACTGCATTGAAATTTTGAAAGAATGCAATCCTTTAAGTCTGTAAAAATGAAGTGCACCAAATGTTTGTGTATGGTTGTGGTTCTGTGTGTAGTTCAGTTGGGGAGAGGGGACAGGTAGAGTCTTCAGATTCGGAGGACCATGCTTGTAACCAAGGATTCCATACTAGCTTTCTTGAAAGCAGGGGGGGGCATGAGCTATAATCTCTCCCCTCCCTCCCCGATAAATATTTGTCACTGAATAGTTACCTAACTCAAGGCAGAGAACATTGCCAGTGATATGACTAACACATCAATAAATTATGACTAGAGGAACCAGATTTCATGAGAATTGTCACAGGTTGTTGTGGCAAAGTAAGCATAAGAATATGACAAACTCATACCGTCAGGGCCATGCAGAATGCTACAAAAGCAGAAAGCCAGACTGCATTTAAGGGGACTTCTTGTTTGTTTACTTTATGCCAAAGTGAAGATAACGGCATAGCTCCATCTCTTGAAAATGCATAAGCCATCCTGGAAACAAATTCATCTTAGGTGGTCATCTTATTAATATTTTTTCATATGAGATGAATCCTGTAAACAAAACATTTCTTACCTGGAGTTGCTTGTAACTGAGCTC